>JACEHZ010000479.1:0-564203 GCA_017893485.1 Hemerocallis citrina | reverse complement strand
GTATTTGGCCTCTTCGGTCGACATAAGTAAATTCCCTCAAGCTTATGATATCAAGTGCAAGTAAATACAAAGGCTTTGGGTGGCTGAATGATTTACAATATCCTGCCCCGACTTGACTGCGAATAAGGTAGCAGATTCCTACTTGGACGAGCTTTTCAATAGACACTTGATTCTTCCATCAAAATTCAGTCGAGTTGGTGGCAATGTGAAAAGTTTCAGAGTACATAATATAATGATAGAATTACACGTCTCAAAAGCAATAGGAAAACTTCATGTTAAAAGCGATGGAAGACAACTTCATGTTTGTGCTCGTAGATTCACCAAAGTAATGTGATTCGGTGCCTATCTACCCATTCAGATAAGCATGACCTAAAATGTAGTCAGAGGTTTCGTCTACAAACGCCAAAGCATTGGTAACTTGAGGAAGCACCACACTTTTCTTGACCTTTCATTCAATGTCCAGATAAATATGAGAGAAAAAAAAAAGAATAAAAAATTAAAAGAGCTAGAAGAAATTAAGAGATGGCAGAGGCTGCTTTGATCGCTATTACAAAGCAAGCTTATGGTTTTGCTTGGCATGCTTGCTAACAACCTCACAAAAAAGTTGACAGAAGAGTTTTCCTTATTGTTGAAGGTGTGTGGCGAGATACAGTTCATCAAATATGAGATGCAGATAATGAGTGCATTTTTGTCAACTGCCGAAGAGAAGCAAGACATCAACCAGGCTGCAAGGGCATGGGTGACTCAAGTGAGAGAACTAGATTATATTGTTGAGGACTGCATTGCCGAATTCACCCTCCACCTATCGCACTCAAGTAATGAAAATCTACTTGCCACCTAACTTCATCGAGCATGCTCGCTAGGATCACTGGGTGCTCGGCGTCGCATCGTTGAGGAGATCAAATGTTTTTAAACCAGGGTTGAGGAGGTAAGCCAGAGAAGATTACGCTATAGAATCACATATCTCAATACATCATGGAGAACTTTACATCCATGACTTCATTTGGATATGCAAAGGTGACACGAAAACGTGGATGTATATTGATGCGGTTTGTTTCTGGGAGACGTGTGGATGCACCAGGTGTGAGTTCTTACTCGATTTGTATTTGAAGGAGAAAGCTACTAGTCAGACGATCCTCGGCTGGCCGAGCAATACCTGCGACAGGCTGGGAGTGAGGTGGATGCTGGGCTCGGATCAGAGGGCTCGGATCCGAGGTCTTGTGTACCTGCAGACGGTCTAGAAACACCGGGGTTGGTTCCGGTGGCAGACCCTCCGACGATCTAGTCAGTCACTTAAGATATAGCAACAGTAACTAGGGGTTTGTGGAGAAAAGATTGATTACCTGTAAACAGGGGGGAGGGTCTGGTATATATAGAGGAAGCCAATCGGGTCCAGACCCGTTTGGGGCTGGGCCGGACCCGGTTACCCGAATGGCTGAAGCGGTGGAAAAGCCGGGCGGTATAGGACTGACGTGGCAGACGCCAGAGCGGTTTTCGGGCTGACGTGGCAGAGCTCCGGGTGGTTTTCCGGTGCTGACGTGGCAGATCAGAAGGATCAGATGGTGCGCGCATCTCTGAAGGAATCTAGTGGTCCAGGATGGGCATGCTATTTCTGACCCATATCATATATGATTGTTCTCGATGACATTTGGAACGTCTCTACATTGAAGAAGTTTATTACTCTATTTCAAATGATAACCTAGGAAGTAGGGTTATGATGACCTCCAGATTTGAAGAGGTTATTGAAGCTTGCAAGGCTCAGTTTCCATCTTGCTATACTTGCCGACCTAACAAATTAATACCCGATCAAGCCTTTGTCTTATCTTGCGAGATAATGTTTACGGCCCTAAACACACTTTCCCAGATGAGCTTAAGAAGACTGCTGAAAGTATTATTATCAAGTGTGATGGGCTACCACCAGCCATTGCGTCCATTGCTGGTGCTCCGTCCAATAAGAAGAATGATGAATGGGAGAAAATGCACACCTCCAATGTTGAATTTACGTCCAACTATAACTCTCTCATATGTGTTGATTTACAAGACTTGAAATTCTACCCAATTTGTGTCATCTTCATTTCAGAACTTATAGTCGTGTTCAGTGACAAGTGACAAATCTGACAAATCTATAATTTACACATATGATGAGCATTTTATTTTAGATTAATTTTTTGAATATTTGTGAAATAATTTCTCGCATAATCACTTGCCTAAAGGAGCTTAAGAAGACCGCTAAAAGTAATATTGCCAGGTAGTGATGGGCTACCACTAACCCATTATGTCCATAGCTGGTGCTCTAACCAACACACCCAAGAAGAAGGATGAATATTGGGAGAAAATGCTTACACACCTCATTTTCGGAATTGAACCGAAATCCACACCTCCAAGAAATGATGCATGTATATTTATTTTTATAAAATTTACTGACCCGTGTCACAGGTTTAAGTTTTAACGAAACAATAATAATGACACAGGTATTGGCTATAAGTTATAATACTTTGCCTTATTATGTCAAGTCTTGCTATTTTCAATGTAACATGAATAATAAAAAAACATAAAAATCTGAAAATTTACAAACCTAAAATCTGAAAATCTAAATTTCTGAGTAAATAGAAAGAAAATGAGAGAGATAGATAGAGAGAAAGATAAATAATTAAATAAATAAATAATTTATTTTATTATTATTATTGTGTGTGTGTTGGGGGGGGGGGGGGGGGGGGGGGGGGGGGGGGGGGGGGGAATGGGTTTTGTGAGGTTAGATTTGAACCTTTGATTTTTAGGGAAGTGAAGGAGAGCCACTTGATAGCTTTCTTTATGTTTTATTGTATAGATAGTTTTAGCTATAAAGAGGGTTAAGATCTAATAAAAAATAATTTATATTTTCTAAATATTTATTTATAATTTAATTTAGATGCATGTTATTCTTGAGATTGATCCAAAATGTGCATTGGTATTTAGTTATTTAGTCATTTGTAAGGGTTACATGAGCACATACCATTGAATTATCTGACACAGCATAGCTAACGGTATTTTATTTTTTTTGGGAGAAAATTTCAAGGTAACGGTATTATAGAATAAGTGTTAGGAATTGTAGCATCAAATACACATAGGCACCGGGTACTTGAAGTTGGAGAAGAAGAGGAGGGGACAAAGAAGCTAGAGAAGACAAGCAGCGAAGTCGAAGAATGCAGTTTGGAGGGTTGCGGTCGACCGACCTGGGGGTGCGGACGACCGACCCTGGCTGCTAAGAGTTCTTCGAGTATACATGTCCAACAAAGGAGGGGACGGTCGACTGACCTTGGGGGTGCAGTCGACCGGTCAGCTCTCTGGGTTGGTTCTATATGTTGCAGTCGACCGACACTTGGGGTGCGGTTGACCGACATCGGTGGCTGATTGTTTTTGGGCTTACGAGTTTAAAGGCCTAATTGCTATATTTGTGTTTATCTTTTAGGGTTTACTTGGGGGCTATATATATGGCCGTAAATTCTAGTGTTTAGTTATCTTTTTGGATCTAATCTAATCTGAATTAAACAAACTTGTGTATCAAGAGGTGAGCCGTTATCATTGTTCAACTTCAAGAGAGATTGTGTCGAGTGTTTCAAAAGTGAGAGTGAGAGATTGAGAGTTGTAATCTCTTTTGTAATCTTTGTATTTCTTTGGGAATAAGAAGTATTGGTTATCTCTGCATATTGATTGAGTTCTTGTGAGATCCATATATTGTGGTGGCTTGTTCTTGGTTCATCTAAGTCTTGAGAGTTTCTATTGTTTGTAGTGTGTTTCCGCTATTAGCACTACGAGTTGGGAGTAGATTTCTCCGACAGATACTTTATAGAAATTCAAGTTACTAACAATCGTTAACTCAGTTAACAACCTTGGTTTTACCAAGGCTGTTAACTGAGTTAACGACTGTGGAGATTCTTCACTTTCCAGAAAGTTGAAACTTTCTGGAAATTGAAGTTACTAACACTCGTTAACTCAGTTAACGGCCTTGGTTTTACCAAGCCTGTTAATTGAGTTAACGACTATGTACATCCTTCACTTTCCAAAAAGTTGAAACTTTCTGGAAATTCAACTTACTAAAACTCGTTAACTCAGTTAACGGCCTTGGTTTTACCAAGGCCGTTAACTAAGTTAACGACTGTGTACATCCTTCACTTTCCAGAAATTGAAGTTACTAAAACTCGTTAACTTAGTTAACGACCTTGGTAAAACCAAGACCGTTAACTGAGTTAACGACTGTGGAGATTCTTCACTTTCCAGAAAGTTGAAAATTTCTGAAAATTCAAGATACTAAAACTCGTTAACTCAGTTTTAAGACCATCGATCATCACAAATCAGTTAATAATATCCATCTCAGATCAGCATTTCCTTACCTTACCTTATCTTACACACATTTCCTACCCATTACATAACATAAAATTTCAAGATGAAGGATGTACGAGTTTTAGTTATCTTTGATGATCTTTTGGTGAGCTGTTATCATTGTCCAACTTTAAGAGAGATTGTGCCGAGTGCTTGAAAGGTGAGAGAGAGATATTGAGAGTTGTAATCTCTTTTGTAATCTTTGTATTTCTTTGAGGAATAAAAAGTATTGGTTATCTCTACATATTGATTGTGTTCTTGTGAGATCCATATATTGTGGTGGCTTGTCCTTGGTTCATCTAAGTCTTAGAAGTTTCTATTGCTTGTGGTGTGTTTCCGCTATTAGCACTACGAGTTGGGAGTAGATTTCTCCAACAAGTGGTATCGGAGCAGTTGGTTCAAGATGGCCGATAACAAGATGAAGATTGAGAAATTCGATGGGAGTGACTTCGCGATGTGGAAGATTCAGATGATAGCGTATCTTCGTTAGAAAGACCTTGAGGGTCCGTTGTTTGATGAGAAGCCGGTAGGTGCAGACAAGGATGCGAAGGTCTTGGTGGAGTGGAATTGTTTGAATCAGAAGGCGCTGGGGCAGATTCAGTTGGGGCTGAGTAGGAAGGCGTTATTTCATATCTCGAAAGCAAAGACCACAAAGGAGGCTCTGGAGATTCTCACGAATATGTATGAGAAACCGTCGGCATCTAATCAAATTCTTTATCTAAAGAAATTGGTTAATATGAAGTTGAGGGAAGGGGGTTCAGTTGCAAAAGAAAAGGTCATTCCCGGCGCTTTTTTAGGCCTTCTCCGGCGTTTATAAACACCGGGGAATAACCTACCGGCGTTTGGTAAAGCACCACAGCAAGCGTCGGTGTAGCGCGTGCCGGGGATTGTTTGGCAGCTTACACCAGCGCTTCTGAAAACGCCGGTGTTTTTGGAATATACCCCGACATTTGAAAAAACGCCGATGTATACTTTTTTTATTTTTTTTAATTTATTATTTTTTTTAGGGGGGGGGGGGGGGAATCTACTCCGGCATTTTGAAAAACGCCGGAGTAGGTAAAAAATTATTAAAAAAATTAATTTTGTTTTTTTTATATTTTTAAATGGATGAATATATAAAAAAAATTCATTTTCACATACATTATTTTGCTAGTACAAGATTACATTGCTAATCATAAAATACATAGTCTAAGCACCTAATTCACCCTATTACAAGCTAGCTTGAGCATACTAATTAGCACTCTATCTTCATTCTCCAGTTGAAGTGCATTTCCTTGTCTCAATAGAACCCTGCATGGTGCAAATAGAGCAACATGAATAGACTCAAGTACTGAAGAATCAAACTCAATTTTTTGTTTGCAATGCCAACCTACCCCGGCGTTTTATGAAAGCATCGGGGTAAAAACGTCGGGGTAAGCTTTTTTTTGCTGTAGTGAGAGGAGATCAAAGTTTGTAAAATATACAAGGTTATGTAAGCTCAAAACCATGGTATATGATATCAGCCGTGACCACACATCAGTTACTCGAAATATATTTGAAAGCAAATGACTTACATGAGACATCTCGCAAGCAATAACTGATGAGTCATTTGAGACAAGATCCATAGAAAACACTTTGTTTTTGACATTCTTTGCAAGAATTGCATCCCCTAGAATTCAAAAGTGGAACTTATCAACATGGTATTTCTCAGAAGGCATAACTACTATTCTTAAATACAAACTTTCGAATAAAGTAATACCACATTTGTTTAGTCTCACCATAGCCAAAATCAGCTACAACGAAAGAAGAACTGCGATTTTTCAGCCACTTGATGATGATGTTGACTGGTTTCTCTGACCAATTTGACATTTGCTCTTGATATCCTGTATGATACTAAGAAAGTAGAATAAATCGTAGTGACACTCCTGTACAAAACAGTACGACTAAATTTTTTATAATTCATTCAGCTGAGATGTCTACTACTAAAGAAAGTTTAATAGATACAAATTCAGAGTGCAGAATATAATGTGTTAATACTTGTTGGGTAACTCAGAGGAAACTATATTTAGAATAGTTACTTATAATTAATATTTAACTTTTAATTAATGTTTTCTTTCATGAATGGATACAAGTGAATTCTACAGGTTAAAGCTAGAAAGTACAGTTCAATAGGGGGATGTATAGTTAAATCTTGGAATATTTAGTTTGTAAGTTTAATGGTTAACATAGGGGTGGATTATATACATTAATAAAAATGGGAGGACTTATACTCCAATAATTGGGTATTGAAGCCTTACTTGATTTTCTTACAAACTTAGTACTTGCATATCTCTTCGCTTCTAATCAAGATGCCAATTGTCATAGCATTAGTGAACATGTGCAAGTTCAGTACGAAGAACTTGTTCATGATGATTAGTAGATGCCAGCAAACAAAATTTATTATTCGATTATACCATTTGAAGATTCAAATCTAACGAGTCCATGTCCAAATCATTTTTTCTTAACTTTGTATCCTTAAATTAACCTATAATGGCTAGTCCCTCTGTCCCTTCCTAATTACTGAATTCAGTTAGAAGTTGCTTAATCTTGTGGTAAACCATGTCTCTGTATAGTATTGAACCGATGTAAGCATGAAGCAGAAGTGATGACAGGGGGAAATTGAAAAGAACGGATAAATTGCTCGAAAGACTTCTATTCATTGGCATAGTGATGACAGGTCAAAGGCCTCACTATGCTAAGGAAGGTTTGAATCATGAAAACAGTGAGAAATTATTCATTTAGCATTAAGGTAGGCTATAAGATTGCTAAGAGAGTTCGTTCTATACATACCTAGAATCAAGGCAATCAAGGCTCAACACTAAATGTTATTACTCATATACAATATCAATAATAAACCAATTATTAATGGAAAAATAGATAACAAGATAACATATATTACCCGTGAAAATCCACTGCAACCAAACAAAATGCAGAAAATAAAGTTGAGGTACTATTCAATTTAGGACCCAGGGCAGTTTCAAAGGCAAATATTTACAGCCTAGAAAATTTTACTCTGGAGTTCCCACACTAAATTGTACACTAAAACATAACAATTACTTAATGAAATAGCAACTAATTTAAACTAACTCTAATGTGCAAATGCACATGACTTTTAACTAAATTCAAAATTGATGATCTCTATTATGATTTGAAATCATGAATGAGATATCCATTAATCGTAATTTTTATACTCTTAAAGAATTAAGACAAACATATTATTGCACAAGCTATAATCTGGTAGAGAGTAAATATATATACTTTCGGCATATCATCTTAAACTGGTTGTACTTCCTTGCAAGCGCCATCAGCGAAGGCTCAATAATCCCTCCCCTCAGCCTCAAAACCAGATGCAGCATCAACTCTGAACAATATCAAACCATACTTCAATTAACACTCTAATTAACTAAAACCCCTTAAAAAGAAGACCAAAGATTAAATCTTTAGATGCAGCATCAACTCCAAATACCAATCTCCATCAAAATTCCAAACTTTAAACCGAAACCAACCAAAAAACCAGTAAAGATCGAATCTTTTACCTTTCTATATGTTGTAATCAGCTAGGGTTCGACCATCCTCCAACTGCTTGCCGGCAAAGATGAGCCTTTGCTGATTTGGGGGAATCCCTGCATCAAAACACGCGTAAAAAACATCAATTTTGATCATTTTGTAAACCCTAAACGGTAAAAGAGAAGCGGGAGGATGGGAAATGGACCTTCTTTATCTTGGATCATGGCCTTGACATTGTTGATGGTGTCGCTGCTCTCAACCCCGAGGGTCGAGAGCACGACATCGTGATGGGGAGACGGCATCATGAGGGGGGCACGACATCGTGAGGGGGTGACGAAGGCTGGAGGTTGACGACAGCGGTGGAGAGGGGGTTGGGTTCGTGAGAGAGAGAAAGAGAGAGAGAGAGAGAGAGAGTGGAAAAGGGGCAGAATTAAAGAGAAATTTTGGGGGCTAGGTTTACTTAAGTATATTCCCCCGGCGTTTCGTATTAAAACGCCGAGCTACACAACTATACCCCGACGTTGTACACGAAATGCCGGGGTACATACGTCTTTTTCGTTATCTTCATAAATTTTATATTCTACCCCGGCGTTTAGAAAAAGCGACGGAGTAAAAACGTCGGAGAAGACTTAATTTATTGTAGTGATAATTACTGTATGGTTTACAACCAGATGGAAGCTGCAGGTTTGAAGTTTTCAGAGAGGGGGCAGTCGTTATTACTTCTATCTACTTTACCCGATAGTTATGGTACGATGGAACAGACTATTACAGGCACTATGACAGATTCGACGACTCTACAGGATGTGGTGAGTATCATTCTGAACGAGGAGGTGAGAAGGGTGAGAAACGGGGGATATCCATCATCATCTTCCAAAGATTCCGCCATGTACGTTATGAAGAGACGTGGGAGATATAAGAGCAGTTGAAGAAGAAAGGATCAGAGTAGTTCATCTGAGAGTGGGTCTGTAACCCCCATTCCCGATAATTAGTATTTTCGTGTATTTTCTATAATTTAATTTTTTATAAATTTATGTTGTGTTAAGTTCTTTTTGGATCTTGTATTAAAGTGTTTTCTAATCGAGATTTTATTCATTTTGGGTGAGGGTATATTTGAACTTATTTTCTATCCCTAATTGATCGACTATTTATATTATTAATTTTCGGATCATAATAAATTTGTTAAACTCACATCCTATTTTGATGAATATTATTATTATTATTATTATTATTATTGTTTTTACTATTATCATTATTATTATTATTATTACTTTTATTATTATTGCTATTATTATTGATTTTCTTATTGTTATTAGTATAAATATTTGTTATTATTGTTATCATTATTTTTATTAGTATTGTTACTTTTATCGTTATTGTTATTATTATTATTATTATTATTTTTTTGTTTTAAGCTCGAACATGTTCGATTTTATATGCAGTTCACTGTTTGATCTAATGCATATATATATATATATATATATATATATATATATATATATATATATATATATATATATATATGATCTGATCTGATGCGAACTGTTCTCACAACAGTTGGTGGGAACCCTTCTGAAAACCGTTGGATCCGACTTCAATCATGGACGGTGTAGATTAGAATCAAAGTATGAGTGGGGGTATTTTGGGCATTTCCCTCTTATCATCTTCCCTCTTATCGTCTTCTCATCTTCTCACGTCTCTGTCTCTCTCTCCCTCCCAGTCTCAAAATCTCCAAAATTACCTAAGGGGAAAAACCTTCTCATCTTCTTCTTACTCTTCCCCTCTCTCTCCATGCAACTCAATCTTTCTCGCTCTCTCCAGACTCTCGAGCTCGACCCCGCCACCCACCAACCCTCGATTTGAAGTGCCGCCGTCCACCACAGACCACACCCTCCACTTGACCACGCCCTCAATCCCTGCTCCCTTCTTTGGATCAGTAATTTATTTTTTTTTATTTCAATTTTTTTTTTACTGCAGTAGTTTATATTTTTCGTTTTCATTTTTTTTTCTTTTCTTTTGTTAAATGACTTTGATAAATCAATAAGTTTGGAACTGGGTGATTTGTTTTATTAATTCTCTTATGATTATTACCAAGTTTTAATCATACATTTTGTGTACAGGTATGGAAAGTCATGAAGAGAGTAGTCATGGGGTGAATTTATCTACAACCTCCAAACAGGCACTTTCTCCCAGTTGTTGATGAACATCTGAAGCCACAAATAGGTATGACTTTTATTTCTCTTGAAGAAGCTGAGGAATTTTATAAAAGATACGCTAAATGTGCGCATTTTCAAGTCCGTAAAAGCTTAACAAAATATAAGAAAGGAGAGCTAGTTAGTAAGACATATGTTTGTTTTAAGGCCGGGGAATCAAAGAAAAAGACAACAGAGGTATATGTAGAAGTTACAGATGATTCAAAAGTTACCAAAAATAGGCGATGCGGCACTGTTAGAACGGAATGCAATGCCTTGATTAGGTTGAAGCTAAACACCGAGTATGGTGTATGGGTTCTTCACAGATTTAATGAAGTTCATAATCATGGTCTTACTTCACCAAGAAGGGTTCATTTATTACCTGGAAATCGTATTGTCTCGAAGTCAAAAAAGGTGTTAATGAAAAAATTTAGTCAAATAAACATTCCTACTAATAAGCAAATGGCATTCTTTGAGAATTGTAGTGGAGGGCACAACAAAGTTGGGTTCACGGAAAGGGACATGCGTAATCATGAAAGAGAAATAAGAGAGGAAATTCGTGGTCATGATGCACAAATGTTGATAGACTATCTTAGGTGGCAACAAGAAAAAAATCCCTCATTCTACCATAAGCATAAGACCGATGATGATAATCGTTTGACTCATTGCTTTTGGGTGGATGACATTGGTAGGTTGAATTGCAAAATCTTTGGTGATGTGGTTTCTTTTGATGCAACTCACAATACAAATCGTCATGGCATGATATTTGTAGCTTTCGTTGGAATTAATTATCACTGGCAATCAGTTTTTCTTGGATGTGGATTTATACCAAATGAAACTACAAGCACTTTTGTATGGATATTTGAAAGATGGAAAGAGGTAGTGGGTCATCATCCTTTAGGCATGGTAACCGATCAAGATCTTGGAATTGGTGGTGCAATCAAAGCCGTTTTTCCTGGCATGCATCATAGATATTGTATTTGGCACATTTTAGACAAGATTCCAAAGAAGCTGAGAGCAACAGCTTTCAAAGATAAGTTTAGAAAACCCTTTCATGAAAATATTTGGAATGCGAAAGTCCCTTTGAATTTGAAGAAAAATGGAAAGATATTATTAAGGAGAATGATTTGGAAGACGAGCCATGGTTGAAAGATATCTTTCTCATCCGTGAAAAATGGGCTACTGTTTATCATAAACCGCACTTTTGGGCAGGAATGTGGAGCAGCCAAAGGAGTGAGGGAATGCATGCTTTTCTAAAGAAGCATGTATTTAAAAATCACTCTCGATAATTTCAGGGATTGTATAGGCTGTAAGTTTGCTATTTTAGTTGGTTTCACTAAAACAAGGTGCTTGGTTTTACTACGAAAGATTGCTAATCCTGCAGTCAACTTTCTTTGCTATGTGTAATCAAAATATGCTTGGTTTTACAGAATTCAAACAATCACATATTACAGACCTCCAAAATATTCTTAGTACATCATGACTGTTAAACTACAAATTACACCTTCCAGATCTATTTCAACCCACGACTCACCCTCAACCAAATGGGATAAATGCAGCAGAACTATTCCAATCGCCACCATAGAGCTGGGGCCAAATGCAGCAGCTAAGGAGCAGATTGTCTTGCAGCAGTCCTCTCAGCATCGTCAAAAGAAAATATCATTTCCATCCAACCACACAACCCAGTCCATCCTAAACTCATTTTTGGCTCTTGTTTTTCTCAAGGTTCATCATTGACAACAATAGGCATTATCATCAGTTTGGAAACTTCAATTTGAAAACATCCAAATATTGACATAAATGGAACTATCATGAACAGTCCTACCTTACTTGAAAAAATGAAATCTGAAAAAAAACATCACAAAATAAAAATTGCCATAAATGGAACTTAAAAATAAGGGCGTGGTCAACTAGAGGGTGTGGTCTGTGGTGGACGGCGGCACTTCAAATCGAGGGTTGGTGGGTGGCGGTGCTTCAAATCAAGGGCGTGTGGGGTCGAGCTCGAGAGTCTGGAGAGAGCGAGAAAGATCGAGTTGCATGGAGAGAGAGAAAGGAAGAGTAAGGAGAAGATGAGAAGGTTTTTCCCCTTCGATAATTTTGGGGATTTTGAGACTGGGAGGGAGAGAGAGACAGAGACGTGAGAAGATGAGAAGACGATAAGAGGGAAGATGATAAGAGGGAAATGCCCAAAATACCCCCACTCATACTTTGATTCTAATCTACACCGTCCATGATTGAAGTCGGATCCAACGGTTTTCGGAAGGGTTCCCACCAACTGTTGTGAGAACAGTTCGCATCAGATCATTTCTCTCTCTCTCTCTCTCTCTCTCTCTCTCTCTCTCTCTCTCTCTCTCTCTCTCTATATATATATATATATATATATATATAGAGAGAGAGAGAGAGAGAGAGAGAGAGAGAATATATATATATATATATATATATATATATATATAGAGAGAGAGAGAGAGAGAGAGAGAGAGAGAGAGAGAGCGAGCGAGCGATAATTAAATAAATAAAGGAGTTGTTTTGGGGGATTTGAATTTGAGTTTTGGAAAATTTGTTTTGTAAGGATAGATTTGGGCCTTTGATTTTTGGGGGATTTAAGGAGAGCCACTTGGTAGCTTTCCTTGTGTTTTATTATATACTAGATTTGCCCATGGGCACGTGCCTACGACACGTCTTCAGAACGATACAGCATATGAAAAGCCTTGTAAACAGTAAATCAACAATTATATAGCTCAAGTTTGAATAGTATTACAATAATTAGTTGTAAATAAAAGTCCATGTTTTCATTAGTATATGTTGAAAAATAATTATAAATTGGATAGAAAAATAAGTGTATATATATATATATATATATATATATATATATATATATAATATTATAATGGGAGAAGGCCTTAGTGTCATTTGTAAATGTTTTGTCAATCTACCAACCCGTGTAACACACGTGCATAATTATTATGAAGGAGCTCCTAGGTTCAAATCAAGACTACGTCTAAATTTTTATTTTAAAAAACTATATTTATTAAAACGTGCATCGCACGTGTAAACTACTAGTGTGTGTGTGTGTGTGTGTGTGTGTGTGTGTGTGTGTGTGTATATATATATATATATATAGAGAGAGAGAGAGAGAGAGAGAGAGAGAGAGAGAGAGAGAGAGAGAGAGAGAGAAAATTAAATAAATAAAGGAGTTGTTTTGGTGGGAATTTGAGTTTTAGGGGGAAACTTTTGGGGGGAAATGTGTTTTGTGAGGTTAGATCTGGACCTTTGATTTTGGGGGATTGAAGGAAAGCCACTTGATAGCTTTTTTTTGTGTTTTATTATACTAGTATTATACACGTGCTGTGCACGTGGAAAAAATTTTGGGAAAAAAATGAAAATGGCAAAAAAAAAAATCTACCAGCACATCCGTTGCACGGGTTGGTAGATGGACAAATTACACTAAGGCCGTCTCCCAATATAGTAGTATTAAACGTGCGTTGCACGGATTGGGATATGAACAAATTACACTAAAGCCTTCTCCAATTATAGTAGTAGAGATAGATAGGTGTGGGGAAGGCGAGTCTTGTTCTCCAAGAAAGTGGAGGCATCCTCCTATGTTTATATAGGATTTGTAAAGGGTTAACACTTAACAGGCTTGGGCTATAAGAGAACATAGAAGTGGATCTGATTTGTTTTATATGAGGAAATTACTAGATTCATCTGGATCGGTTAACCATGTCAAATTTGGCTTTCTAATCTCAACACAAAAAACAACTGTTTTATTACCTTAATCTTTTTGACCGGTAGGTGGGGATAATTTGAAAGTAAATTCTTTCAGTGTTGAGCCTGATTTAATGAACCGATCTAGTAATAAACCGAAAGGGGCTACATTTTTGGATGAGCTCGTTAAATCTTAAGATAGGACAAAACTCATTCTAAAGTTCCAAGGCAGAACTCGAGTGGAGCTCATTCTAATAGGCGGTATTGTTGGGCTTGTGGATTTGTCTAACAATGGGCCAATCAAATTTTGGCAAAATGATTGATAGAGCCGTAACAGGTGGATCCCAGTTTATTGGAGTGCGTAGTGCTATAGATGTAAGGTTAGTCCATCCTCCAACTAAGAGAGGGATACAAGTTATCAAATTAGGATAAATTTTTAAAAATAGAAAGTCAACCCTTGTCATGTGGAATTCTGAGAAATTAATGGCATTGGCGGCTATGGAATATCTAAGTTGGTTGTGGCATCATTTCCACCATCGGAATGGAAGATGATGCCAGTTTTGTCATCAGATGAGCTTCTTATATGTCCTTTAATGGAGATAGTTTGAAGAGGAGACGTGGTCTCAGTGAGTCTTCAATCACATAGAGATGCAAGTTGATGGTGATCATGACTCTTCCTAAATAATTTGGACTGATGATCCATCGACGAGTGAAGTTGCTCTTACTTCCACAGTTGTTGCCCAATATTAGTCACCTGTTGGAATTGTCGAGGATTCTTAAACCTCAAGCTCTTAGTGTTTGCAAGTCAATTATGCGAACTCACAAACCAGAGGTATTACTTATTCTCGAAACTCATGTTGATATTGGTAAAATTGATCTTGCTCATATGAAGTAGGATAGGAATATGCAAATAGTCGCGTAATCTATTTCAGGTCATTCTAGTGGTATTATTCTATTGTGGAATGATAATCGCATCTTCTTTCAGTGTCTCTATGGCGATTCTCAAGCTATTGTACGTCTTATGAAAATTGGGGATAAAGAATTTGCTTTTGTGGGTACTTATGCAAATAGACAACTTTGGAAGGTTATTCATCAAGTTGTTAATGGAGGATTTCTGATGATGTGTGTCGGTGACTTCAATAGTATTCTTAATCCTTCTGACAAAATGAGTAGTCTTCAGTTCAGGGTTCATACATAATTAAATTTCGAGATGTAGTGTGTGAATGTGGTTTGTGTGACTTACAATGCTCTGGTGCTCCTTTCACTTGGTGTAATTAGGGTTTGGGGGGGAATTGATCAATACCTAGTTACAATGTATTGCCTTGAGCTTTTCCCTCTAGTTTCCATGTCTCGTCTAGTCCAAGTAGCATCAGATCATTGTCCACTGTTAATTACAGAAGCTATTGACGCAAGTGACACAAAACCATTTCGTTTTGAGAATTGTTGGGCCTCAATTCTAGAATTTGAGGAGGTTGTTGGGTCGCCGTAAAACACAGTGGTACTTGGTGATAATCTTCATAGAGTATTTCTTAAAACTTGTAAGGTGAATGCGACTCTTAAGACATGAAACAATAATGTGGTCGGTAATATCTTCACTAAGGGTAAATCTCTTATCAAGAAAGTTGAGGTTTACAGTTCAAGAATTGTATAAGACAACTCGCTTCGGGGGAAGTTGATATGCTGAAGATTTGCTTTCGTGAGCTTCAAGAAAATCTCAATATGCATGAGAAATTCTGGCATAAAAAAATTCCAAGTTGATTGGACCAAAGGTGGGGATAGAAATTTTGGCTATTTTCATCGAGCTACACTTGTTCACCGAGCTATAAACTCTATTTATAAACTACAAAGTATGTCTAATGTTCAATTTACTGATCGAGTGGATGTATCAAAATTTTGTGTCTATTATTTTAAAGATAAAATAGCCACCCACTCTCGACCAGCATCCTATAATCACCTGTAGTCATCTAATCGCTTGACCAGCGTCCTATAATCACCTGTAGTCATCCAATCGTTATTGTTGAATATAGATGTGTAAATATGATATTTATTCATGTACTTAAGTGCAAAAAATGTTGAAATCGTAGGATATCGGGTGCAAAATACTTACGTACAAATATTTATTCCCCGCTACCGGACACGACAGATAGAATTTTTTAACTAGGACCCAGACCCGGTTCTGGCAAGTCTGGGTCCAGATCCAAATTTTGACCCATAAGGTATTGGGTCCGGATCCGGGTAGTGGAGAACCCGATCCCATAGGACCGGATCCCAACTCTACTCAGCCCTTTTGCTTTCTTAGTTTATTGATTAAACAAACTCATTATCATTTAATCTTTCAAAATTACCAAATTTAAACACAAAACAAAACAAGTTGTTCCTGCGGTTAGTTATCTCCTCTTTCACCGTGGACCAAACGATACCGAAATTCCGGTGGGAACCACCACCTTCTCGGCCCATGCCTTGGACTCCAACAACAATCTCGACACCTTCCCCGCCACCCACACCATATCGGGCCTCTCCCCAGCCTCTGCATCAACGCACCTCAGGCCCACCCTCACCACCTTCTCCACCACCTCAACAGGGAACGAGTCCCCCATCCTCCGATCAACCCACTCCCTCATCCTTCCCTCCCCCAATGCCGCCCTCGCTGATTCCACCACTGACACGACCTCAATGTCCCTCCCATTCCCATTCATCACATATTTCATCGGTTGATCGTCCCCTGAAATTACTTGTAGAATAACTACTCCCACTGCAAACACATCAGATTTTTGCGTCCCTCTCTCACCTGCCAGAATTTCAGGTGCCATGTAGCCTCTGGTCCCCTCGATCTTCATCTGTCGGCTGTTTGTCCGCATTGTCGACCTACAGTTCACTGCTACCTCACCTGCGAGGTCTGCTGCGCCGAAGTAGCAGAGCTTTGCTCGGAGATCAGGCTCAGTCACAATGATTGCAGAGGGTTTTATCTGGTTGTGGATCGTGAAAGATTGGTGGTGGATGTACTGCATGGCGTGGGACACGTCGGACAGGACTTGGATTCTCGACAGCCATGTAGGCACAAGTGTGAAATTCGGATTTCGGGGGTGTCTGAGGCAGGTGGCAAGGCTAGCACCAGGAGTATACTTGTAGACGAGGTAGATATGGTCCGCAGCGAGGGAAGCGCCAAGAAGGCGGACGATGGAGCGGTGGTGGCCTCTGCAGAGGTCGGCGAGGCGGCAAGAGAGACTGTCGGGGTCAGGGGAGAGGAATGGGCGACGGAGAATGACGACATCGTTGTTGTCACGAAGGGTGCAACGGAAGGTGGATGAGGATAGGGGTGTCCAGGTAGCGGCCGAGGAGATGTCAAAGAAAGGGTAGAGGATGGGACCTTCGCGAAGGGAAGAGTGGATGGAGGAGGATGAGAAGGAGGTCGATGCGATTTCATTGTCGGAAGGGCAGGTGTTGGAGGTGGTGAGGGATTTGGAGGATGGTCTTGAAGTATTTTTCGAGGATTGGAGCAAGGAGATTTTAGTGTCTTTTCTTGATCTGCACATGGTGATTGGTTACAACATTGTTTTGAGACTGGAAAGAATAAGAATAAAGATAATGAAGAGAGAAAGTAAGAGGAGAGAGCACGGCAAGTTTTGGTCTAAAGTTTCAAGGATAGTGGACTTCAACTAGGACAGCTGGCTGGGTGTTGTTTTGGTGAATGATTTGCTGTTAGGAATAATTGGACCTGAGTGTACCAAGTGACCTTTCTGGAATTGATCTGCAACAGAAAGAAAGTGAGAAGTAGCTCGAGGCGTGAGTTGCACTTTCTTTAAGAAACTATTTGGTCGATTCTGGAGATGAATCGTTGATCACCAAACACTTCTCCCGAGATACAACGAGCTTCAGATCTACAGTGCTGCCAAGACTCCAATTGCAGCACGTACCAACTTGCACCAGCAAAAACCGCAGAAAATGAATTTTTTGAGAAAATTTTGAATGAGAGAATTTTGTTTTTTTTTTTTTTCTGTTTTCTGTGACTGTTTTCTTCCCAAAGATACTCATCTTATAGCTTGTTTTCTGTGACTGTTTTCTTCCCAAAGATACTCATCTTATAGCTTGTAACCAGGAAGCTATAATGTGTGCGCATTAATCCAAAAACGGCTATATAATGAATACCATTTAATTTTTGAAACTGCTATAACATAAAGTCTATTTAAGTGTGAAACGGCTATATTTATTAAAAACGTTTTGAATTCTGAAAGTTCAAAAAAAAGTTCTGTTTTTTTTCAATAGACCCTAAGGCCCAGCCCGGTCACGGCCCGGTCATAGATATATAAATATATATATATATCATGTAGAATGTAGGAATTGAATCCCCAACCTCTTGTGAACTCAAAACTTTAATCGTTAAGCCATGAGACAGTATTGATAATAAGATGAGTGTTTTGAATGTATACTCAATTCTAACATATGCAGATGAGAAAAATGAAGGCTAAAGTGGAGAAGCATGGAACATAACAATTTCGGTTAATTTTTTTCTTCTTCATATGATTAAACTGAGAAGGGTTTTTATAGCACGAATATTATTTATAAACCTGAAAACAATATTGTTAACTAAATAGAAACTGTTATAATTACATAAACTACTCTTTGATCATCAATTAATACAGGTTCAAAGTCAATGCTTCCGGTCGGTGTTCATAGTCAGACAATTCAGCAGTGTCCCAATCTAAGACTCTGATACTTCTGGGGTCAACTAGCTAGCCACCACTCACTGTAGCTAACAGTCGTAGAATTCTCATGTATGTTTGCATATATATATTTTCTTTCAAACTCGAATGAATCAGTGCTTTTGCTTCAGAAAATTACTCTTTGCAAACAACATTAAAACGATAACAAAAAGGAGAATCAACACATTTTTCGCAGCTGTAATGCGTTACCTGCTTTCTGCGATTCTACATACTGCTGAGACATACTTTTTAACTTTGCAAACTTATGTAAAGCAGATACCAGACATTTTGCCATTCTTAACAAAAGAAAGAAAAATATCTAAATTAACCTTTCAAACTACTCTTTTGTGATTGATTGTATATGATGGGTATGGGTATATGGTGAATAAAATACTCTTCAAGCAAAGCTATTTACATGCAAACTTTGAACTCCCTTTCTATGGTGCTTCAGCAGGGGAGTCGGCAGGAGTGCTACTGGAGGTTTTCTTGACAGTTAAAGGGGATGCAGAAACCTGTCGAGGGGTCAATTTCTGTGCTCTTGGATACGAATGAATAGCATCAAGTACCCTGACGCGCTCCAGTATAGAATGGGGTATGGAGGGTGTGGTGCAACCCTGTATAAAATAGAGTATCGTATCAGTAGGTACACAATATATTCTGTTGCTAAACTAAAAAAGTTGCCATGCGTCAATACACAGGAGGAAGAAAGACACGGGCGTAAGTATCTTTTTGCAAAGTATGAAAGAGCTGCATCTTAAGATTTCCGTATTCAACTCATGAAAATGAAATTGGATACTGATTCCACTTCAAAAATCTTTTAACAAGTTACAAATAAAAAAAGGGTCTTTTTATCATAGGTCACTCAAAATTTTCAATATTGCATATTGCTTACACCCACAAACAAAGTTGGGTCCCTTCAGAAATTGTCCCCTTGGTTATTTTCTATAAAAAAATGAAGAATACTCCAATTTTTTAAACACCCTTAGGTTACTTTTACCGGTATTCCCCTATTCATTCCTCCTTACCAACCACAACAATTCACTTCTATTATGACACATTGACACCCTAGTTTGCTACCCTTTCTTCCTCATTTCCATTAATCCTACACGAAATGAAAGCCAAATGGAGTGTAGGGCTAGTGGAGATGAGGAAGAAAGAGTTGAGAACTAGGATTTCATAATATAAGAAGAAAAAACTAATTGTACTAAGAGGAAGGGGTAGGGGATAACGGTCAAAGTAATATCAGTGTGTTAATAAAAGGAATATTCTCTTTGTTTAAATGGAAAATAGCCAAGGGAGACTATTGTTAAATGGACCCCACCTTGATACTAGTGTATATGAAAATAGCGATTTGTGAGTGAGTGCAATTTCAAGAATTTTGAGGGGCCTATGCGCCAAAAACCCATAAACTGGAGAGCCTGATTCATTACATGATGGTGAAATTAGATACTGATTTGTTTACCAAAATCCCGATCTGCATCTCCATGTTTTCTTATTCAATTCATGAAAATGAAATTGGACACTCAGTCCTTCCTCAATATTCATACTCAGCAAGAATTTAGCAACTAAAGAATGGTGTGTGATATGGGTAAAAATAGAACTGAATCAGGACCGTTCAAATCGGGCACGGATCTCAAAGCTCTCAGGGGTAAAACGGTAATTTAACCTATAAATGGGTCCGAAAATTGGAACTGGATCTTTTCCAAGCCCAATAACCCAAAAACGGATCTGCCTTACTGGTCAGGGTAACAGCCCGTTATGGACAAACCCAGAATATTCTAAAGAGATTCAAATTCATGATTATCTTTAAGACGCGGTTTAAACCGTCTCTCTTATCATGAAACGATTAAAAACTCTGTTTCTTATCCATAAACACCGAGAAGTCGGGGTAAATCCTTACCTCAAAACTAGTCCCCAAGGCGACTATAAATACCCCTTTCCCCCAACCAAAAGAAGGTAACCAATATTTTTCCACAAAAAGCTCTATCATTTTCTTCTTGATTACTGACTAGAGCATCGGAGGGCCTATCGTCGGGATCAATCCCGGTGTTTCAAGCATTTTGCAGGCCAGGGGAAAGCAGTTGCGATAGTCAACATCAACGAATGTCAAAAAGTCAGATTCTCGACTGTTCCACAAAAGAATCCATATCATCTGGTTACTCCTGCACATAAAAAAGCAGTAACAGGTTGACGTCGTCTGTGGGCACAGAAAGAAATCCGACTAAACCTTCACCAGAAACTCAAGTTTCCGACATGCCTCCTAAAGGTAAAGGGAAGGCGGCGGCCTCAGACCGACGAGCTAACCCTCCTCCTCCGTTACATCCTCCAGAAGTGTCCTACCAAGGTAAACGGAAGGCGGCGGCCTCAGGCCGACGAGCTAATCCTCCTCCGTTACATCCTCCAGAAGTGCCCTACCAAGGTAAAGGGAAGACAGCGGCCTCAAGCCAACAAACCAACCCTCCTCAACCATCTCCTCCTCTAGAGAAACCCCCTCTAGCCATCCAACCACAACAATCAGAACTTCTCCTTCAACTAGATCCACCTCCACCCGGCACGGCTGCTCCGAGGGGCTCTCACCGCCGTGCCGCGAACCATCTACAAGGTCATTCGTCGAAAACAGGGAATCAGTGTACACCTCGACTCCTTCTGCACCCCCTCAGTTGCAACCCGACCTTCATTAAATTATCATCCATCGCCAGCAAGAGTCTGACCTCCGAACCCATCTCAACAGGGCTCGCGAGGAATCCTCTCATCCAGGGCATAGGGGGAAAAGGAGGAGCCCTTCTCCCAGGAGGTCCAGGAGAACCCCCTCTCCCAGGGATCGCAGGAGAAGTCCCTCTCCGCGAAGGCAAAGGAGATCCCCCTCTCCCAGGGGGCGAAGGGGTCGCTACTATCCAAGAGATCACAGAAGAACCCCTCCCTGGGAGAGGAGAGACCCGACTTCGATTAGCAGGACAGCCCCTAGGGTGGGAAATGATGAAGAGATGCCAGCTACCAGGGCAGAGCTTCGAAAGCTCAAGAATGAGATTCTCCAAGCTCTCAGCATAGTTCCACCACATCACCCTTCTTCCCCGCTACGTGAAGAGTCTCGCGGGTCTACCGGATCTAATCAGCAGGAGGACGCCGTCCTCCGGTGCCTCCGAAAGATGGAAGACCATCTGGCCTCACTCAGAAGGGATGAAACAAAGCGAGAAGGGAGGTACCGCCCTGTCAGGCCCCCATTGTCTCGAAAAACTATTTATGCGCCAGTCCCCGCCAACTTCAAGGTCCCGACTTTTGAGCTGTACAGCGGAGAGACCGATCCTGTGGACCACATCGAAAACTTTAAGACCATTATGATGATCCACCGAGCATCTGACTCACTCATCTGCAAAACCTTCCCAGCGACCTTGAAAGGCTTGGCGCGGGAATAGTCTCCCGCCTGTCTCCGGGTTCCATATTTTCTTTCGACCAACTTGAAGTACTGTTTCTTACGCACTTTGTCACCAGCCGCCAGTTGGAAAAAACCGGTGCGTCCTTGTTAGACCTCAGGCAAAGAGACGGGGAGTCCCTCAAGAGCTACGTCCAGTGGTTCACAGTTGAATCCAGGTTAATCTCCTCACTCAAGTCCGCAGTGGCAACTGCCACCTTCAGATATAATGTCAAGCATGATGACCTTAAGGCTTCCCTCATCAAAAGACCCCCTCGGGATTTCTCACACCTCCTTCAAAGGGTGGACAAGTACATCCGTGTCGAAGAGGCAACCCGCCCTCAAAAGCAGATGATGCCTCCTGGAAACAAACGAAAGGGCGCTAACAAGGACGAACCTCGAAAGTCCCAGAAGGACGCCTCAGGACAACGCCGCCCACCTCCCATGCCGCGCTTTGAGTAATACACTCCGCTAAATGCGAGCGTTTCCACCATCCTCGTGGAAGTTGACAAGGATGGGATCCTTCGGCCTCCCCCAAAGATGAATGCCCCAAGCAAGAGACGGGATAAAACGAAATGGTGCGCCTTCCATAAGGATCATGGTCATCTCACAGATGAGTGCCGAGCTCTGAAAGACAAGGTCGAAGCGCTAATCCGATGACGGTACCTCTCCAAATTCGCCCAGATCAACGACACTGAACCTCCTCCAAAGGGACCTAACAAACGGATAAAAAGACCATCCGAATTCAAGGATCGGGGCATATGGAGATATTCCATGCGATCCACGGGGGCCCTATGGGAGGAGCCTTCGTTCGAGAAGTATACTCCGTATACAACATCTCCCCTCCAAGAAGCTCAGGAGCTAGCATTACCTTCTCAGACCGGGACTTAGAGGGCGTCCGAACCCCTCACTGCAACGCACTCGTGATCAGTATGTGCATGGCAAACCACGAAATTCGTCTGGTCCTGGTTGATAACTGCAGTTCGGTCAACATCCACTTTTTGAATGTGTTGCCTCAAACTCAAACGGGATCGCCTCAAGCCTGCTAGATCTGCCCTCCATGGATTCTCTGGGGGCCCTGTGATGATTGAGAGAATTGTAACCCTCGACGTGACTTTTGGGAAAGCCCCCGCTACTCGTACAGAGACATTAGACTTCATAGTTGTTGATATGAAGTATGCCTATAACGCTATCTTCGGCCGCCCGGACCTAGCGGCCCTCCAAGCAGTCGCATCAGCATATCACCTGAAGATGAAGTTCCCTACGACCGCAGGAGTAGGCGAAGCCAAAGAGAGTCAGGAGGCCGCTCGGGCATGCTACACAGCCACAAAGGGGGGCTCAGTCCTACACGTCAATGCATTTGAACTCCCCCTCGATCTGGGGCAAGCTAGCTCCGAACCCGTGGACGAAATGGCAGAAATCCCTTTCTCCATACGGGATGAAGCCAAGTGTTTCTGGGTGAGCAAAGCACTCCCCCGCCAGCTGGAAGAGCAACTTGTCACTTGCATCAGAGATAATCAGGACTTGTTCGCTTGGACCGTCGAGGACATGCCCGGCATTGCCAAAGACCTGATCACGCACCGCTTGAGTGTGGATCCGAAAATCAAGCATATTCAACAAAAGCACCGCAAATTTGCGCCCGATAGACAACAGACTGTCAGAGAAGAGGTTGAAAAATTCTTATCCGCCTGATTCATCCAAGAAGTTAGCTACCCCGAGTGGCTAGCCAACGTGGTGATGGTCAAGAATGCTAATGGCAAGTGGAGAATATGCATAGACTTCACCGACCTCAATAAAGCCTGCCCAAAAGACCCTTTCCCTCTTCCAAATATAGACGCTTTGATTGACACCACCTCAGGCCACGAGTTGCTAAGCTTTATGGACGCCTTTTCGGGATATAATCAGATCCGAATGTTCCCGCCAGACATCAGGGCTGTATTGCTACCGAGTCATGCCTTTTGGGCTGAAGAATGCTAGGCCACATATCAACGCTTGGTGAACCAAGTCTACTGGGAACAGATCGGCCGAAACATGGAGGTATACGTGGATGACATGTTCGTAAAGAGCCACAGGAAAGAAGACCATGTTGCTGACCTCCAAGAAGTGTTCAATGTGCTCCGGATGAATAATATAGGGTTGAACCCCTCGAAATGTGCCTTTGGGGTAGCATCGGGAAAGTTCGTAGGATTTATGGTGAGTCAGCGAAGAATCGTAGCCAATCCTGCGAAGATCAAAGCAATCCTCGACATGACCCCTCCAGCTACTATAAAAAAGGTTCAAAAGCTTACGGGCTGCTTCGCTGCTATTGGGCGCTTCCTATTAATGTCTGGGGACAAGTGTCTCCCCTTCTTTAAAACTCTCCGAGGAGCAAAAAATTTCAAGTGGGGAGAAGAGCAACAGGCAGCAGCCATCCTCCAATCCTAAGCAAGCCTATATCCGGGGAAACCCTATACTTCTACCTGGCCGCCTCCGAACAGACCCTCAATGTTGTATTAGTAAGGAAAGAAGGGTGGGTGCAGAAGCCAATTTACTATGTAAGCAAGGTACTCCATAACGCCGAACTCCGATATTCGAAGATGGAGAAGATGGCCTATGCTCTAGTAACCACCGCCCGAAAGCTCAAACCCTACTTTCAAGCACATTCCATCTGGGTCCTCACCGATCAGCCACTCAAGCAGGTCTTTCACAAACCTGAAAACTCGGTAGACTAATGAAGTGGTCAATTGAGCTAAGCCAACGTGACATTACGTCATTACATACCGCCCCAGAACGGCGATCAAGGGCCAAGCCTTAGCCGAATTCATCGTCGAATGTACAATCCCCGACCCTCCCCAAGAAGGAGACAACCCCCCACCATGGTTAGTATACGCGGACGGGTCCTCCTGCCTCGAAGGGAGCGGGGATGGGGTAATCTTAATCGGCCCTGACGAATTCATCCTACAATACTCATTACGCCTCAGATTTCCAGCTTCCAACAATGAGGCCGAGTATGAAGCCCTAATTGTTGGTCTCCTGCTAGCGAAAAGAGCAGGAGCACAAAGAGTTGGCGTGTTCAGCGACTCTCAATTGGTGGTTAATCAGATCCAAGGAAAAAAAGAGGCGAGGGATGACCGCATGACCAAGTGTTTGGCATACGTGAAGGAGATAATAGTCTCTTTCAAAGAGGTCCAGGTCACTCGCATTCCGCGAGAAGAAAACGGGCAAGCGGACGCCCTTTCCAAACTAGCCTCTCCGTCGCTCGACGGCTCAACCGAACCATGCTAATTGAAGTACTGCTCAAACCCATTATAGAAGAAGAAATGTTGGAGCTCATGCCCATTACCCCGCGAATACATGGAGACTGTTGGATGAATCCCCTCGTCGATTTCCTCGACAAGGGGATCCTCCCTGCGGATGTTAAAGAGTCAAGAAAAATCCAGGTAAGAGCCGAAAGGTTTGTGCTCATCGAAGGGATCCTTTATATGCGCACACCCAGATTGATGGCCGATCTTACCTTCGGTGTCTTTCTTGTGAAGAGGCCGATTACGCCCATGCTTAACAACCTGTTTACAAAGTAGACTGATAGATTAATCTATCAAAAACTCCTAGTTCACAGGACATGCAAAAAAAAAAATTGTGCACAACCCCACACGAGACAAAATCTAATTCCATTGCAATGCAAGATATACAAAAAATGGTGGTCAATCCTCTATAAGGCATCCTTACAAGTACAAAACAAAATTAAGTCGAAGGCAACTACAAAAAAAGAAGAAGCCGATCAAGAATCGACCTCGGTCGACTGAGCCCCGGGGGGAGTAAGCTCGTGACCAACCCCTTCAGTTGCTTCGAGGGCCACCACTACGGCAGACGGGGACCGATGCAACCTCTTGCTCCTCTTCCTTAACCTCTTTTCGTCGTCCTCGTCCTCGTCTTCCTCGACGCCTTCGGGGATGGGGGCATAAAGAGTATACCCCGATGTTTTGAACCCGGGAGTCCGCGCCTTCACATGATGAAGGGCTCTAGCGTGCGCCTTCTCCATGTTCCCCCGGAGGAAGCCCTTTGCTTCATCCTGAGCAGTCCTCACCGCTTCATCCTTCTCGCTTTCTCCCTCTCTCGGACCAAGCTACCTCCTCTTTCGACTTGGCGAAGGCAAATTCCACGAGCATGATCTGCACCGACTGCGTCTCAGAGACGCAAATCATCTCCTCGAGAAGCTTCTGAGACTTAGCACGCTCCGCCTTATCTTTGTCACTAGCCGCCTTCAGTTCCTTCTCTTGCTCGACCATTCGCTTCATCAAGTGGCCGAAGTGGCAAGTGATCTGTGAAATAAAATGTTTAAGTCTACGTTCATCAAATACAAAACAACCTAAACCGATAAAAAAAGAGCAAGATCGTAGCGCCATGTTGGCCCTAGCGATCTCAAAGGCGTTGTCACCAACTAACCCCGCGTCCACTGCGGCTCGGTCCTTCGGGGTCGCAAGGTAGTTGATCGCTTGCATACACGAGATCGAGTCGTGAGAAAACCGTCATGCTTCATCACACGCCAGTCTGACACAAAAAGTCTGTTGTGCTCCTCTGTTAAAATAGCCTCAACAATAGTAGTGAGGGGAGGTGCCTCAAGGGTGAGAACGGCCCCCAGGGAGAATCCCCCGGCCGGGGGGGCCACCAAGGTAGAAGGAGGTGATTCGAGATCAACCACGGGGGCCTCGCTAGTCTGACACAGAGCAACTTTGGAGGTAGAGGGCTTGGAGGATGTTCTCTTCCTTTTCCTTTCTTCGGGGGCCTTGCCACTTAACCTTGTTCGCTCCAAGATCATCGAGTCGAAGTCCATGTTGGGGTCCTCTGCAGGAAAAGACAAAAAAAAAAGATAAGATGCACGGCAAAGATAAGAGCAAGTAAAAAAGCGAAATCAAAGATGCATACTAGAATTGATCGGACTAAGACCACTCCCGAAGAGAGATTCTTCAGTCACTTCTCCAATCTAAGGCCGGCCTAGTGTCCTAACCATCTCGTCATCTTCGGGGCTTAAGACAGGTTCGGATTTTGCCCTCTTCGGCACTTCTTCTTTCTACCTCGTAGGGATCCCCCAAGGTTGGCTACTACGAACGAGGAAGAACTTCTCTTTCCAAAACCTGATCGAGTCTGGTATCTCGATCAACTTCGCACCTCGACAGGGAGTAAGATAATACATGTACTCCGACCTATTCTTTTGGTGAATCTTATACAGTTTCCTCAGCACGCTCAGCCGAGGCTCGATCCCTGCCGCTTGACAATGCAGAACGAAGCCGTTCACATGTCTCCACATGTTCGGCAAGAACTGGATGGGGCTCAAGCCGAACTACCGAAGAACGTCGGCAGTAAACTGAGGAAGGGGGAGACGAAGCCCTGCGTGAAAGGATCGAAGGAGAAGAAGCAAGTGTCGGGAGACGTCGGCGTGCAAGCTCTGACACCTGGGCCCGACAACACAAGCTCATACTCCTTCGGAATTAAGAAACACCCCCGAATGCAGCGCAAGTCCTCCTTAAGCATTGTTGGCATTCATCTACATCCAAGCGCTCCTAAGGCTCGCTCTCCTCGTATAAAGATGTCATCCCATGCTCGACCCGGGATACGAGTTCGGCGGAATAACCTCTAACTCGGCTGAGGCTTGACGTGCTCGACAACCTGCCCAACTCACCCACGTTTCGATGGCTCTCAATAATCTCCTCGACTATGACTGATCTCACCGCCACCTTCCCTATGTCCGCTCTAACAACCGACCTACCTTCGCCTGGGCCTGAGGGGAAGGTCTCGTCCCCGAATGACACCCTAGACATCTTTGATAATATATATATATATATATATATATATATATATATATATATATATATATATACTAGATATGCCCGTGGGCACGTGCCTACTGCACATCTTCGGAAAAATACAGCATATGAAAGTCTTGTAAACAGTAAAACAACAATTATGTATCTCAAGTTTGAATGTAAAACAATAATTAGTCGTAAATAAAAGTCCATACATCCATTAGTATATGTTGAAAAATAATTATAAATAGGGGTGTAAATTCCAACTTCTTAGAATTTTGAGTGTAGAAAATGATGAAATTTAACTGTTGATGAGATATTTGCTATTTTCAATGTAACATGAGCAATAAAAAAATGCATAAAAAATCTAAAAACTTACATACCTGAAAACTGAAAATATAATTTTTTGCATAAATAGATAGAGAATGAGAGAGAGAGAGAGAAATAAATAAATAAATAAAGGAGTTGTTTTGAGGGGTTTTAGATTTGAGTTTTGAAGGGAAACTTTTGGGTGGGAAAATATGTTTTGTGAGGTTAGATCTGGACCATTGATTTCAACCCTATTGAATGAGAGCCACTTGATAGTTTTCTTTGTGTTTTATTATATAGATAAGATATATATATATATATATATATATATTACCTTGGTTGTGACAGCTACGGTCGGAAATCTCACCGGAAAGAGAAAAATCGCTGGAATGCTCTGACAACTCCGATAAAGAGAGAAAATTCTGGGAAGTGAGAAGTGAGAAATGAGGGGGGTGGGAGATTTATAGAGTAAGAGAAGACTCTTGGACTTCGTGGGCCTTTAAGGCAGTTAAAAAGCTCGAGGATAGAGAAAGCCCATGAGATAGGAAGGCTAAACAACAAAGAAAAAGTGCCAAAATACGTTGACTGGTCAACGGTCAACAGGTGACGTGTCGCACAGCCGAACCGTCTAAAACGTTCGACGTCCAGCGTCGATCAAACGTGTCCCCGATCGAAAAATCAGAGAAATTGGTTAACTAGTCAACAGTCAATAGTCAACAGGTGACACGTGTCGCACAGCCAAACCGTCTACAACGTTCGGCGTCCAGCGCCGATCAAACGTGTCCCCGATCGAAAAAACTGAGAAAATCGTTGACTGGTCAATTGTCAACTGGTGACATGCGTCAAGCAGTCGAACCATCAGCAACGATCGGTGTCATGTGCCGAACAATCGTGTCCCCGATCAAAAATCATGACAAAAATGTTGACTAGTCAATGGTCAACGGTCAACGCCACGTGTCGCTTCACCGACCTATCCACGTCGTTCGGTGCGAAAACCAACCAAACGTGCCCCCAGTCGAAAAATTGGAGAACACTGCCTCCCGATGCGCACTTGATCGTGATCAACAACTCAGATTTTGCCACGTCATTCGGATCCAAAATCCGAACGGATCTGCCTCTCGATGCGCGCTTGATCGTGATCAACGGCTCAGATCTCGCCACGACATTCGAATCCAAAATCCGAACAGATCTGCCTCCCGATGCGCGCTTGATCTTGATCAACGAACCAGATCTCGCCACATCATCTGAATTCAAAATCCGAACGGATCTACCTCCCGATGCGCGCTTGATCTTCATCAACGGCTCAGATCTCGCCACGTCATTAATCCAAAATCCGAACGGATCTGCCTCCCGATGCGCGCTTGATCATGATCAACGGCTCAGATCTCGCCGCGACATTCGGATCCAAAATCCAAACGGATCTGCCTCCCGATGTGGCTCAGATCTCGCCACGTCATTCGGATCCAAAATCCGAGCAGACATGTCCCCGAACAAAATATGGCAAAACAACCTTGCCTGCCGATGAGCGCTCGATCATGATCAGCGCTTCGGATCGCACCACGTCGCTCCTCCGCCTGATCCCCTCATCACAGCCGTCTAACCGCATCAACACGCGAGTCCTCTCTTGATAAACGACCGTAATAATTTCTTTATTTTATTTCCTTCATTTAATTATTAAATCGAATTAATTATTTAAAAACTCAAAAAATGATTAAAATCGTTAAAAAATAATTAAAAATTCTTAAAATAATTATTAAATTCGGAAAAACATTTTCGAAAATTTCGAAAAATAATTATTAAGTTAGAATAGTTGATTATAATTTTTTCGAGAGTTAATCATTTAATTCGAGAATTGAATAAAAAGTCGTAAAATAATTAAAAATTGGGAAAATTTTCGAAAAAATCACAAAAAGTTATAGAAAGACTTCGACATAATTCTAAGTAATTTATAAACTCAGAAGAATACTATTTCACCCAGTGTGGGGTTTAAACGTGCCCGAGAACTCCAATAAATTCTATGATCATTAGAAACGGACAAACTACTCCTCGAAGGCTGTGGAACTCAGTTTTCAGGAGTGGGGGTTTGTGATATGGGTAAAAATATAACTGAATTAGGACCGTTTAAATCGGGCACGAATCTCAAAGTTCTCAGGGGTAAAACAATAATTTCACCTATAAACGGGTCCGAAAATGAGAACTGAACGGGTCTGCCTTACTGGGTCAGGGTGACAGCCCGTTATGGACAAACCCAGGATATTCTATAGATTAATTCAAATTCGTGATTATCTTTAAGAGGCGGTTTAAACCGCCTCTTTTATCATGAAACGATTCAAAACTCTGTTTCTTATCCATAAACACCGGAAAGTAGAGGTAAATCCTTATCTCGAAACTGGTCCCCATGGCGACTATAAGTACCCCTGATGAGGACATCTTTCCTGTTTAATTTAGGATTTTTATTTCAGTACCATTTTTGTTTCTGGCAATTATAGCCAAATGTAATCTTTTTGTATTTTTTTAGATTTTGAGAATATTTTGGAGATTTGTATCAAGATGTATTTTGAGCCTATTTAAAGGCCTTGAGATGAATGAGAAGATATGCCGCTCTTGATTAAAATTTATTGTGTTGGGAGTTTTCTTGCTCTTCCCTTCTCCTTTGTGTGATACAACTGAGATCTAAATTAGGATTTGTGATAAATCCTAATACAATTTTAGGGTTAGTGATTAACTCTAAAATCTATCCCAAATTAACATCCCCAAATAAAACCAATTCCCAAAACCCTAATTTTCCAAATCCCTAATAGAAACCCTAATCCACTAATCCCCTACAACACCTGCCGCCATCCCCTTTTCTTCTTCCATACCCAACTCCCGATCAAAGGATCCCTCTCCATCGTCTTCCCTAGCTCTCCATCCCGCAACCTTCTACGTCGACCCATCACCACCACAACAGCCCTCCGCCCCATCGTCTTCTCCCTTCTTCTCCCGCCCCGACCAAGATCCTCACCTCCAAATCAATCCCGAATCCTTCCGCAGACCCATCTAGCCAAAACCCTAATCCCGCCGAACCCCAACCACCTCGACTGCCAGCCCGCACCAGCGCCGCCCCCGTGTGCCTCCGCCGGCGCCGTCGCACCCCGCTGTCGACGCCGCCCCTGCTCGCCGTCAACCGCACCATCGGCCAGATCTGTGGCCCTATCTTCACCGTTGCTGCCGAGTTTCTCTCTCTTGCTGCCATTGCCGCTCTGATTGTGTTCTTTGTTGTTGTCCAACTCCGAGATCTACGCTGGTTTTCTTCGCATTCGGTATACTCTTTCCATTATTCCATATTTGTGTTCTACTGCCTCATTATCTAGTATATTATCTGATTTGTCTGTCTTCCACAAAAATAACTGAGATTGAGTGTTCCACATGCCTGAATAGAGTACGAATCGATATTGAACCTATTACTTGCTAAATACATAGGAATTTAATTATTGATCGTAAGATTGAATTATTAATTGGAACTGTTACACTTGATTCAATTCTTGAAAACTCATCAAACCTGTTAACTGTTAAAATTTCCAACTTAGATCCGCACTTTCATGTTGGTAAAATTAACTCATTAAGATTCTTGGAAATTCTCTATTTTAGGGTTGGTTTTACATCAACCCCTCTCCCCCCACCAAAAGGAGGTAACCAATATTTTCCCACAAAAAGCTCTATCATTTTCTTCCTAATTATTGACTAGAGCGTCGGAGGGCCTGTCACCGGAATCAATCCCGGTGTTTCAAGCGTTTTACAGGTCAGGAGGAAGCGGTTGCGATAGTCAACGTCAACGAAAGTCAAAAAGTCAGATTCTCGACTGTTCCACAAAAGAATCCACATTACCTGGTTACTCCCACACAGAAGAAAAAAAAACAGTAACAGTATGTGCAGAGCCTTTGACTTGGAAGGGGACAGGAACCTTATCTTCCTTCCGCACATTCTTTCCATTCACTCCACAATCCAATCTTAAGGGAATGAAAGAGAACAAGATATATTTATCAGGTCTACTGCTGACTTTTAAAGAAGACGATCAAAAGGTGGCAAAGCTGGGGGTTGGGGGCACTTGCACGCAAGCAAACATTGGTGGTGGCCCAGAAAAGGAAGTGAGAAGGTAGAATCATCGAAATAATTATTGTTTTAGTTATATCATAACTAAAACATTAATACGAAACATTTCTAAATAAAGAAATGAAGTAATTCTGGGGTGTTTAATCATCCAAAAAAATACACTCATTGGCTCACTTTAATCAACGCAGTAGCTGTTTAACAAATAGTCCAATCTCGTAAAACGGTAGTTACAGTAAACTATCATGAACTTATTCAGCTCTTTTACTTTGTTTTCATGAACTAGTTCAATTGCCCCTTACTATAAACTTGCTCCTCCTTTAAATTTACTACCATAAACTTGCTTTGTGTTTTTTACTTTACAATCCTAGTTCATGGTAGGAAAGAATAAAAGCAAACAAAGTTCATGGTGGTAAAGCAAATAGCAAAGCAAGTTCATGGTAGGCATGTGTCAAGTTCATGGTAGTTCACTGTAATTTACCCAATTTAAGCCTTTTTCCCAACTAGTTGGGGTCGGCTACATGAATCCTAGTTTTCGCCTTATTAGAGTGAATACAATCAAATTATGTCTTTACTGGCAATAAAAATTTTAATCGTGAAATTCATGCAAGGAATAAAACAGTGATGTAAATTGTAAAAGATGATTTACTAGAATATATAATAATGAATACATATTTTTTTAGTAGCAAAAACATTAGTATGTGAATAGAAAGGAAATTTCTAACCTTTTTTTTCACATCCAACTGTACGACACAAGCTCTCAACAAATTTCTCCATTTATCCTGCAATATCCTCCAAGGTTATTTAACGCCATATTAAAGCACCCAATCTATCATCTAAAACTATAAATTTCTCACCTTAAGATCGACAGAAGTACGATAAGCAGATGTTGGGAATATCTGTCGCTTTATTTCACTCCATCGCCCAACTCCATAAAGAGAAACACCACTAACAAGTTTTTCCACCTCTGCAAGTGCCCACACCCTATGCTGGTTTCTTCGAACCCCAATTTTCTTGCTATTTATTTCTGTAGCGCAATCATCTGATATGAAGTCCAGTGACTCAGATTCAGAATGCTGCGGAGAAGAACTTTTGGGTGAAATTGAATAAAGCATGTTTACCTCCCCACCACTATCCTGAATGAATAAAAAAGAACTAATATGTTCAGAGGATGAAGATATTAGAAGTGATTTAATGCACAATAATCTCTGTTGAGCAATTTCTCACGTTTTTTTAACCTAATAAGTTTACACTAAGGGAACACTGACATGGACAACGAGACACTAACACAAGCAAAATTTTGAAAATTTGCATTCATATTCGCTAGCATGGTGTGGGATACATGTGCCTGTGACAATGGAGTAGTTTCTTATCAAACTCAATGGAATTAATTAACCAGTAGGATTCACAAAGGAAGCACCACTAGTGAACTCTAGTATTACTCCATAGGAATTTCAAAGACATCTCCATATGAGTTCTCTACTTCTCATGCCACACATTACCCAAAATTTTATCCAATTTTTTTTGGAATTAATTGTTTCCACCTTCTCTTGGAAGAATATACATGAACAGTGATATAAATATGATGAGGACATCAATTTTATTTAGTTTTGGATTTTATTTCAGTACCATATTTGTTTTTGGCAATTATAGCCATATGGAATCTTTTTTTATGCATTAGAATTTTTTTGAGATTTTGAGAATATTCTGATATTTGTATCTTGATTTGTTTTGAGCCTATATATAGGCCCTGAGATTAATGAGAAAGATATGCCATTGTTGATTAAAAATTTATTGTGTTAAGTTTTACTCTTCTTCTCTTTTTGTATGATACAATTGAGATCCAATAAGTAGAGTTTGTAATAAATTCTAATACAATTTTAGGGTTAGTGATTAAATCTAAAATCCACACCAAATTAAAATTCCCAAATAAAATTACCCAAACCCTAATTTCCCAAATCCCCAAAACAAAACCTAATCCCTAATTCCTCTTTCTCTCTCCCCGATCTGCAACCAACCCCAACTTCCTCAGCCCCGATCGATCACCTCCGACGACTTTCCCAGCCGTCAAGCACAGCCAGTCGACGCCCTCGCCCAGCCCCAATCCCGTTCATCTTCCCGCTCCTCCTTCCCTGTCGACATTCAGACCCGAGGACCCCCCTTTGGCTGCTCAACCTTCCCATCGAGCTCTCCAACCTCCGGCGACCCCCGACCGCATCGCCCACCTCCTGTCGCCCCCGTCGAGCTCTGCCCCTCGTCCAAGTCACCAAAGCACCCGATCGAAAATCCCTGGCCTCCTCTCTTTCCGTCGACCACCCCCGCCATTGCTCTTGAAGTTGTTGCCATTACTGTTCCTTTGAGTGCTATGTTCTGTGTGTTGTTCAATCCAAGATCTACACTGCGTTCTTCGAACCTTCGATATACTCTTTCTAATTTTCAATTATTTGTGTTATACTGCACTGTTATCTCTATTATATTATTCAATTTAACTGTCGTCCACAAACAATTGAGATTGAGTGTTCCACTTGCCGGATTTGAGTACGAATCAATATTGAATCTATTACTTGCTAAAAACATTTAGGGATTTGATTATTGATTGTTATAATTGAATTATTAATTGGGATTGTTAAACGTGATTCAATTCTTGAAAATCCATCAAACCAATTAACTGTTTAAAATTTCTAACTTTAATCCGCATAACGTGTTGGTAAAATTGATCCTTTAAGATTCTTGAAAATTCTATATTTAGGGTTAGTTTTACATCATTTTGGTATCAGAGCGAAGATTCTTAAAATCCTAGTCCTTACAATGTAGGCATCAATTTTGCATTCATTTAGGATTGTGTTGTCTTTTATTTTTTTTCCTTTTATTTTAGGTCATTTCAGATTCATTAAAAAAAATAAAAATAAAAAATAAAAAAAAAGGACACGACCCCAAGTTTCCACTTTGGTGAATGCATCTTCGCAGCACCATCACAGATCCTGAAGAGCCTTTCTTATCCCTTCCAAATCACCCAACTAGGAACCCTAGACTTCCCCGACCTGAAATGGGCAACCCTGATATCTCCGCTACCCTAGCTGTCATTCAAGCAACTCTTGCCAATATCAATCAGAGGCTTGAGAAAGTGGAGTTAAATCAAACCATTGTCTCTGAGCTTCATGCCAATCGTCAGATCCCTCTAGAGAATGTTCGTGACGATCAACGTCAAGAACGTGACCCTGACGAACAACATAAGAAGAACGTTACGGTTGACGTTCCCCAGTTTGAAGGTCACATGGAACCCCAAGCTAACCTCGATTGGATCCGTGTCATGGACCACTACTTTGTGTGGTTTGACATGAGCGAAGCCCTAAAAGTTAAATTTACCACTATAAAATTAACGGTTGACGGGTAAAGCTCAATAACATTAGACCAATCTTGAACATGCCCGCAGAGGCCGAGGCCTGGCACCCATAGCCACTTGTGAAGCCATGAAAGAGAAGTTCACTGAAAGATATGTACCGTTATCGTTCCACACCCGATTGCTAGATTCGTGGAACCAACTTTATTAAGGAAGTAAATCCACACAAGAATATGTTGATAAGTTTGATGACTTCCTTATTCGGTGCAATGCCTTAGGTAAAGAGAGTGAAGAACAAACTCTCTCTAGGTTCAGAGCTGAACTACGAGCTGACCATAGGAACGAGCTAATTCATAGAAACGTGGACTCACTAGCGGCAGCCTACGCCCTAGTCCTCGATATGGATTCCCTTAAAGCAAGTTCCCATTACAAGTCCAGCGATTCGATGGATCATTCCTCTAGAATGAATCCTCCTGACCCCTCTAGACCTGAGCACTCCTCTCCTTAGTACCCTAACAAGTCTTACCCAAATAAACATACTTCAAATTCCTATTCACATAGAAATGACAGCACAGGTAAGAACACTGAAAGAGACTTCTAAAATTGATCCTCTCACTAAGTGCTATAAATGTAAGGGATATGGACATGCTGCTGGCAACTGTCCCAGCCCAAGTAGGATCAATATAGTAGAGGGTACCGCAGTCATCGCTGATGAGCCCGACAATGAGTTTACCTATGAACTTAATGTAAGTGATGACTTTGATGAAAAAGAGGATAATCAGTCTCTCAATTGTATTCAGTCTGTCCAGTCACCTCCATTGAATATACCTGAGTCACCCATTCCTTTCCAAGTCACTTGGCAACCCATAGATTTTACCCGTGTTAGAACATCCTAGAGTCACAGAGTCTGCACCCATATTTGCATATCACATTCATGACTTGCATATAAAAATTTCCAAGAAACTTAATGAGAATAATTTTAACTACAAGTTAATAACAAATATTAGAAGGAAATTTATAACTTTTGATATTGGTGATGAGGTGGTGGTTCGGATTCATCCGGAACAGTTTCCTGTTGGACCCGTTAAAAACTTGAACATATGTGCTGCAGGCCCATTTAAGATTCTACATACAATCAATGATAATACCTATGTTGTTGACCTTCCTGAAGGTTTTGGCATAAGACTTTCAATATTGAGGATCTAGTACTTTATGAAGGCTAAAAATTCAACCATAGAAATTTTCTTCTAGATGAACCTACCCTGCAGCCTAATGGTGAGATTCCCACATTTACCCCTCTACCTGATACTATTCACCCACCGACAGAAGAATTGAATAATATTTTATATGATCAGATCTCTACAAGAGATTGTGGTATGCACAAGCATTTGGTAAGATGGAAAAACAAACCGAAGTTAGATGGCACTTGTAGTGATCGTGAGAAGCTCCCGCAACTGGATCCAGATCTTTTAGAGCACCATGATAGGATCACTTGTTTGACTCGACTGGGTCGAGTTCTCTTCCACCCGGAGAGAATGATGACATCAATTTTATTTAGTTTAGGATTTTATTTCAGTACCATATATGTTTTTGGCAATTATAGCCATATATAAAAAAAAATTATGCATTAGAATTTTTTTTAGATTTTGAGAATTCTGAGATTTGTATCTTGATTTGTTTCGAGCCTATATATAAGCCCTGAGATTAATGAGAAAAATATGCCATTGTTGATTAAAAATTTATTGTGTTGAGTTTTACTCTTCTTCTCTTTTTGTGTGATACAATTGAGATCCAATTATTAGGGTTTGTGATAAATCCTAATACAATTTTAGGGTTAGTGATTAACTCTAAAATCTACCCCAAATTAAAATCCCCAAATAAAATTACCCAAACCCTAATTTCCCAAATCCCCAAAACAAAACCTAATCCCTAATTCCTCTCTCCCCGATCTGCAGCCAACCCCAACATCCTCAGCCCCGATCGACCACCTCCGACGACTTTCCCAGCCGTCGAGCACAGCCAGTCGACACCCTCGCCCAGCCCCAATCCCGTTCATCTTCCCGCTCCTCTGTCCCTGTCGACATTCAGACCCGAGGACCCCCCTTTGGCTACTCAACCTTTCCGTCGAGCTCTCCAACCTCCCGCGACCCTCGACCGCGTCGCCCACCTCCTGTCGCCCCCGTCGAGCTCTGCCCCTCGTCCAAGTCACCAAAGCACCCGATCGAAAATCCTGGCCTCCTCTCTTTCCGTCGACCACCCCCGCCATTGCTCTTGAAGTTGTTGCCATTACTGTTCCTTTGAGTGCTGTGTTCTGTGTGTTGTTCAATCCAAGATCTACACTGCATTCTTCGAACCCTCGGTATACTCTTTCTAATTTTCAATTATTTGTGTTATACTGCACTGTTATCTCTATTATATTATTCAATTTAACTGTCGTCCACAAACAATTGAGATCGAGTGTTCCACTTGCCGGATTTGAGTACGAATCAATATTGAATCTATTACTTGCTAAAAACACTTAGGGATTTGATTATTGATTGTTATAATTGAATTATTAATTGGGATTGTTAAACGTGATTCAATTCTTAAAAATCCATCAAACCAATTAACTGTTTAAAATTTCTAACTTTAATCCGCATAACGTGTTGGTAAAATTAATCCTTTAAGATTTTTGGAAATTCTCTATTTAGGGTTAGTTTTACATTAGAATAGCCCTCTCAGATATAATTTGATCTACTATAAAAACATAAATGTAAAAAATTATGACCATCTGAATGAAATCAATGTAATTTCTTAAATGCATATACGTAAGGTTAGTGTCTAGTGATATAAAGATACAGCTCGGAATATTAGTTTTTGTCAACCAGTTAATTAACTTACAAAAAATCCTGCCAAAAAGAGTATATATCAATGTACTTTCATAAACTAAAAGTTCAAGTTTTCAAGGAAGAGAAATATAAATTTATGAAGACCGTGAAACAAGATTTCTTATGGAAACATCTTACTGCATTTTACCACTATAGACATAACTTTCCTGAGATTTCTTATGAAAGGTCTGACTGAAAGTGCTGACACTACTGTCGATGAAATCCCTTCAATGCCCAAGTCATTGAATGGAGGCCGTGAGCCTTATAGGATTATGTTAGTGCTGGTAGGAGTATATGGCGATCTATCTAGGCACAAATGGATTTGAATCAATTAGCTACTAGGCTAGACTAGGTGGTCAGTGTTCATGTATTATTGGTTACAGGGCTAATTGGTAAATGACTAATTTGTCTTCGGTTCATGTATAATTGTCGTACATTGCCACTAACTAGAACTCCACCATGGTCGAATTGCATTGATCTAGGGGTAATTGGTAAACTTGTTTGCATTTGGATATGGTTGCATTTGGAAATCACAGGAATCTTGCAAATGGAAATGCAACTGCATCCAAATGCAACCAACTACGCTTTGCCAAACACCTCCTGACCAACCTAGATTCCACAAAATGAAATTTGAAAATTCTGCTTTAAATATGTCAAGAGTTAGACACAAGCCAGAGTTAGACATAAACCAAGGTTGGCTTCGATATGATATTGAATGTTACTAAAACTCCAGAGTAGAAGCCAAGTCAAGGAAATTTTATTCTCTTCTAACTTTCTAAAACCATGTATACGACTATGATGTCTGATCGGGGCCACTACTCTACCATCCCAGGTTGCAATGAACTTGGATCAAAACACCTAAAGTATGAGCAGTAAGCCTCACTGCAATAAATGATTAGTAGTTTTCACCACGGGGGTAACGGTAGCAAAATTTTAAATTACACTATCAGGAATTTCTTACACCGTTCAAATATTTCCCATGCAACATAATACCCAAAATTTGACTTTATGCTGTGTAAGAAAATGTTTTTCTACTTGGTTGAATGTAATTGAAAAATGATATAAATTTACTTATGAGTTGGCATACATGCTTCATATATGCATATAAGGTAATTAATTCCATACGTGCACAGAAGATAAAAAAGTAAGATTGTTTTAAAGGAAAGTCATGCATTTTCTGATAAGCATAAGTGTAAGGTCGGTGTCCAGGGCCGGGGCTATAGAGGGTACAGCTCAAAACCTTAGTTTAGGTCAGCAAATAATATTAAATAACAACATGTTCTACCAAAAAAAGTACATATAAAAACAGAGATTTATAAGCTAGATGATTGAGGTTTCTAGAAAGCAAAGTACACATAAAAGGAGCATGTGAAGTGAGGTTTTGCAAAAGACATTTTCTTACCACAATAGAGGTAATTTTCCTGGGGTGATCACTTGGAACATGATACTTCTGATAAACAGATGGCAGATCACCTGTTGAACTAACGAGAGATGCTTTCAGACTTTTTTTGTGGCATTTGGATTTCCTTTCTGATATATTATCAATATATCTCTGAGTAGGTTTGCGTGATCTCTTGTTAGATATAACTTCAGTCTCGACTAGTCCAGTATTTAGAGCTCCAAGTCCAGGTCCAACAACTGAAAGCTCAGTAACAGCTGCTTGTGAATCTTCACACTTCTCTACACCTCTGCCAAATATCAGTGTTTTTCTGCCATGTACATCTGTGGAAAAAGTATGAACTCTTTCGCACAAATTGCTTCCAGGTATAAGGATAGAGTTATCTTCATTCTCCAACAGTGGTAATCCACTGTCCACAAGGGAAGAAACATGGTCTACTTTACACAGGTTTTGCACACCAAACTGTATTTGACGCTTAAGCCATTGTTTGTCCATAATGCCTGTATCCTTTCCGAATGTGCTTCTAAAGGTATCATGAAGTTCTTCAACTTCCATATTTTCAAGGAAAAATGTACACCGGTTAGATGAATGTCCGCTCAACGGTTTACTAATATAGGATAAGTTGGAAATTTACAACTAGTGACCCTACTTATTAGATATGTTTCAAACTTCTACTGTGACCTTTTCTGACTCATCATGCCAAGGATGACCCATGTAGACATTCATCATAGTCATAATCTGAAATTTACAAATTTTGTAAGGTAAGCAGAAAAAAAGAAGAAAAAAAGATAAAAGCAAAAAAGAACTGTGTTTATACAGAGTGGAAAAGGAATATACTTCAGCATTAAACAAAAAAATTGGACGAAAAAGAGCAAATGTCTCACGCTACTAAAAATGAACTGTCCATCAACCTGGTTCCTAATTGGGCAAGCAAAAAACACATGGATATCTGCTATCTTAATATGATCAAGAAATAAGAATCCTGCCAGCATTCAACAATAACGACAACAGCTATGTAAATCATATGTCAGCTGAGTGATATGAAGCAAATTTGTAAATTTCTTTCCAATTACAAATGCATCTCAACATCAATATCATTGTAAAGAATTGGTTTTCACATGTCTAAAAAAAATTCTTCTCATTTTCAGCAAACAGGAATGGGAAAAAAGGAAAAGAAAAAAAAAGGAATTTAATGGATAGATTCAATCAGTGTAACAAAATATGCACCTAGCAAAACTTATGGCAGCATTGAACTACCACGAAGCACTGACATAATAAACTGTCACAAACAAAACGCAAAACAACAACAGCGACACACGAAAATTCTAACAAACTACGCCAAAATACGTAGAGTCGTGTTACATACAATCGTCCAACATGTCGCTGAATTGTTTTGGACAGGACACATAACTGAACAAACACAAATATAGTGATACGACCAGTAAAACGGTTTCAACATTAGTTAAAATGACATCAGCCATCTAATTTATATATCATGTTGCTATTATGGCTCTGTTCGGTGTTGCTTTTGGAGTGTGTGCATTTGGGTCTCTTTAGGCTAAAAAAAGTTAAAAAGTTGTTTGATAAACTTAATTAAAAATGTGTTTAATCAAGAGTGTCTTTTCTAAAACTACAATTTTTATCATTTTTCACAAACCACCTAAAATAGTTTGTTTAGCTTCCAAAACGTGCTTTTACTAACTAGAAAATTTTTGAAGTTAAACATAATTCTTTCTAAAGGTACTTTTGATACCAGCACTTTTCAGTGAAGCACTTTTTGTTCACAGCAATCAAATATTAAAGATACCAATAAGTCACCACTTCACAAAGCTTCAAATGGTGAGTATGAGAAACCTAAGTAACTATCAGAGTACAAGGTTGCAGGACCCCCTTCAACTGGCAGATGGTGAAGCGGGGTAGAGAGGAGGACGGAGATGGGCGATTAGAGAACAAGGGTAGTAAGGCACCAATCACCAGAGATGCGTTCAAAGGTAGAGGGCGCTCGCCGGGGAGAGACAGTCGCTCAGACCATAGAGGTCTGGCAAGAGGTGGAGTTAGAGATCATCGGGATAGAATCCCGAGGGAGGATAAGAGGAAAATGTCACCGGAGATAGAAAGAGAGGAGTATGGAAATCCGGTCACTCAGAGAAGGTTCAATGCTCAGGCAACCTCGAGAGGAAGAGACGGCAGAGTCAATGTGCCATACCGTAGAGAGAGGATCTTGCCGGAGAGGTAAGTTGTGAAGAAGAAGATTAATGAGGATGGAGAATGGGTTCTTTATAAATCCAAGAAAGCTAAAAAGGCGGAGAAGAAGACCTCATCGACTTCATCGGAACAGACACCGACGCCCAAGCAAGCTCAATGCCACAAATGTGCGGGGAAGGGACACACCATTCAAGATTGTGTCAATGATTGGTTTTGCTTTGCGTGTAAAAAGCATGGGCATATTTCGACTGCTTGCCCAAAACTCAGATGTTCGACCAACTTGCATTCAATAGTACAGACACAGGTGGAGCTTCCCATAGCTGAGGGAAACAAAGTGGAACACTGCAAAGCAAAAGAAAGCAACGATGGTGATCACAAAACTGTCAAAGCTACAATCATCCCCACTCTGATTATGGCTGAGCTCGAGAATAGATACATGACTTGTGTCATGATCAAAATCCATTCATGTAACCCATCGGTTGCAGCAATAACGGAGCTATTATTCATCAACACCAAGGCGTACCTGACTTGGGAATGAGATGTTCAAAAGATTAAACAGGACATTTTCATGGTGTATTGTGCAACGGAGGAGAGGGTGGTCGAATTGCTTAAGTTGGGAGGTCTAGATGGCGACATTTTCTACATTACCTTTAGTAGGTGGTCGCGTAGCTATGGAGCATTAAAATCTAATCTCCTACCGTCAGTGTGGGTCTTTACAATGTACCCTTCCACTGTTGGATGAGAACGGGGTTTCAAGGTCTGGTTAAGAGCTTCGGGTTTGTGATTGCCATCGATAAGAACAGTGTTCTAAAAAGCGGCCTAGGCGGCCCCCTAGGCGCTAGGCGACCCTCCAACGCCTCGCCTAGGGACTAGGCGTTTAAGAAAATCGGTTAATGGTTCTAGATGGTTAAAAGCGGGTCTAGGCGGCGCGTAATCGGTGTAAGCAGGTCTAGGCAGGCTAGATCCGCTTAGACCTGCTTAGGACTTAATTATTAAAAAAAAGGACCCAACTTATTCCAACCCGACCCGCTCTAATACACTCAAACCCCTAAAACTTCTCTTTCTCCTCTAAATCCCCCGTAAAAAACCCCCCAAATCAATTATAGTCTCTAAATTCCTAATTTCTCTTCTCTAAAACCCCCAAATCACCTCCTCTTCCTCCCTCCTCGCAGTCAGAGGCTCGCAACTCGCAACGCGCTTCAATTTCGACCTCCTCTGTCTCCCTCCTCCTTCGCCTCCCTCCTCGCAGTCGTTGCTCGCAGTCGTCAACACAACCTCCTCTGCCTCCTTCCTCGCAGTTGCAGCTCTCACTCACTCTGTCGCTCAGTCGTCAAAACCTCCTCCACTTCCCTCCTTGTAGTCACAGCTCGCTTCAACTTCAACCGACGTCAACACAACCTATCTCTCCTCTCTTTAGCTTCAAAGTCAAGTCGTCAATACAACCACACACTGCCTCCCGCCTTGCTTCACCTATGATGTCAACACTACGTCCTCTCTCAAACTTCTCCTGACGCAACCTTCCCCCAACCCCCGACTCAAGCCTCCCGTTTCCCCACACTGTTTGCTCCTTGGACTGGCCGAACAAGTAATCTCCACAACTGATTTTCGTCATAGATTAATACTAGTCTAATAGATGAGTATAAGACTATACAAAAAAAAGACTAATAATACTACACCAATTCGATTTTGTAAAGCTCATCCTGCAATTGCAAGGAGAAATATCAAGAGTAAGAATTGGTAACAACCAAACAAAACAAAATGATAAAATATATAAATAAAATATATACATAAATAAATAAATATATAATATATAAATAAAACCGGCCGCTTAAGCTCCGCTTACAAGGCCTAGACGCTAGGCACCCATCGGCCGCCCGACTACCGCCTAGCGACTTTTAGAACATTGGATAAGAATACTCATCTTCAAACAGGAAAAGAGTATGCGAGAATTCAGATTGGGTGCGAAAATCTAGCGCTTATTCCGTCGATGATTCAAGTGTTTTTCGAAGAAGAATGTCACGAGGTGAAAGTGACCATGGAGAGGAAGAAAATAGTCTTTTTTCGGGATTCGCCAGAGAACTCAGATATTTCGTCGGATTCAAGCTACACTCCAAGCCAAAGGTGGACGATGAGCTACAGCTGGATGATATAAAGAGCAACCAAGACCATTCGTGTAACATCCCAGAAAAATAAAATAAATTTTTATATTTTTGCACGTACATTGCACGTAAAATTTTATGGATTTTAGTCCCTAAATTTTTTCAAAGTGATGTACATTTTTATTCTCATTTTATTTGTCACAATTGTATTATTTATTTTTTAATTAAAACTCATAGGCCTAAAGTTTATTATAAAGCCCACTAGAAAATTAATTAAAAAGAGAAACCCATGATTTTATTCTACATTTTAAATGTACGCTTTAAATCCTACACGCTTGTCATGTAACAAACACCTACAAATGAAATAATAACCAATAATTTAAAGATTGAGAAGTGTGTGCACGTTGGGTGCACGTGCACGTGTGTGCACCCAAGAGGTATGGCCGACTAAGAAGAGGGAAGAGGAAGTGGATTTGTGGAAGTGGGTTGTGAGTGGGTATTTAATTGGATAGTGGGAGTCTTCTCATTCTCACAAAAAACCCTATAAATACCTATACCTATTCATGAACAATGTACACTAAATTAAAAGAAACCAAAGAGAAGAAAAAAAGAAAGTGAATTTCGGAAATTTTGGGAGAGAAAGGGCATTTCAGTTTTTGGCAATTGCTAGGAGAAGAAGGCTAGCTTTTTGGTTGGAGCTTGGAGCAACTTTCTAGGAGTTCCAATTTCAATTTCCATCAAATAAAGTGGGTGATTTCTTTTACTTTCTAAACTAATGTAGTATGCATGTGTAGGTAGGTTATGCTTGCATTTTGTTAATTTGTATAAATCTTCAATTACTTTGTAATACATTTTGTGTAGTTAGAATTGTTAGTAGTAATGATTCATGAGAATTATTGTATGCTAATTGAAAGTTACATCATAGAATTATAGGTTGTTAATTGAAAATTTATTTAAAAGCATGTTGGAGTATTGTTAGACACAAATAATAAACCATGATTTAATTATATGAGTTTTGTGAATGTATACATAAAATTGTTAAATTTGGGACATGAGAAATTATGTAAATATAAGGGGTCATTTATCAAACTAATGGGGAAGTGAGAATTGTTAAATGAAAATGCATTCATGATGTAGTTAAATTTTTTATAATCAAAACATATGAATACTAGATTTATAAAAGGGATTAATTGAGTACTGGATTTATAAAAGTAATTATTTGAGTTAAATGGGGAATAACTTGATGCTAATATGAATAGAAAATTTATGAGAAATTAATTCTGGAAACTTAGGATATGTTTTATGAGCAATCAAATTGAGAAAAGAAATTAGAAATCGAAATTGTTGAAAGAATAAAATTTAGTTAGAAAACAGAAAGCAAAGTTATAAGGCTTTGAACCCCTATATAGTCAATGATGGCACTTGGCCTTGGTGGCTAGCGCGTTGCGCTGCCACGTGGCGCTCTGGGGATCTCTCTAGTCGCGGGTTCGAGCCAGGGATCAGCTCTGCTTTTCTTTTTAAAAAATTTAATAAAGTCAGAGAGCGTTTGGGTATTTAATGAACACAGAGAGTTGTGTGCGCAACTGCAAGTTGGCGCATTGGTTTGGGTGCTGCCTTGGGGTGCTGTTGGCTCTGGTTTGAGCCTGGGCATGAGAGTTTTAATTTTTATTTTTTATATATTTTTCAAGTTTTAAAAAGGGGAAAACTTCTTATAAATATTATATAATAATATTACTAGATTACTTAATATTCTAAGAGATATTTTTGAGAACTTTGAAGTCATGAATTAAATAAATTTTAGATTTAATTTTGAGAAGAGAATGTATACGAGTAAAGATTTTTATAGAGTTAAACCAAGTTTAATCATGAGGGAGAAATAAGAAATTCCTAGAGGTTAATTGTAAAGAGTTGGTGTTTTTAAATTTCAAAGAACTTTGTATTTTGACAAATATACTTGAAGAATAAATGAAAGTGAAAAGGGAGTTTTATTAATCAAAGAGACTTTGTACTTTACTAAAGTGAATTGTTGGTTGTGTGATGAACAAGAAGTGTTACTTCATGATTGATAAATAAGGATGGATGAAAAAATTGAATGAGATGTGAATACATGAAATCGAAAATATGAATAATGAGGGTATGAGTACTTCATAATATTGAACATAAAAAAATGTTGATTCTAGAGGCTAAGTGAGGCCCAGGCACCGGCAAGTGATGAAAGTGATTAATTGATTTGAGAAGTGGCCAATAGGGGCTATCGTTCTCGGTGTATTATTTAAGACCGGTAGGAGGGTAAGCTAGCTCTAGGTGGTATTATTTATTCATGTTTCAAACTTAAGGATAGACACTAAAAGAAGATATAATAAAACTTGGGCAAACGTAAGTGGGGCACCTCTATGAAGTCTGACGGTGGACTCCAGGACTATAGACCCAGTTTGACGGTGGACTCCGAAATTGTGGTTGCTTGCGATGAAGACGAACCTTAATTAAATCTGAGTCTATGATTGATTTGATGGTGGACTCCAGGATCATGAATAGTCGGGCGGATGGGAGGTCGTTCTCCAGTGTATATGCGTATACTGGGACTAGAGAGACTTGCGGGATGTTCGCATGATGCGGATTCTGTAAGGTTTAACGGTGGACTCCAGGACTGAAATCCGTACTCGTAAAATGTCTAAAACTTGATTTTGTTACCGAGTAGTTTTGCATGGCGAGAGATTAAACCCTTTAATGTGGAGTACGTAGGTGCTTGCCCTTGGACTTATGTAGTATGGGATGCATAGAATCCGAACAAATATGCATTAGTGTCATTGTAGCATCTGCATTAGGCATCTAAGTTCATATCATACACTGACATGTTTAGGATAGTAACTTTTACACTTTAATATGCATTCAAGTTTGAAGTTGCTAAAGTAAAAAAATCGTTGTTTTATAGCATTGCGTCAGTTGTATGCAACTAACGTGCCCACAGTTTTTCAGCGTAGGATTTGGATTGGCAAAAAGACAGAATAATTGATGCTAAAGATTATTTTCATGATTTAAGTTGTTGTTAAAGTTGTATATATCATGTTGTATATGTCATTTAAATTCCGATGCATTGATGTAAAGAACATTGTTGTATAATATAAAAAAATCCTTGTAAAATTGTACTAATTTGAAGTAAAAGATCTTGTTGTGCTACGAATTACATGTAAATGGAATTCAGGGTGTTACAGTTCGTTTAGATTTGATAAGATTAAGCAAGGGAAAAGCTGTAGGCCATTAGATCAAGTGTCTCGCGATCAGGATCGTCCAAACAAAAAGGGAGGAAAACTGATGGAGTCAACACTAACAGGGGTAGGGGCCAGCTGGCATGGGAAAGAGAGGAACAGACGGTGAAAGATAGGGAACAGAAAAGGCATGGGTGGCGTGTGCACATTCGGCACCGCAAAGACAAACGTTAACTGTGATGGGTGTACATGGTTCTGGGCTTGACGTTGATGGGTGCAACATGGCTCAGAAGGAGAAAGGGACAACAGGGCCAACTAATTCGAAATCGAGCTCCTAACGTTATCAATGTTCAAATTTGAAGAGGCGGTTCGCACAGCTATACTGGCTGTTACAGCTCAATTGCTTTGGGCCGGGTCAAAGCAGTGTGGAGCCCAATAAGGAAGAGGTTGTATTGAATAAGAGCGTACATATTATAGTAGGTGCACAAAAGTCCAATGCTCCCTTTCTCATTAATCGGGAAGCAAAAAATTATTAACGAAGAAGATGAAGAGGAAGAAGATGGAGCATTGGGTGGGGGGAGGAACTCAAAACAGAGGAGAAAGTGGAAGAGCACAGTGTCAGAGAACTTAGTGAGGAAAAAAGTAAGGGAGACGATGAGAGGATTGGGGCATTGAGAGAGGTAGAAGAGGAGGAACTCGATTCTGAAAGGGAATTTGAAAAATGAAAGAGGCAGGATAATTACTTGGCGGGTGGAGAGAAGAATACAGATGATGAAGATTTACCTACTAAATCAGTACACAAGATTGTAGGAGGGGAGGAGGCAAAGAATGGGCAAGAGGCAAATACCCCATCGAACGGGACGAGATAGGACCTTATCAGATCAGCAGCAAAAGCTAAGATACCAACGTCGGCATGCAGAGGTATGTCTCATGTTAAGAATTCAATTCTAAATTTTATTCCAGATAATATGATACTCTATTATGCTAGTATGTTTGGATTAGACATGGGGTCCACTGGAGATGATCAAGTTGAGAGGATTAAGGCTACTAGAGGAGAAGCATTTAGACTTTGTATGTAGGGCTCCTCTACTAGAGTGTACGTGTCCGATGTTTTTATTGTTGTCAATGTTATACACATTATGGAACGTTAGAGGGATGCGGTCAAAAGCCAAGAGTAAATTAATTAATGACACCATTGCTGAGAAGAAACCAAAGATTTGTGCTTTACAAGAGACTAGAATCATAAACCCAAGGAATTGTGACTTCGAGTGCCTTAGTGTTCTTAGGAATTTTGAATGGCAGTTCAAAACGGCTATAGGCATGTCAAGGGGGATTGCCATTTGACACGGACTTTTTTGAGTTGGTGGAGGAATATATAGGTTCTATCTCGGTCACTATTAGAATTAGGTGCAAGAACAACGTATGGGTTCTGTTAGCATGGTGAACAGCTCATTAGAGGAGCTAATACTTTCCTTAATACATTTTAGGAATGTAATAGTTGTATATATTTATGTAATTATGGTGTAAATTGCTTTCCTTTTCTTAGAATAATTTGACAGCTAAGGATAGCAGATAGCAGATTTATAGGGATGCATGTACATGATAGAAATTTCTATTTAATGAAATAGACTCTCATGGGAAGAGGCACTCAACAAAATTGACATGGTATCAGAGACTACTTTTCTGAATCTGTGATTTTTTCGTTTTGACGTGCTTTGGTTCTCTCGAGTATTTATTTGGTTTTGTCCTAGACACCCAGGTCTCTTGGATTTTGAAATTGATCATCTTGTTATCTTTGCGATCTTCGTCTCAATTTTTTTGGTTTTCTGTTTGCTGATTCAAGAAGATGTCTTCAAATCAGTTAGTCTTTCAATGTTCGCTTCACTGGAAAAAATTACTCTGCATGGGAGTTTCAGTTTCAATTTTTCGTGATAGGAAAAGAATTATGGGGTCATATTGATGGAAGTGATCCAGCTCCTACAGATCCTACGAAGTTACGCCAATGGAAAGGTCAGAGACGCTCGGGAGATGACCTGGATTTTAGGGTCAGTTGACCCTCTCGTTGTTCTTAATCTAAAGCCATACAAGAATGCAAAGGCCATGTGGGATTATCTCAAAAAGGTATCTCAAAAAGGTATACAATCAGAATAACAGTGCAAGACGTTTTTAATTGGAGCAGGACATAGCTAATTACTCTCAGGGAAGTCTCTCAATTCAAGATTTTTAATCTGGATTTCAGAACTTATAGACAGAATTTACTGATATTATTTATGCAAAAATACCAGCTGGTTCTCCTCTTCATCTTGTTGCTTTCAGTGACACTGATTGGGCTGGATGTCCTGACACTCACCGCTCTGTCACAGGTTGGTGTATGTTTCTTGGAGATTCTTTGGTATCTTGGAAGAGCAAGAAACAAGACCATGTATCAAAATCTTCAACTGAGTCTAAATATTGAGCCATATCAACCGCTTGCTCAGAAATTACTTGGCTTCGTGGGCTACTTGCAGAAATTGGATTTCCTCAATCCAGTCCTACTCCTCTCCATGCTGACAACACAAGTGCTATTCAGATTGCTACCAATCCGGTTTTTCTTGAGCGTACCAAACATATCGAGGTGGATTGTGTCAAGAATTTTGGCTTGATGCCTTTCTACTTTGTTATTTCTTCTATATATAAGGATTACAACATTTGCAGGTAATTACTTACCATTAAGGAGAACTAATCAATTCCTGATTTGTCTAGCCTATTCTAGGAAAATAATTACAATTAAGGCAACAGATTAAGTCCTGATTTGATTCCTCATTCAAAGGAAAGCAAATTAGATGCCTTTCCTGATTTGATTGCTAATTCAAAGGAAAGCAAATTAAGGAATTCCTGATTCAAAGGAAAGAAAATTAAGGAATTCCTGATTCACATCCTGAGCAAATCAGGAAAGCAAATTAGATGTCTTTCCTGATTTGATTGCTAATTCAAAGGAAAGCAAATTAAGGAATTCCTGATTCACATCCTGATTTAATTCATGATTCACATCCCCCCTCAAATTGATGCGGTTGGTCAAGGAGCATCAATTTGCTAACAAGAAACTGATGGCGCGGACGAGGAACAGCTTTGGTCAAAATATCTGCAACCTGAAACTGAGTATTGATGTGAGGGATGGATATAATATGGTCATCATAGGCTTCACGAATAGAATGGCAATCGACTTCAATATGCTTAGTACGCTCATGGAAAACCGGATTTGCAACAATCTGAATGGCACTTGTATTGTCAGCATAGAGAGACGTTGGCTTTGTTTGAGGAAATCCAAGTTCAGCCAAAAGACCACGAAGCCAAATTATTTCCGAACATGCATTAGACATAGCACGATACTCCGATTCAGTAGAGGATTTAGAGACTCTTGCTTGCTTCTTACTTTTCCATGAGATTAAAGAAGAACCAAGAAACATGCACCATCCGGTGACAGATCGCCGAGTATCAGGGCACCCGGCCCAATCAGCATCACTATATGCAATCAATTGAGGAGATGTCCCAATGGGAAAGAAGAGACCCCGTTGAGAAGTGCCTTTCAAGTAGTGAATTATACGACGAACCGCTGCCAAGTGAAGATGACGAGGAGAGTGCATGAACTGACTTACTTGCTGAACAGCAAATGATATATCAGGCCGGGTAATGGTCAAATAATTAAGACTACCCAGGAGCTGCCGATACAATAAAGGATCTGTCAACAGGTCACCCTCATCCCGGTGGTATTTAACATTAACCTCAAGAGGAGTATCCACCGGATTAGCTGATTGGAGGCCAGCCATAGAAATAAGGTCTGTGGCATACTTATGCTGATGGAGAAATATACCCTTGGAGGTAGACTGAACCTCAAGGCCAAGGAAATAATGCAAGTTACCAAGGTCTTTCATATGAAACGAGGCTTGTAATTGCTGTTTAAGTTCCTGGATGGATGCCTGATCAGATCCAGTAATGACCATATCATCAACATAAAGAAGAAGCAGAACAATGCCTGTAGATGTGTAGTGAATGAACAAGGAGGAATCATATTGACTCTGAGTAAAGGAGAACCCAAGTAGAGTGGAACGAAATTTATCAAACCATATAAGGAGCGTTTGAGCTTGCACACACCCTTAGATGAAGAGAATAGGCCCTGCGGAGGAGTCATATATATATCTTCAGTCAGTTCACCATGAAGAAATGCATTCTTCACGTCCATTTGATAAAGAGACCACCCATTAGAAGCAGCTATAGAGAGAACAGTTCTGACAGTTGTCATTTTGGCAACGGGTGCAAATGTCTCATCATAATCAATGCCATATTCCTGCTTGTTTCCTAAGGCAACCAATCTAGCCTTGTAACGATTGAGGGACCCATCAGAATTCAGTTTCACAGAATACACCCATTTGCAGCCTATGGGTTTGATATCATGAGGGCAAGAGACAATGTCCCAAGTGAAATTCTCTTGAAGAGCCTGAAGTTCCTCATTCATTGCTTTTATCCAGCGCACATCCTTAACAGCCTGTGAGTAACAAGTGGGAATACATGTGCTAGAGAGAGAGGCAGTCAGAGAAGTATGTGAGGAATCATACCGGTCTGGTGAATATCTATCAGGTGCTCGAGACGTTCTACTAGAACGTCGTGGTGCAACTGGTAAAGGATCAGGTGGTGGATCAGCATCGGAAGGGGCAGTGGGAACATGCCTGCTGCGTTGTCTGACATGTGATGCCTGGTTTGAAACGTTCTATAGATTGAGAGAGGCTAGAAAATTTGGGAAGAATAGCAATATCATTCAAAGTAGGAGAAATGCAAGGGAACATAAATTGATTATCAAAAAATGTCACATTTCTAGAAATGCGGAAGCGATGGTTAGAAACATCATAACACACAAAACCCTTATGAGAATGACTGTACCCCATAAAAGGACATTGAACCGACTGTGCTCCAAGCTTATGCCTTTCAAGCGGAGGTAGATGAACAAAACATACACAACCAAAAGTATGTAAAGCACTATAATCAGGCTGAGTTTTAAAAAGACGAAAGAAAGGGGAATCAAGATCAATAACCGTAGAAGGAATGCGATTGATCAAGAAGACAGCTGTGGATAGAGCCTCCACCCAAAATCTGGATGGGACTGAAGCTTGGAGAAGTAAGGTGCGCGTCACATCAAGCAAGTGACGATTCTTGCGTTCGGGCATCCCATTTTGTTGTGCGGTATTGGGACAAGATCGTTGAGACAAGATACCTTTTTGTTGTAGGTACTCCTGAAACTCACAAGACATGTATTCACCACCAGAATCAGAGCGAAGGATTTTAACAATGGCTTGGAACTGAGTTTCAACATATGTCAGAAATTTTTTAAACAAAGAAAACACTTCAGATTTAGAGCGAAGAAAGTATATCCAAGTAAAACGACAGTAATCATCGATAAATGTGACAAAATATTTATAGTGAGCATGAGAAGCTACAGGAGACATTCCCCAAACATCACTATGAATCATTTCAAAACAAGTGGAAGCACGATGAGCACCTGACGGAAAAGGAAGTGTTTTACTTTTAGCCAATTTGCAAACAGAACATGAAACAGGGGCAGTAGAAATAACATGTTTATTACCCAACAAACCAGTTTTAAATAAATGAGACAAAACAGCAGAGTTTGGATGGCCCAATTTTCTATGCCAAACCTCATAGGAATTTAAAGCATTATTGCAAGCAAGAGATAAATGACTGGAAACAAACTGGAGTGGAAACATTCTTCCCACTTTAGGCCCCTTCGCGATCACCTTCCCCGACACCTGCTCCTGTACAAGACAACCAGCCCGAGAAAAATTAACATTACAATTGTTGTCCACCAATTGTCCAACAGACAGTATATTGGAAGCAAGTCCAGGAGATACAAGCACATTCCGAAAATCAGAGTTTATGTCACCAATATTAGTGATAGATAGGGTATTACCATCAGCAATTAGAAATTTCTGATTACCATGATAAGAATGTAGATTGAGCAAATATTCAGAGGAACCCGTCATGTGATTGGATGCACCAGAATCAAGAAACCATGGACGAGTAACATTAAAGGACTTACCTCGAATCCCCAAGGCTGAAATGGCTGAAAGTACCATTTGTTGAATCATTTCAGGCTGTAGAGCACCACCATCAGATGCACCAGTGGTGGAAGGACCAGTTGCGGAGCTGGTTGTGGCCTGGAATGCATGTACCGAACGTTGTGTTGGTCGTGGGGGATGCGTGGGACAGTCGGAGATGATATGACCCTGCTGCTTGCAGTAATTGCAAAACTTCTTTGTACAATTACGAGCAATATGTCCAAATTGTTTGCAAGAAAAGCATTGGACCTGTCCCATATCACGACCTTTACCCCTATTTTGAGCAGCATATGCGACCGTCACAGGTTCGAAAAGGGCAGCATCATGAGACATGGTTCCTTGGGTAAGTAAGTGTTGCTCTTCCCAGAGAAGTTCACCAACACAAGTATCCAAAGAAGGAACAGGACTCCTATTCAGCAAAGCACCTCTGACAGCCTCAAACTCTGGGCGAAGTTTCATGAGAAATTGATCCCACCTACTAGTGTTGTAAACCTCTTGGACAGCCAAGCGTGAAGATTCGGGAACAGCAGCACATAAAATGGCAGTGTTCTGTCCACAGATTCAGAAAACCAGAATAATACTCCTGAATAGACAAATTACCTTGTTTGTAATTGGCTATCTCAAGCTCCAACTGAAAACGCTTAGCCGTATTATCCTGATTGTAAATACGCTTCAAATATTCCCACATTTCTTTGGCAGTTGTGAAAGAGCGCAAATTATTGATCATCTGAGGATCAATAGAACTGAGAATCCGAGAAATAATCTGAGCATCTTTCACTTCCCACGCATCTAAGGCAGATTTCTCTCCCGGCGCTTTAGAGAGCCCATCCAAGCAGCATAATTCTTGCCGGTGAAACGGACACAGAAATTATCCTTCTCTGCAGTTGTCATGATGGCAGAAGGAACAACAAGCAACACAGACCAGAAACGAAGGGCCCAGAATACGTGAACCAGGAGCAGCGAAGAGTACCAAGGCAAGAGCGACCAAGGAAGGTGCTGAAGGATTCACAGGTGTGAACGAAAACTTGAAGGAATCACAGCTCTGATACCATGTCAAGAATTTTGGCTTGATGCCTTTCTACTTTGTTATTTCTTCTATATATAAGGATTACAACATTTGCAGGTAATTACTTACCATTAAGGAGAACTAATCAATTCCTGATTTGTCTAGCCTATTCTAGGAAAATAATTACAATTAAGGCAACAGATTAAGTCCTGATTTGATTCCTCATCCAAAGGAAAGCAAATTAGCTGCCTTTCCTGATTTGATTGCTAATTCAACGGAAAGCAAATTAAGGAATTCCTGATTCACATCCTGAGCAAATCAGGAAAGCAAATTAGATGCCTTTCCTGATTTGATTGCTAATTCAAAGGAAAGCAAATTAAAGAATTCCTGATTCACATCCTGATTTAATTCCTGATTCACAGATTGTCATTCTGTACGCGACGCCATGGATTCTGGAGTCATCTCTCTTCCGCATGTTTCTAGTGACCTTCAAATAGCTGATGTTCTTACAAAATCCATGACTCGACAACGACATCAGTTTCTCATTGGCAAATTGATGCTTCTTGATTGACTAGCATCAATTTGAATGGGGTGTTTGCATGGTGAACAGCTCATTAGAGGAGCTAAAACTTTCCTTAATACATTTTAGGAATGCAATAGTTGTATATATTTATGTAATTATGGTGTAAATTGCTTTCCTTTTCTTAGAATAATTTGACAGCTAAGGATGGCAGATTTATAGGGATGTACATGATAGAAATTTCTATTTAATGAAAGAGACTCTCATGGGGAGAGGCACTCAGCAAAATTGACAGGTTCATATGGTTTCGTCTGTGTACGGTCCATATAACCATAGGCTAAGAGAGGTTTTGGGCCAAGTTAAGAGCCATTAGGGCCAGGTGGTTAGGACCTTGGATACTAGGAGGGGACTTTAACATTACTAGATACCAAAATGAACATAGAGGTAGAGGTGTGAACGATGCAGACAGGATGGACTTCAATCGTGCAATCAATAAACTGGAACTCAGAAGTAAAAGCGATGGAGAGAAGATTTACGTGGATGAATATGCAAGCGAACCCGACCTTAGCTCAACTTGACATAAATTTCGTCCCATCTGATTGGAAAGACCGCTTTCCGCTGGCAACAGTTAGATAGATGAGCAGATACACCTCGGACCACACTCTGTTGTCCCTACAATGTGGGAACGAGTCGAGGGCAAAACACAGACAATTCAAATTTGAGAAGGCGTGGACTTTGAGTAATAAACTAAGACCGATTATAACAGAATCATGGGTAACACCGATCAACCAGAGTGATGTGGTTTCCAATTGGAACAATAAGATGAGGAGATTACGGAAACGACTAAAAAGATAGGCTAGGTTGGAGTATGGTCAAATAAAAAGGAGGAACGGGGATTTGGGGAAACGAGCACAAGAACTTGAAATAAAGGCGGACAGAGATCTGAGAGAACATGAATATGAAGAACTGGTGGCCTGTAGAAGGGAGCTTCAACAGATTGGGGAGATGGAAGAATGCTACTGGAAGCAAAGATCCAAAATACAATGGCTAAAGGAAGGGGATGCTAACAAAGCATTCTTTCACAAGGTGGCGAACGGGAGAAGACATCACAAACATATTGCGGGTTTGTTCGTGGGCGATAGTTGGATTGAGGGCAGTACACAAATTAGACAACATGTGGATACGAGCTTTAGAAAGTTAATAGGAAAGAAAAGGAATCTAAGATTGGAGGAGAAGTAAGAAAAGGAATCTAAGTCTGGTACCACATATGTGGACAGGCTCGAAAATAGAGAACATCCCGGGATTGGAGGAGAACTTCACAGAGGAAGAAATTCTGCAAGCAATAAATAATCTAGGACAAGATAAAGCTCCAGGCACAGACGAAATCCCGATCTTCTTTCATAAGCGTTACTGGAACATCATCAAAGAGGATCTCAAAGATGTATTTCTAAAGTTATACCATGGAACGACGCAGATAGATAAATTAAAGGCTAAAGGCTAAATTTGAAAGAAAAAACCCTTGAACTATGGTCTTTATGCAGAAACCCCCCCTGATCTTTTTTTATGCAGAAAACCCCCTGAAGTATGGTTGTTGCAAAAAAAACTTGAAGTATTTCAAAAAACCACATCTGACTTTTCTACTTGTATCAGATAATCTCATTCATCTTTGCAAGTTGTTTCAAAAAACATCATACATCTTTCTCACTATTGTCAAAAACCTCCCTCAACTTTAGCAGAAGTCTCACGCTGGCAGGGATGGATTTTTTGCAACAATACTTCAGGGAGATTTTCTGCATTAAAAAAGATCAGGGGGGTTTTCTGCATAAAGGCCATAGTTCAAAGGGTTTTTTTCAAATTTAGCCTAAATTAAACTATGTGAATGTGACAGTTGTCCCAAAGAAAGTAGATGTACTCAGTGTATCGGATTTTAGACTCATTAGCCTTCTGAATGGGAGCTTCAAAATCTTCACTACGGTGATGGCCAGTAGATTAGCGCCCTATCTCAAGGATATCATCCAAGATAGGCAAAGTGGGTTCCTTCCAGGTAGAGATATCATGGACAGCATCGGCTCTGCACATGAAATGGCATTTAGAGGAAACAAGGAGAAAGTAGACAGCTTCTTGCTAAAACTTGATTTCGAAAAAGCATATGACACAGTAGAGTGGGAATATGTGGACGAGGTGATGGAGTTAAGAGGCTTTGGGGATAAATGGAGATTGTGGATGGGGATGTGTATCAGAAATGGTAAATAGTTCATCCAGGTGAATGGAGAATATGGAAGTGAAATTAGATGTGGTAGAGGGCTAAGACAAGGAGACCCCTTATCCCCACTTATCTTCACTCTTGTTGCGGATGGTCATGCAGAAATGACAAGGAAAGCTGCGGTTACAAATTTGATTAAAGGAGTGATTGTGCGAGGTATTGATACCCCAATGTCTATCTTACAATATACAGATGACACCCTTCTCATTGGAGCGGCACGGTTGGATGAGATACTTGCAATTAGAATGCTACTTAAATATTTTGAACTTTAATCCCCTCAGTCAGAGGGAAGCAAGAGTGCCTATGGGTAAATCGTTAGTTCCAAGCAGGGAATTGGCTGTTCCACACCGCATAGCTGTCAGCTAAAGTGGGAATCAAAAGTGGGGATCCTCCCGGATATCAGCTGTACAAATATCAACCTTTTTTTAGCTTCTAGGCCTATTTCTTAGTTCAAGATCCCTCTTACTAACTGGAATAAAAGAATTAGTAGATCTGTTCCGCCCAAAATGGGCTGGAGTTATGAACTTATAATCATGGAATCAACTAGATCGTCAGATTATAAGTTCATTCCATATCGGACCAGACCGGAATATGGCTATCGGTTCCAGCTTAGGTGATCGCAGCGTCCCTGGAATGTGAAAGGGGAAGTACCCCATCAAATATCTTGGAACTCCAATAAGACATGGTAGATTGCTTAAAGAAGATTGGATCCCTCTGATAGAAAAAGTGGAGAAGAAACTCACGGGTTGGAAAGGGAGATTCATGTCGCCGAAAGGGAGAATTACATTAATCAACTCAGTCCTTAGGAGTTTACCCACATACCTTATGTCCATGTATGAGGTTCCGATGTGGGTGTTACATAGAATTGACAAAAGCAAAAGACAATTCTTGTGGAAAGGTGCACAAGAGAATGGTAAAGGGTTTCATTTGGTGAGATGAGGAAAAGTATGCAAGAAAATAGAGTGTGGAGGATTGGGAGTGGTAAACCTACGTGACATCAACAGGGCGCTACTAGCCAAATGGTGGTGGAAAATGAGATTCCAACAAAAGAACTGGTGGTATAAATCGTTTGTGAAATAGCGTAGACGAAAAAGGTTAGATTTGGAGGGAAAAGTATCCATGGGAAGATATCTTATCTCTGGAAAGGAATTTCAGCGATAGGGGATGTTTACCATACAAATACCAGGTGTAGGGTGTACAACGGGAAATCAACGAGATTTTGGAAGGACAAATAGTGTAAAGACAACTCGCTACAAGCCTTATTTCCACAGTTGGCAAAGGAGGCGACGAAAGAGGATGCCCTCATCGCGGATGTATGGAGAAACGAAATTCTAAGAATACAGTTTCAAGGAAGCCTAAATGACGAGAACATGGAGCACCTACAATCACTGAGGAATTTAGTGGCAGAGACGAGAAGACTAGGAACTAAAGACGCGGACGAAAGGGAGTGGAGATTGGAAACATCATACACGTTCTCAATTAGATCGTTGTACCAGCATTTGAACGACGGAGGGTTAAGGAGCAGTCATGCAAACATAATTTGGAAATCTAAGACCCCTACTAAAGTGAAAGTGTTCATGTGGTTGGTCATGAACAACGCCATTCTTTCCAAAGATAACATTAGGAAACGTAATATTATCATCAACACTAAATGCTCTAGATGCCATATTGATGAAGAAGATGTTATTCTTTCATTGTCCCAAAGCTAGGATAGCATGGAGAGTTCTAAGTCTGGGTTTTGACATTAGTGTGTTCCCGAACAGTGTTGAGGATATATGGGGGAGATGGAGAGAGAGATGGATTAGGAAAGATTATAGAATTGTATGGGATATTACTGTTGCGACTACTATGTGGACCCTATGGCTTGATAGGAATGATACATGCTTTCGTAATTTGATTTGTAGATTCCAAGTGATGTTACATAAAATCCTAGCTCTAATCAATGTATGGACAGGTCATCTTGGGGCAAGGAAGAGGCTTCGCATGGAGGGAGCGGAGTAGAAGAGATGTACTGGGATACAGGGACTACGACTGATGCAGGGCGTTGCATCAAGTTAGGGAGTCTTCATATCTTTTGAGTAGTTTGGGTAGTTTGTGTATCGTCACTATGTTATTGTATGTGTAGCTGTATTTTGAGATTGTCCTCTTCTGTGGAACTGGGATGTAATATCTACTTATCTTTGTATCGTTAATTTTTTGTTAATGATAGCGGTGACCGGGGGTCACTTTTATTCAAAAATATATATATATATACCAACCATAGCCTATATTGATATCCCTTTACCATTATAACCTGTAAAGACATTAGATGCGAACCCTCCCATGCATAAAACACAAACGTTTCACCCTCTATTAGTCACTAAACAAAAATTGTCCCACAATTATTATGCAGTGAGAAAATAAACGTCCCTTAATGATTATGATTCCAAACGCATTTACACATGCTAACCATCAATCATTACCAATTACTGCGCCCATGCACATTCGAAACCAGGTCGTTTTGTACAACTATCTAGTAACTAATTTAATCAACAAACCGACGCCCATCAATCACTCCAACCAAAGATCATCAACAATAAAAAAAATCCTAATCCTAAACGCTGCCTTTCAATCTAACGATGATTAGACTTACAACAACTACACTCCATTACTAAATCAGGAAAAATTACTCCATTAATTTCCTAATTAATCAAAAAAAAATGAATCAACAATTATTTCGCACGAAATCGAAATCTACTAACAACTGAGATCATTTCACTCAACAACAACTACTCCTATTACTACAAAAAACGCATATCATAGCTCGGACCAACAAGATTCTTACTTCATTTCGTACGAAACACAAAAAAAGTTGATGAAATTGAAGAGAGAGAAATTACAGATAGCTCACCTTCTTCTTCTTCCACCTCCTCCGCTTCTTCGTCTTCTTCTATCTGTGTCTAATTTTTGCTCAGTTTATTTGGCGGTTCTTGTAAATAGGAGCGGACGTGAGGCGATTGGGATTGAGGTGAAATGGAATCTGGGAATTGGAGTCCGGAAATGGACGACGTGGACAGATGAGCGGTTGTCGCTTTCTTGAGATCCGTGACGTTGACGCCGTATGTTTTTTTTTTGAAATGTTTTCCGTACTGACCTACCTTTTGAAAATATTGATCAAACTGACCCGATTTTATAAATATTTACCCAACTAATCTGTTTTAGACGTCAGCATAAAACGCTATTGGCAATAACAGTATCTGTTATTTTGATGCAGTTGTTGCCAATAGCGGTACATGTAAAACAAAATTTTTGTTACCGCTATTGAAAGTAACGGCATCAATATATATCGCATTCACTTATGAACTCTACGACCTGAAGAAATAAAAATTATAAGTAAAAAACGTTTATAACTGATGTTGTTATTCCCAATAACGGCATAATTAGCCTGATACCGCAATAGTGGCATCAATATAATCAACAGTGTACTCCAAATTTTGTGCAAGTGCATCAACTTCAGGTCCGATTTTGATCTTGATGCAGCCAGTATCTCTCAAAACTCGAAACATGAAAGTTGTAGAAGCTTTTTCTTGGTGTTTATAGCATTTTGAATCATCTAAATCAGAGTTCGGATGATAAAGTTATACTCAGATTACGTAACGATGTTGAAACTATCCAGCAAATGTAGAGTACACTCTGGATTATACTGATGCTGGTATTTCCAACAGCGGCATCAGACTAATTAAGTCGTTATTGGGAATAGCGGCATCAGTTATAAGCGATTTTCACTTACAATTTTTCTAGACAGTTTCGACATCTCTTCGTAATCTAAGCATAACTTTATCATCCGAACTCTGATTGAGATGATTCAAAATGCTGTGGAACACCAAGAAAAAGATCTACAACTTTCATGTTTTGAGTTTTGAGAGATATTGGCTGCATCAAGATCAAAATTGGATTTGAAGTTGATGCACATGCATGAAATTTGGACTACATTGTGCATTATATTGATGTCGTTATTGCCAATAGCGGCAACATACTAATTATGCTGTTATTGAAAATAGCGACATCAGTTATAAGCGATTTTCACTTATAATTTTTTTCTCAAGTCAGAGAACTCCTAAGTGAATTTGAGATATACTGATGTCGTTACTCCCAATAGCGACAACGAATTTTTTTTTACAGGTCCCGCTATTGACAACAATGACATCAAAATAACAGATGATGTTACTGTCAATAGCGTTTTATACTAACGTGCCCAAAATTGGGTCAGTTTGGTAAATATTTCCGAAAGTGCGTCAGTATGGTAAACAGATTCAAAAGGTGGGTTAGTGCGGAAAATTTCCCCTTTTTTGGGAATTTTTTTGGGATTTTTTTTGGACTGCATAAGGGAAGTTGGAGGGTGTGATGTACCGAGGGAGAATTGTAACTAATATGCATCTGTGAGTAGGACAAGAGTGGAAGGGGGTTTCCTAATGTTTGCATACGTTGTTTACCTCTTGGTAAATTTGTGCGAAACTTAGCACGTACAGAATGTTACTTTTAATCGAAAAAAAAAATTCCTATCATTTAAATTTTTTAATTAGAAAATTGGCATATAAATCTCATTTTCTGTTAATAATTACTGCTTAATTTTTCCTACATCTATATAATAAAATACAAATAAAGCTATCAAGTGGCTCTCTTTCAATCCTACCTTTGATCTTCCCAAAATCAAAGGCTCGGATCTAACATCGCAAAACACATTTTTCTCTTTAAAATTTCAAACCCCAAAACTCAAATTCAAATCTCCCTAAAAAAAACCCATTTATTTATTTAATTATTTCTGTCTCTCTCACTCTCTCTCTCTCAATCTCTCTCTATTTACTCACAAATTTAAATTTTCAGCTTTCAGGTTTGTAAATTTTTAGATTTTTTCTGTTTTTTTTATTGTTCATGTTACATTGAAAATAGCAAATATATCTTCAATAGTTAAATTTCATCATTTTCCACCAAAAAATTTCTAAGAAGTTAGATTTTATATCCTCATTTATAATTATTTTTCAGCATATACTAATTGAAACATGAACTTTTATTTACAACTAATTATTGTCATACTATTCAAACTTGAACTTCATAGTTGTTATTTTACTGTTTACAAGGCTTTTTATATGTTGTATCATTTTACAGACGTGCCGTGCCAACGGACAAATCTAGTCAATCGAACAAAACCTAATGTAATATTGTTGTTGCTCTTTCTGTACCAATCAACTACTTACATCAATATGAATAGTTCAAGTCATAATTTCACTAGTTACTAACAGAGACAATATTGTCAAAATGGCTAAGTAATTTTTTTCACTATTTCCAATTTTCCATCTTTAAGAAACTCCCAAGTAGGGATGATTCGCTTATTTGTATGGTCTGCTGTACCCTTTGCTTAGGCATAAAGTCATTTCAATAGCAGATTTATTTTCCACAGCAAGCATTTTCTAGAAAATACAACTTGAGAATACTTTTTTGGTTACAAAGGACATACGGATGCCGTATGTCCTTTGTTTCGATGACTACGTCTGGGTCTCAGGCAGTGCACTGTATCGTTCTTTCAGCTTTTTCAGCTTTTCTAGCTTGTTCGTGGTTGTATCTTACTTTCTGCTGGATTAGATGATGTATTCTGGTGTTTCGGTTAGTACTACTTTGTTTCGTTAATATCGTATTAATGAAGCGATGACTGGGTCATCTTTAATAAAAAATTAAAAAAAATACATGGGATGAAGCACTTTATCTTCTCTTATCTTATGATTGGTTGAAACTATTTGCAAAAGGTGTAGGCATGGAAAGAGATTTCAATATCAATCTTCAACAACAATTCAAATCCGAAAAGAAAATTCTAACAATGGCTAACTTAGTGCCCGAATTGAAATACGATCCATGGCTTCTTTACACTCATACAAACATGCACATGAACAATGTTCTACACCGCTTTTTCCAGCTCAAAATCTGCGAACAAATGCACACAAGTTTTACTCTTTACAGCTCACGCAGGCAACAAATACTGGAAGCCAAAGTCACAGGGCATTATGTCGACAACATCAGATACATTGCTTTGCCCTCTTAGGCACTCAGCCATTGATTTCCTCAAAGACCCAGATGTTGGAAGCTGGTTGCATATCCACTCAACTAATGATCCCAAGTCTTTCGCAAAATCCTGCATGTTTGCTACTAAGAGCTTTGGGACCATTATCCTCTTAGACGCAGTCACCACAATTGAAGCTTGTAAGTACTCCAGTTTCGATTTTTCCAGCTCAGATGAAATATTATCAGCTGTGTATATTCTCACCTGCATGCAAGTTTCATTTTGAACTTGAGCTTTTGATAATCGATAAGAACTGAATGAGAAACGTCTAGTTATACATAAAAGGGAATAGATTTACTTACAGAAGGGGAAGATCTGTTTCCACTGCATAAGGCAAATGTAACGTTGGGCTCGGGCTTGTCTAGTCCATATATACTTTGAATAGTTCCTTCTTTGTCATCCTTAACGCCCTTTAGAAATGCAATTAAATATATCATACAAAATTTGGTCATGGAAATTTATCCTGGTTTTGAGTATAGAAATGCTCACTTCCTCTTTTATGGATGATTGTCTCAAGATGAGGTGTTCAATTGCTAGAGCGTTGAGCTTGTTGCCTCCTATATCGAGCATGGCCTGCAGTATGCAATTTCATTTCAGTTACAAAGATCTAGACCTTGTGCTTTATAACCGTAATTAATATGTAGTACCTTGTTTTTCAGCGCAATAATCTTTTCAGAATTTGAGGGCAGTCCATGTTGCAAGAAACCCTACAAACATCAAAAACCAAAAAAGCAATCATTCATTTTGATGTTTTAGTTTTAAAAGTAATGCGTTTAACAGTTGCTCAGGAATAGATATTATACATGCATGATACAGATATTGTAAGTATTGATCCAAAACGCCAATTTCTGACGATCCGTCAAGAATCTTAAGTCAACCTCACGAAGATTGTTCACTAAGTCCCTGAAATCGAACATGACATGAAATTTTCACTATCAAGTAAAAACATGTTTGAAATACGATATGTTGTTTCATCTAGTAATTAATACTGTTTTTAAGTATGGCTTCTCACCTTAGCTTGCTTAGCAACTGAAGGGAACTAGTAATGCTATTCAAGTCCAAAGAACTTGCCGTGAACCTGACAAGATTTCTATAAGGACCAATATCTCTGATAAGGGAGTCTTCAGTCTCAAATATTCCGTACGGATCAAGTTGCCCTTTTTCCTTTTGGGCGACAAGGCCTGCATTTGCATACATTCCTTCAAACCGAACATTCCTGAATTTTGTAGAGGAGATGGGTGATCTCGAGACATTGCCTGATTTTTCAATCTCTGAAACTCTTGATGTCCTTATCAATCTCAAGAAAATACAAATTAGGCATTTCATAATTTTTTCAGACAATTTGTTAGGTTGCAACCTTTGGCCGTTTCTCTCCGATGATTTTATGTTTGTTGATGGCTCTTTCAAAATATTGAATAAATTTTCTGTTGAATCTGAAATCTGCATAATGAAAAGGGGGAAAAAAGAACAATTATAAATGAATAGACGAGTGTAGTAGGAACAACTCAACAAAGGGAATTTAGACCAAATCTTCTCACTTAAAAAGATACTGCCTTATATCCATCGGTCAGTAATATATATATCATGACAACCATAACTTTTCATGTATACTTTTCTTAAATATAAAGTTTTGAATGACTAACAATTATCCTAATGTAACTTCGTCATCAGATATTCCCCTAGCTAACTCCATGAATTGAAATCTTACTTTCCTTTGTTTGCATAAATTAGACTCACCTTAGCTGATGAATGGCGGGAGGTATTTGGTGAGGATTGTTTTGCTATCAGTCCACTTCTCTTTGGAACTCTATCATGTAATCCCGATACTTTATTGCTTCCCTTCGTGTTGGTAGTCGCTATTGTATTATCATTCTTCCCCTTGCTTATGAACCCATGGAGCGAGTAGTCTCCTTTTATCGCTTGGTTGATAAAGAACATAGGTTTGGTTTTTAACGCTACCTTCTCTATAGGTATTGTTGAAGCATCGTTACCTTGTTTATCTGGTATAGCTTCAAATGACTCATTAGCCTTCTCTTCTCGCAACTGGCTTTTCTGGATCTTGTTCATTTCACTTTCTAATCGCGAGATCTCCTCTTCCACCATCACTAATTCTGCCAGTAGTTCCTTAGTCTGCAAATATATTCACATGAAAATAAAAAATTTACACGAGCTATATATCCTTTTTAAATATGATTTCCCCTCTCAGTATGAATCGAATTAATACCATTTTTTTCATAAAATATAGACGAAATTAGGCATAAGCAGAAATGTAACTTAATGCATAGTATAATTAGTCTAGCGATATATTTGAAAGTTATGCTTAGTTGAAGCTAATTACCCTTTTAGGAAGAAAACTTGGGATGTGAAGTGGAGATCTACCATCTTTCCGGAGCAATGCACGTTCCAAAACTTCGTGAACTTTCTCCTCATTTTCAAGCGTTTTCTGAAGGTCAGCAACCTGTCAAACCACCAGCTCCTCGGAAAAATCATTTGTTACAAGAAAATATGCCGACACGATTAACTTTTTGCCCATTTTTTCAAGTCTACAATAACCTGAATAGGACTGAAATTTAAACTTTAAATGAAGGAACCAGAAACATATACAAACCAATTAGCACAAATATTGTGATTTGATCCTAAACTTCGTCTTGTGCCATGCTACTCCAATTCAAGAAAATGTTACCCTTCGTTTAAATCAATCTACAACATCACCCATTTGAAAAATCCACTGCACCAAGTTATACCTAGGTTTTGTTTGTGCAAAGTAAAATTTGTCAACTTTTTTACTCATTTCTTGACTAGTTTACTCATTTTGAAACCTCTCATAACTGCAGAGAATGCAGGAAACTTGATACAGAAACTGAAGCTTTTTTCAAAGTGCATGCTTGATATACAGAAAGTGAAGCTTCTCATGAAGGACCAATTAGGACCCTTTTTAAAGTGAACCTTTTAAAAGTACACATTATATTTTGGAAGAAATAAACATCTTTATGTTTCACTATTAAAATTTGCGTGATTGGTGTAGGGTCATAATCTGAAACATAAAGTTCAGCTTCTTAGATTATAAGTGATATTAGACTGATCAGATATTGCCTTTAATTATCCTACATGATGTCTCATATGCCACCTTCTCAAGTTAGCGACAAATTATCTTGGTCTAAAGCAACAAAAAAAAAATTAAAGATCCCTTACCTCTTGTTCAAGCTCTTGCCTTTTTGAAAGTTCGATTACACTTTTCTTCCCCTGTAGGTACCAAAATTAAATAACATACATAAAGACATCGGTTTAAATAAGATAGAAACAAAAGCCATCGCATAAAAAAGCAGCAAGTAAACAAATATAATCATGTAATTACTTTGCCCAACTGTTGTAAAGGAAGTTCAACATTTTAAATATCTCAAGACAAACCCCACAAGTTTGCTTAATTTAACATGCAAAGTGTGAATGTACAATAACTGATTTTCTTGTCTCGTTGAACTCATTCTAAAGGTCCATAACAAATATGGGTTAGGTCGTTAAAACTCTCTTTAACAAAATGTGAGGGTTCTTCTTAACTTTTCTCTTTTAATATATATATAAATGAAGAAAATCAAATGAAGTAAGCATGAGGGAGTCAAGGACCTAAAGCCAGTTGACATACAGAATGTGAGTAACCTCGGGAATCCTATAATTGGCTACCCAAACTTCAATTCTTAATCGATTCAGATGGCAAAATTTTATTCCTGCCTTGTAGCCCAAAGTCACCTCTCATTCACTCAAGGATGCAATTCATTTCTTCAATTTCCACGCTGTTCATTTTCAAGATACCAAAAAGTTCGAGTACAGAGGACACTCAACATCCTTTCAGGGTTCAAGCCACCAAATATACAAAGTTTGATGAATAAGGAATGAAAAATATCTTGCTTCTCTCCTGACATGTTTGATCTAATAAATTATAACTGCTACAATCAAACACAAAATACGCCGTGTGGTCAGGAAATGGATTTTTAATGTTTATTTTGATGTAATTGACTAGTACGATAAGTGAACTAAGTACAACAAAACAAACTTCAATACAAGGATTATTTTATAGCAGTCTGTCGGGAGATGCAAAACAAACAACCATGTTTTCAGAGTTATTATGGCCTCATGCAACTACCATTACACAACTATCTACTAGTTCTATGAATAACAAAGAATCAAATAAGAATGGAAATCAAATTTTTAAGGACAGGATTGCTATGCTACTCACAGAATCGTTGCGGGGGCTGATCACCGAGAACAGGCTGATATTCGCCATCCTAAACTTGCCAAGAGACAACTTGGGCTTCAAAGCGAAACACCGAACCTTGACATTAAAAGAAGATGAAGAAGAAGAAGAAGATGAGAGGCAACTTTCACACAAGTCCATTTCGTTAGGAAGAGGAGTTTCTGATAACTGCTTTTTCTGTTTGTGGGACACCTTCGGTTGCTGACGTGGACTACTCACCTCACCCTTCTCTCTCTTTTTTGTTGAGTAACTTCTAATGGTTCTGAGTTTTTGCTTCGAATGCAAATTAAGTGAAGATTGGTAGATATTGAGGTTAAGTTAGATGATATTTGTACTCCTCACTTTTGGTAGGGTGCATTTGGTGGGTACAAAAAGGAGTACATATTGGGGGATATGGCGAAAATATGGTGTTTTATTTAGCATAATTGGTGTGAATAGGTGGATTTGGAGAGGATTAGAGTTGGGGTTTGGAAGCAGTAAACCTCAAGGTCAATAATATCCTTTCATGATTATAGCATTACTAGTTTTTTAGCATGTATTAAAACGCATCTACATGTATCATTACGGAAAAAAAAAAAAAAAGGCTACCAATAGCCTGTTGGGGGCAATTTAGCAGTCATTATTTATTGCATGTTGATCGTATTTAAATAGCATATATTAAATTGGTAAACATTATTGTGCATTTAAACATTAAGAGATCTTTTGAATAGCTTTTACTTGTTGATAATTGTTGTACATTTATGGGGGTAAAGAAAGGCAACATTTGCTAAAAACTAATGCAATGTTTTTTGAACTCAAACACACCAAAATGTAGAACTTACATCATAAAGATATGAGTAATGTTATGTGCACAAGCTTTTTATACAAGTTTTACTTCAGAATGTGTGATTGTGATGTAACACAATCTCCACCATATCAAAAGAATCTTTTAATATACATGGAGTGTTGGAGATTGTGACAATCACTTTGTGCGGTAAAACTTGTGCACAAAGCTTGTGTACAAATAATTACTCTAAAGCCATCTCGACCTTATGCTTAAACAGGGAGTTGGATGCAATGACAGCATGATTTGCTTCTCAAAGCATGCACAGTTGATAAAATAGGTAACAAGTCCGATTTGCAGCCAACATAATCTAGAAAAGTCCTTTCTCCTGCAACATTGTGCAGTTTGGCATTGCAGCATTGGGAACTCCATTGAAACTTTTGCAAACCATAGTTTGTAATTCTCAGAATACTAATCATCATTCCTGGGTCATAAGCAAATTCTCAAACCATCAAAAGAGCATGATGGTTGGATGTCCTAACTCTATGAAACTTGCACAAGGTTACAGCGTAAATCCTCCTAAAACTATGTTCACAAATTCAACGAAATATTGCACAGTACAAAACCTTGTCTCCCATTGAGAATACTATGAAAAACATGTTTTACAACACCTATGCTAGAAACATTTTGTCGATTAATTCTTAAAAAGATAGCCGACTGCCTATTCCTACCTCTATTGTCCTCAACCTTCTTAAACACATTCCTGCATATCAAGAAACATATGTTAGCTGCATGAAGGATATTTAGGGAAAACTACAATTAAAAATACGGAGAAAGCAATGTCGAAACTTGAACAGACATTTCTACCTAAGCTTGGGTGCTTTCTTTTCCTGCCGTCTCCTTAGGTGCCAAGCCTCGAATCTTAACATCATAATACACTTCTTCAACTTTTCGCAAGTCGTACTTCATGCCTACCACATAAACTGAACATGTCATAAACAGTCTAATACGCAGACCTACAATTGGAAAAGTAGTTTTGTACAAGATTCAAGTATACATAATTGATGGCTCACCATCAAACTTTTTGCGCAAGAAATCATTGCGGAGGTTAAGCATTCGAAACGAGGAATGAAGTTCAGTTAAGAACTTCAGCACCTTTCTTGGGCAGTCATAATCGCCAGCACTGACTTGATTTACTACATACCTTGGCTGGAAAGAGATGAAGGTGTCAGTATTTTACTTCAAAATAATTACAAATGGGGGAGAGGAGTACTCTGACTATAGGAGATCAAAAAAAGCAGGTATATATGAATAGCTTGACCAGGTAAGAGATAACATTTTTATGGTTTTCCAATTTTATGATTAGTCCAAGATAACCTGAAATATTGAGTAAATATGTCATTCTCCATTTCACTTATATTGAGTCCAAGAAACTGACCCTCCAACCACACTGTAGCTCACCAGGTTGCCCACTTGATGACTCATGTTAGGTAGATATTAGAAAGAGAAAATAACTGTTAAATCACTCAGTATGTTTGGATGATGATGGTACAACATAATGAAAATATTTTCTCAGTAACTAACATGTACACAAAAGAAAACTTTAATTTGATAAAAGCCTGTTCCTCAAGGAAGTGAACAGCAAATAATTGACTGATTTCCCAACCACATTACTGCAATTAATCAGTAGGAAAGACATTAAAGTTTGGTAAATATTTCAGTCAAAAAAGTCTGACACATACTAAAAAGAGAACATGTTTGTTTTTTGTTTTTCATTTAACATTTCTTTAGTGAAGGCTGAAAGTGTAACAATGTAGATTACCATTATAAGGTATTCTTATTGCCTACATATAATGAGCACTGGTTGTATATAAGACCTACAAGAACTGCGACAAATCCTAACTTTTAACCAATGTTAAAAATAGCGATAGCGTATAACGTAGTGTTAGGACCCGGTAGTGCAAAACACAAATAGCGTAACCCAATAGCGTAAGCTATGGTGACTATTGGGTCACTTTTTACTTCAAAAAAAAAATAGCGTACGCTATGATTTTTTTTTAAATTATTTTTAAAATTAAAATTAATTATCTAATTTTTTTTATAAATTCTAAATAATTTACTACAACCGAGAAAAAAATATTTGAAGGCTAATAATGATAAATACTACACCAAAATGAGACATTTATAAATATGTTGAAAATAACGGTAGCGCAAGTGTAGAGCTTAAGCCATTAATAATACAAAACATAAATTGCATAAAGCATAGCGTAAGCCATGAAGAGTTTTTATTTTTTTTAATTTAAAAATTAAAAATTAATTAACTAAAATATTGTTAAATTCTAAATAATTTCTTTAAAATAAAAAAAAATCGAAGGCTCAAAAATGCTAATAAATATCACCAAAATGAGGCTGCAATGTTCAAAAATCAAGACTTACAAAGACTAAGAATACACATAAACGTGAATATAAAATGGAACAGAACTGCTAAGTGAATGAAATAGATTAGTTTTCTTGACTCTAATCAAATACCCCTAATTCAAACTTCAAAATTAGATAAATTAAAACTATGTGATTGAAATGAAGAATCGGAAAAGAATAAAGAAAATAAGGGTTTGGTTGCCAGCCGGAATAAAACAAAATTAAAGAAACAAAAGAAATACTAAGAAATTCACTAGTAACGGACATATAGTTCTTGGAGTCTTCGCCACTACTTGAAGATATTTGAGTCCTCACAATGATTGAGTGTCTTAGTGTTAAGAAAACATGATGAAAAAGGAAAAAAAGAAGGGTTCGTCACTTATGTCTATACCTCAACTGTTCAGTTAAATAAAATGGTATGTTTGTAGAGCAGGCTATTTAAATTAAGTTACGATGCGCAAATAGCGTGAGCTATACAAAAAATAGCACAGAGCTATGTTGAAAAAGGGTTATGCATATGAGCTTTGTAGCGGAATGGGTAGAGTTAGGGGACATAACGAGCTATTTCGAGTTTCATAGCGCGCATTGCTTTTAACATTTTTATGTTTCATCTTGCCTAGAATTGAAACCTAAAATCAAGTATGCAAACAAAAAATAGCCACTAGGAACCCATGAATACCAGAAAGAAAGAAAGTATTTAGTAGCATAACATGAGATATTTCACCTAAATATAAAAATTTCAGGGAGGAGCTAAATACTCAGTTGCACAATAAGAAAGAAATTCTTACCAGTTCATTAGACATGAAGCATAACCCTGTAAAAGAAAAATAAAAACTGTATCAGCAAAGACAAACACAGCAAAACTGACAAAAAATAAAACCAACTTACTGAAACTACCATGAAGCTTCCATCATTATGCATAACTCACATGAATTATCCAATATGTCTAATTTACCCCTCAATTCATGAACTCCTAACCATGAGATAGTATAATGTTTTGATAAGGTTGAGGGGTTTTTCATATGAAAAAAGTCCTGTGCAAGGCATGTGACCAATTGTTAGACAAAGATGACTATTACAGAAGGTACTTCTCCAAATGTCAAAGTGGAAGTTCATGGGAGTCACTTAATAAAGCAACTTTGTGCTCATTCTTGTTAGAATATATGTGCAATTTCCCACAACCCTTCTAGAACTTCAAAGTTTTAGCCTGGTGGCAGGAATTTTTCACATGGTATCATAGCACTCAAGGTTCGAATCTTGCTAGGTGCGTTTATTTATTTCAGAATTAAGTTCTTTTTTTTAAAGAGAGAGAAGAATAGATTTTGTTGTGCACATCCAAGTCTCACCTCACAATTTGTTGGACATATATCTCGTTTCTTTGGCCCATAAAAAATGGGTTATTGACCTGGGGGCATATTAGAATACAAGTGCAATTTTCCACAACCCTTCTACAACTTCAAAGTTAGCCTAGTGACAGAAACTTTTCACAGTTCTAAAAAAGCTTTTAATTTTATAATAATTTTCTATAATTTAGCAACTAGCCAACAACGAAATATAGTGATGCACGATATAGTGATGCTACTAATGTAGCCTATACAGAGTACAACCAATATATCAACCAACCCCTTCCCCACTCGTTTCTCACTCACCACACCCACCCATCCACACAAAAAATGAAAAAATAAACAAAATTGTATTACTTAATGAAAATAAAATGTTTTATAGTGAAGACAACATCTTTATCAATCAGATGCAGGGAAATATTTTCAAAATTGCAATTTTGAAATTTTGAAATTTTGATGAAAAAAATTTGAAATTTTGAAATTTTGAAAATCTGAAATGTTGAAATTGAGAAATTTTGAAATTTTGAAAAATTGAGAAATTGAAAAATTGAAAAATAAATAAATTTATAAATTAATAAATTGCAAGGACGTTCAAGCTGAAATCAACCAGATGAGTTATGCAAAGTCCCAACTAAAAATTACATGGGAAGCAGACACATACAACTTAAGCATAGAATCTAGGGTACTTTTATTGGTAATTTTTAATTATATTAGGTTATCATGCCCATATGTCCTAATTAATTTATTAGTAACTTAGTAACTTTAAACCTGAGAATTCACAGTAATTCAGTTCTGCTCAGGTTCTCTTACTAATACTTCAAAGTATTATCTATAGAATCTAGTGCTCTCATATTTAAGTGCATGAAGAGTTTACTTCAACAAGCTAAAAACTAATACTAGTTTTTTTCATTAACAGGAACTTATATAATTATACACGCTGTTTGCATTGATGATCACACTAAAATCAGTTATACAGTACTACACTCTAATAATCCCAATTACTGCAACACTAGAACTTCATATTGAACTATACCATCCCTCTTTATTGCCATGTAACTGAGTGCAATATTATTACACTTATACTATATCTATTTAAGGAATCTCGTTGTTGACTTAATATTCTCATGATACTTATACTATATGTAGTACATTTAAAGTGTTTCCTATTAATTTAGGTGTGACCATGTAAAGACAGTTAAGGTAAGGGAAACCCCTTGCCCAACCTTAAATAACAAATGATTTACCCTAACTCTGATGGGTATTCTAAATTTGAGATTATCCTATGCTAACATGTAAGGGTTAAAGATTCACACCCTATAAAGAAAATGGGTAATATGGGTAACAAAGATCAAACAAAAACCTTCAAATGGAAAAAAAATAAACTGCTCTAACACAGATATTATACCAATGGGTTACAAAGTTTTAAATAAGGGAAATAAACAATCACAAGCAGGAGACACGAAGAAACAAGGAACTAAATTAATAATTTTCGAACAAAGTAGAAATTTTAGGTGATTTTTGTGACACTTAACTACTTAGTACTTATATATATATTATCTTGCATGTACAGATTCAAAATGCCCAACCAAACTAGACTTCTGAGTTTCAGAGATGATATAATTCTTACACAATATGAACATTATAATATATTGCAATACCCTGTATTTGAAGAGTATATATATATATATATATATATATAGGGAAAGGATCCGTTGCACACTACTTTGGTGCTCACCGCGTGAACACTACGCCTTCGGGCGTTCATATCGAAAATCCGAACCGTTCACATTGATCTACACATCTAAATTAGTCTAAATATGTAAAATCAAATCATTTGAAATTCATTTGCCCATCCATCATGTGACTATAAAAACAATGAATTTCAGCCATACAATTTTGTGACACTTCAACGAATGGGCAAATGAATTTCAAATGATTTGATTTTACATATTTAGACTAATTTAGATGTGTAGATCAATGTGAACGGCTCGGATTTTCGATATGAACGCCCGAAGGCATAGTGTTCACGCGGTGAGCACCAAAGTAGTGTGCAACGGATCCTTTCCCTATATATATATATATATATATATATAAAGGTGGGCCTAGGATTATGTGATGGGGCATGAATTGAATAAATGAATTGGGATGTGCATGGCATATATGGGCCGGGGGTGCCTACTGGTTGTGAGATGCACATGCTTGTGGGATTGTCACGTGAGGGTTGTGTGTGGGGTGGTGAAATGTTGAAGGTATCCCACATCGGCTATGAGTTAGGATTACGAGTAGTTATATAATAGAGCCTATTATCCAAGAAGCACCTTAGTAAGCTAACTCTTTTTTGTAAGGCTATGCCATGTGGTGGGCCCATGGTTAGGTTTTGTTTTAGGCGTAGCGTGCGTGCGCGTAGGCGCGCTCGCAGCTGAGTTAGGGCTCGGGGGGCTCGGGGCGTTATAAATGGTATCAGAGCCGACTTTCGACATCGATAGAGGATTGAGTGGGTAAGAAGTATGCCGGAGGATATCAGGGTACGCCACTCCACATCGGCTAGAAAGGCGATCTTGTATTAGATTGTATGTCCCGAGCATAGCAAGGATGCTAAGTTCTTAAGGTGAGATGTATGTAATACGCCGTATTTGAAGAGTGTGTGTGTGTGTATATATATATATATATATATATATAGGAAAATCTTCCATTGTGCACCACCCCTCCGTGTGCACTCGGCCTTCCCGCCTTCGTATCGACGATCCGAACCGTTCACATTGATCTACACATCTAAATTAGTCTAAATATGTAAAATCAAATCATTTGAAATTCATTTGTCCATCCATTGAAGTGTTACAAAATTGCTGAAAATCATTGTTTTTTATAATCACATGATGGATGGGCAAATGAATTTCAAATGATTTGATTTTACATATTTAGACTAATTTAGATGTGTAGATCAATGTGAACGTTCGGATCGTCGATACGAAGGCGGGAAGGCCAAGTGCACACGCCATGTGCACCATAGGTGGTGCACAGCGGAAGACTTCCCTATATATATGTGTGTGTGTGTGTGTGTGTGTGTGGATATATATAAAAATATTATAAGGTGTGCCTAGGATTATGTGATGGACCATGAATTAAATAACTGAATTGGGTTGTGCATGGCATATATGGGCCAGGGGTGCTTGCTGGTTATGAGATGCACATGCTTGGGGGATTGTCACATGAGGGTTGTGTGTGGGGTGGTGAAATGCTGAAGGTATTATCCCACATCAGCAAAGAGTTAGGATTAAGAGTAGTTATATAACGGAGCCTATGATCTAAGAAGCGCCTACATAAGCTAGCTCTTTTTGATGAGGCTATACCCTGTGGTGGGGCCGTGGTTAGGTTTTGTTTTAGGCATTGCGTACGTGCGCGCAGCTGAGTTAGGACTCAGGGCGTTACATATATAATACTCAACTTCACCCTTACCCTACCGCTCAATTTTTGCCTTATCCTACACCCACTGCCATATGTGTCCATGTGTATTATTTTCTATCAATGTCACTATTTTCCGACTCTCCTCAACAATGACATACCACGTCAAAATATGCATGTGAACCCATTACAGATTTAGATGCTGATTGATCCGTTCTAATTTGTCTCAAGAAGAAGCAATAATGACTTCTTCACAACTTGCTCATTCTTGTTTGATCCAATTACAATAAATCATTTCCCTTCCGAGTTAAGTTTGTAATTAGCTGTTTTATATGAATGATGGATACAACTAAACTCTGCTGAAGTGATTTCCTATCCAATCTCAGCATAATTTCATAGTTAATCATGGTTGTTCTTATTGGTGAACCTAAGCTTACTTCTCTTCCTAGTTAGCTTACCTTGCAGTATAGTGCATACAGGGGAGAGACTAGAGAGTTGAACACCTTGTTTTCGTATACCATGATTGATCTACATTGTGGATAACATTAGAATAGTATTATATCTATAAGTTAAATTAAGCACACAATATATTAGTAGGCTAGCAGTTGGCATAGCAGTGTACACATAATAGCTAGCATATCACTAAGATTTTATGAGAAAATACACGATGATAAAAGGAATGTGCAAAAATGGGGATGCATGCAATGGAGAGCTAAAAAATCATATCGGGCGCATGGGAACTACCAGTATCTTTTTACTTAGTCCTCTGTCTAGTTTAAACAGGAAAGCAGTTACTGTGAGAATGTGCTAGAGAGCTAAGCACAATAGACAAGTAATTAGATGGTCCTATAAGATGTTATAATGACTAAACATGATACCCATGTGCTTTTTGATGTACAGAATTAAGATATCATCATATAAAACAGCATTTGGACCAGTTAAACATAAAGCCTGCATTGGTGAATAATGGTATGAGACATCAATAATCTGAACACAATCTATTCATAACTTGAGAACATATATAGATGAAACAATTATTCAGTGGGAAAAACCCAAGTGAACATATACAAATATATATTGACAGTCCACACTTTCCAGTTTATGAATATGCTATGTACCACAAGTGTGCATGAACTGAGCTTCAGCAAAAACAAAGGGTGTCTAAATTAGGACCTAAATGAGTACACTTAATCAACTTGACATATTTATAATAAAATTGAGGGTACCAACCAGTAAGATAATCTTCCACATCCAGGCCAAATTCCAAAGCATCCACTAGATAAAATAAGTCAAAGTCAGTTACTATAGTATCTGAAAAAGGGAAAGTAAGCTTACTGTATAAGTATGAAAATAAGTTGCATGCACACAGATTAGTAGAAGATTTGGAACAGTATGGATGCTGAGAATGGATAGAACGAAAAGAAGTGAAATATTTGACAATCTTATGAGATTGAAGATATTTTGTACAACATTGCATAAGGTCTCATGTAACCGAAATTCAGTGAAAGGAAAACCACAAGTAGCCAAAGACATGATAGAGCTTTCATTTAATATGCTCATACCATAACTGAAAAGTATCAGATTATGGGGACCATTTTTTGAAATTAGGCATTGGCCATCCAATCTTTTGCTCTCGGTTTCAGGGGATACCAATGTATTGGATTTTTTTTAATCAACTTCTTACAGTCTTCAACAATTAATGGAGAATTCTAAAAATAGTCAAAATATTTATATCTTAAGCAAAATGTCAATTATAATTTTATTAGATAAAACTAATGAAATTTATGGCTTTCCACATGAACTTTCTCGAAAGGTATTGAACCTCATAATATCCTCTTTTTGCATAAACTTACGACCGAATATTTTCACAAGTAGAAGTTCAAGAGAAAATGACAAGGTCCCTACACAAGTGTCACAAACTTGCACTTCAAAACCTAGATGCATATGACAATCAAATGAATTGCTATTGTGATGCCTCTGTCTGATCTCATTCCTTTTAAATGAGGCAAAAAGGGCATAAGTGGACTTCCATCTCTTCCCCACCTTCATTTCTTCAGCAATTTGGCATTTTGCTTGGTGTGACTAGGATCTATTATCATTTGGGAGATTTCTCATCCAAGAAAAAAACTAATAAGATTGCGTTTGGATAGTTGTTTTGAAAACTGTTTTCTGAAAACTGTTTTCTGAAAAGAGTTTTTTGAAAACTGTTTTCTGAAAATGAGAGTGTAAAAGCTGTTTGGTAATAATTTTTTCTGAAAACAGTTTTTTGAAAATGAGAGTATAAAATGCGTTTGGTAAACAAAAAATTCTGAAATTTTCTTTAAAATAGTTATTGGATAATGAGCTTATAAAAGGCATTTGGGTAGAAAATTAAATTTTCAAATTAATAGAAGTACAGTTTTTCTGACAATGAGAATATAAACGGCGTATGTTTAATCAATTTGCATTAGTTTTCTTCTAAAAAAAATTTTTCCCTGCAGTTACAGAGCAAAGTTCGAACAGACGTATTCCCGAACGTATTGTGAGCAAAAGACATTGACCAATCAACGACCCCTGTGACACGTGTCACTCTCCTGTTGTTCGCCACGTTCGACGTCTCGTTCGATGCATTCGCCGCCGCTTGTCGAAAAAACGTGGTCCCGAATGAAAAAGGGGGAACTGGAAGCCCACGCTCGCCGTCAGATTAGCTCAAAATCCGCGCTCAAATCAAGATCGACGGATGAGATTTGCCGAACAAACAAACAAATAAAGAGAAAATAGTTAACGGGTTAACGGGTCGGACCCGTTAGTGACCCACACCTGTTACCCCTACTCTTCTTCTTCAATTTTTCTAGCCAAAAATCCTTCGACAGCTCCTTCGCCGAACCCCTCCGTCGACGCTTCTTCCAAACCACCATTGTCGAGCTCCACATTGCCGAACCCCTCCGTCGTCAAGCTCCCCTTCCCAAGCTCCGCTCCTCGAGCGTCACCGAAGCTCTTTTCACCTTCGCAAAAACCCAACGCCAAGCTCATGCTCGGTGACGAACCCCCGAGCTCCACTCCCTCTTCGTCGAGCTCCCGACCTCCACGTCCGAACCCGTCGTCGAGCATCTCCAAAACCGAGCTCGACCTCAACCGCGTTCGCCAATCCACCGAGCTCACAAGCTTCGAGCTCCCTCCTTCGTTGAACCCATCACCGCCATTAACGAGCCCGTGACCAAGCTCCACAAGAGCTCCTTCAACCTCCAAAGCCTCGAGCTCCCCCCCGAGCGAAGCTCCAAGCCGAACGTCTCCTTCGTTCGCCAACCTCATCCATGGCCGAGCTTGAAAAAAAGAGAGAGGAAGGGGGTAACCAAAAAAGAGAGAGAGAACGAGAGAACGAGATAGAAAAGACCCCTTTGGTTCTTTTCTGAAAAAGAGAACCAAAAACTCCTTTGAGAAGTACGTAACCAAACGCGTTTTCTAAAAAAGAAAACGAAAAAAGGCCCCAAAACAACTATCCAAACGGGCTAAGAAGCACAGGATCGAACACTGGCCCGACCACTTGAGGACTACGACTATCCATCTACGTAAGATCTATAACCATGAGGAAACCAGGATCCATATCTGATAAAGTATCAAAATCGAAGAAAGATTTTTCATTATGAAAGTTTAATATATATGCCACTTTCTTCTGGTAACGAATTATTTAACTCTTTATTCTGCTACTCAATGTTTTCAAAGCAGCCATACTTTAGAAGATAAAGGACAACTAACTGATGATTAAAGGACCTAAATGGCTAGATCAAGTTCATCCATATATTTGATTTACCAATACATTTGGATCTTCAAGCATCAATATATGCATAACAGTTCAAAAAAGAAAAGTTGAAGAAGTAGAGTGGCCTATATTTGTCTCATCTATTGTTGGAATCTAAGGGCCTCCTCTGTGCAATCTGTTAGATTATATGCTAAAGAAGTGGACTCTGTTTGTTTGTAGCTTTTGTAATTTGACCTATTTGGCTGAGGTGTTTGGCCGTATCCCTGTTATCACAATAATAATGGAAACAGTTCAATTCTAGACTCTGCTATTAAAGCAGGCTAGGCTTGTTAATATCCAAAGTTCCAAGCCCAAAATTTTAGGGTCATTGGATTAAATTATTCGGTGAAGTGACCATTTGATATCCTTAGAAAATGAGCTACACTCGGGGGCATTTGGCAAGGTGTTCAGTGAAATTAAAGAATGAAAGTATCAAGGTGGTGTGTAAGTCACTTCCCCACTTTCGCATTGGTACATAAGCATTGGAAGTGAAAATATGTTGATTGGATGAAAATGAAGAGTGAAACTGGAATTCAAAAGGTCGACATGATAGTATTAAATAACACCACTTTCACACTTCCATTGGATGGCAAATTTTGAAAGCAGTACACAAGGAAAAATCAATTAATATTCTTTCTTAGCAAACTTCCCCATCCTCTTAAGGAAGTTATGAGACAAAACTCCTCACTCTCTCTCATAGTCGGGGAAAATGCAAACGTGACTTTCATCTTTCCAGACATCTAAATTCACTTTCACCCACAATTTCTTCTTGCCAAATGCCCCCTCAGTTTAGCCTTATCATACTGTCCTTTTTGTTTATTTTGTAATCAAATATGAGACTTGACGTTTTCCTCCACTCTACCAATCAAAATTTGTAAACAAAGACAAATTTATCCAAAATAACCATGTAAAATCCTACATTAAATGAGCAAGTAATCACTCAAATTTACATAATTCAATCCTTACATCCAAGTTTCTCTTCAGCCTCCAAATGCAAGATCAGTTTTTCTGTCTCCAACCAATGCAAGAACCCAATCAAAGATACCACCGTCTGTGTCTCGTTCTTCCAGTCCCCATGATACCTAAAAAAATACACAAAACCAAAACTCAATAAAAGAATATCAATATTCTTTACAAACACCCAAAACCAAAAACATAAAATAGAGCCTCATATCTCTATATGAGGTAATACCCTCATATAGAGTGTTGTAATTACTAGGTGGGACACCCCATGAGCGATTCACACTGCTCACTTTAATTTTCATATCGGAACATGCATGCCAATAAAATATCAAGACGCTTCGGTATCTCCTGACCATGTTTTAAGTGTTTACAGAATATAAGATTTTCAATAGTAGAACCAATTGATGTGCGGGCAAGAAGTACCCAAACGACTTGATAATTTGCACACATATGTTTTATGACATAAGAAGCATTATGAATGGTGTGGAGCGTCCATATAGGTTCCCACATGCATGCATGCCAATAAAATATCAAATCAATTATTTTCGATAATCGCACATTTTAAGCTTTTCGCACGCATACATAAGAATTATAATGAACAGTGTGGATCATCCAAAGCGGGTCTCGCAGAATGATCACAATAACTCTATATGAGGACATTTAGACCAAAAACCCCCCCAAAATTTAACCTGTAATACTGCCCAGGACACTCTTTCAATATACCCCCAAGCCGCTCATAAAGCCCCCGCAGCACTCCAATCTCAACCCCAGCCTTCTCCATCACCTCTACAAACACACAACAACAATAAAACATTATTTTAAAATCAAGAAATACTCAAAACCCTAAGACCCTAAAAACCCTAGAAATGGGACGAAACCTGGAACGGGGAGGGACTGGTGGACGAGGAGGATGCTGGCGTGGATGCGGCGGGTGGCGGACTCGACCTCCGCCGCCACCGCCCGAACCCGCTCCTTAACGGATCCGGATTCTTCGAGCTGGACCCGGAACTCCTCGAACTGCTTTCCGATGGAGGGGGGAGTAGATGACGTCATCGCGCGGCGGAGGAGGAGGAAGGAGGGAAATGAGGGTTTGAGAGGTAGATGGATTTCGGGGTTTGAGAAGAATAAGAGGTGAGGAGAGCGGGAATAATGGCGGTTCGAAGTGTCGATGATACTGGTCTCATCACTGTGTTTCGGAATTGATTGTGGACATTTAATTTTATTAATTTGGTTTGATTTGAGGTCATTTTTTGCCGTCATAGGCCAATTTTTGAAAATATTTATGTTTTTGGGCCAGTTTCCCAACTACTAGCACTTTTGGGCTACTTTTTGTCACGTCAGCAGTGGCTGTTATTTTCAATAACGGTCTCTTCATTTCAAGGTCGTTAATAGGAATAACGACCTATGTTTTAATTTTTTTTTTGAATTTTTTGTTTGCTTTCACTATTCCCACTAGCGACCTTAGTATAATGAGTTTAGTGAGCTCGAATGAATGTATTGAGACACTTAGCGATTCCTAAAGAGCATTCCCCAAAAATTTAAAACTGAGGTCGCTATTGGGAATAGCGACCTTAGTATTTAGTACTAAGGTCGCTATTCCCAATAGCGACCTCAGTAGGAAACATAATCTTCTTATTCTTTGTTAAATTTGCAAAATAGTCATACAGCTAAGGCCTCTATTCGGAATAGCGACCTTAGTTAATAAAGGCCTCTATTCCGAATAACGACCTTAGTTTTAAAAATAAATTGATTGTCATTTTTCAGAGAGCAAAAGCTCTCTATATTTTGCTAAGTGTTATAATACAACTCATTAAAGGTCGCTAATCCTATCAGCGACCTCATTATACTGAGGTCGCTAGTGGGAATAGCGACGGCAAACAAAAAATTCAAAAAAAATTAAAACATAAGTCGCTATTCCCATTAGCGACCTCGAAATAAAGAGGTCGCTATTGGGAATAGCGGCCGCTGCTGACGTGGCACAGAGAAGCCCAAAAGTGCTAATAGTTAGGTAACTGTCCCAAAAATGCAAATACTTTCAAAAAATGGCCTATGTAGGCAAAAAATTCGATTTAAGGTCATTTACGAAGTTTTTTCCGTGCTGACCCACTTTTTGAAAATGTTGAGCGATCCCGACTCACTTTCGAAAATATTTATCCAACTGACCCAGTTTTGGACATGTCAGCATTAACCGTTATTGAAAATAACGGCATAGGTTGATATTATGTCGTTCTTCCAAATACCGGCATCTATTAAAAAAAAATGCATGCCGCTATTTAAAGTAACGACATCAGTTAACTTAATCTCAATTGCGTGCTCTCTCTGACTTGAAGAAGAAAAAAATGCAAGTGTGAAAAAATCATATAGCTGATGCTGCTATTTGGAACTGCGGCAACAACATTACACATATCGCTGTTAGAAATAGCGGCATCAGTTATAATATTCACTGTTAAGGATAATTGATGTAGTTGTTTGAAATAGCAGCAACAGTTCATTTATTACTTAGACTTAGCTAATTTATTTAAGTGAACTGTTGCCGCTATTTCTAAAAACGGTAACAGTTATCTCATGCCATTATTTGAAGTAATACTCATTAAACTCTCTTCCTCCACAAGCGTCGAGCGTATATATTAAGGGAAGGAACAATGTAGTAATAAACAAACAGCACTGGTATCAGGTCCTATCAGATCGGGTCCTCCACTACTTCGACCTGGTACCTCACGGGTCCATGAATTGGGCTCAGACCCGAACCTGCGAGAACCAGATTCAGATTTGGTTCCTAGTTAAGAATGCTTACTGTCGGGTCTGGATAGCGGAGGGCGGCAACAACGAGGGGTGGTGCCCCGGGCAACGACGGGCATTGCGAGAGGGGATAGGGGTTGTGAACGGGGGCAACGCGACTGCTGCAAGTGGGGGCAGGAGCAGGGAGCAAGGGATTGGTGGTGGAGGAGCATGAGGATGAGATGGTGGTGGAGCATGAGGATGTGGTGGTGGTTGAGCGAGCGAGGGATTAACGGGGGAGGAGAGGGTGGTTGAATATGAGGTGGTGGTGGTGGAGAATTTTTGGGGGTTTTGTATTTTGGGGTTTGAAGATTTGAGGATGGGGAGAATAAGATGAGGGAATTTTCTTTTCTTTTTTTAAAATTTAATAAGGGTTTTCTTATCGGGTCTGGGTCGGTTTCAAGGAGCCGGGTTCGGGTCGGTTTCAAGTATTGATTCTTGTTGATAGTGCTATAAACGAAGACTCAATTATAACATGGAAGTATTTATTTATATTTACTAAAAAGTAGTCAGAGGTTACTTTTACAAACGCTAAAACGTTGGTAACTTGAGGAAGCACCACACCTTCCTTGATCTTTCATTCACTGTTCAAATAAATAAGAGAAAAAATAGAAAACGAGGAAAAGAAAATAAATGAGAGAATAAATTAAGTGATGGAAGAGGCTACTTTGACCGCTGCTACAAAGCAAGCTGATGGGTTTGCTTGGCATGCTTGTTAACAACCTTAAAAAAAAGTTGATAGGAGAGTTGTCATGCCCCGCTTCCCAGAAAGAATACGGAATACGAATACGTAACAAAAGCCCAGCGAATGATTTTCATCATCCATAAGTTGTTCAAGAATCTTTACAATACTTCACAAGATAATCAGAGTCGGAAGCAAAAGATACAACCAAATATGCATAATTGAAACAAGATACCAACAAAAATTACTTGAAACCAAATACAATAATCTCAAATAATCAAGTTCTGAACAAGACAAATATTATTGGTCACATCGCTCAAATACAAGATAAATATCCAAGTAATCAAGTACATCTTATTTCAAGTTCAAGCAACAAATAATAATAATAATAAAGCAGAAACTCCAGCACTAATACTTCATCTCGCCAATACCATCTGGCAGCCGTCCATCCTGATTTGCAATTAGTAAATTTGCAGGAGAAGGAAAGAGAAAAACAAGTACCCGTCAATTCCAAGTTACGGATCACATATAATGTAGGATACAAGCACATGGGGAAAACTAACTAGCAACATGGTATAAGTATGATGTCAACATAACAATTAGCATGGTAAAAGTGATCAAGTATACATGGCATAAATCAAGTGTCAAGAAATCAAGTATCTTATAAATATGCATCAAATGTCAAGTGTCATGTAATCATGTATCAAATGTCATATTTCAAGTGTCATGTAAACAAGTCTCATGTATCATGTAGTCAAGTATCAAGCAAGCATGTATCATATTCAAGTATCATGTATCAAGTCTTGTAGTGATTTACTATCTAGGTAGCACTTCATGCATTCCGGTTTTTACTACATGGTTGGTACAACAAACAGTTTCGCTTTAGATATTGTAGGGGACCATACAGGACAGTGTACTCAGGGACAAGCTCCAAGTATCATGTAATCATGTATCATGTAAACAAGCTCCAAAACCTAAACAAGCTCCAGTGTCATGTGTGTACGTGTCATGTATATCGCATCAAGCTCCACATGTAAACAAGCTCCAATAACCACTAGGTTCTTCTGAGTATACGTTTCTGCACTATCCACTACTAGATCTTACCCTTAATCCCGGCTTGGTTAATTGTATTATTAATGTCAAACAAGCATGTATATGTGCAAACATATCAAGAATAGCATGGCATGATCATGTGGCAAGTGCAAGTAGCAAACAAAACATGTACGAGTGCAAGATATCTCATAAACGAATAAAATAAACACATCTCAAGTTCAGGAGAGCAAGACCATACTGTAGTAAAACAGTGATTTCCAGTAATACAAACAAGCAAAATTGGATCCGTCAAAAGATCTGAAAAATAGACTCTCACACGAATCGAGTGAATATAAATAAGTCATATACTAATTCACAAAATCATAACTCAAAACTGGTTTTAATACAGAAAATAGATTCAGCCAGAAATCAGGAAAACGAATTCAAGAACTGGAAAAAAACATGAAAACTCAATAAAATCCACGAAAAATCTGAGGTATTCTCCTATATGTCCAGTATCTAAATATAAAGTTTCGGAATTTTCCAGTAACAATAGATCAGTCATCAAAAATACGAAAGCATCAATAAAACATAGTTTGGCAAATCTGGAATTCCGAACACTGCTGTACGAAAACTAAGATATCTCGCAACCAGTGAAACGAAATCCAATTCCGCCAAAGGGATATGAAAATAGATAAAATATACTAAATTTTACATTTCACAAATATTTTTCATACAGTAAAAGGAATCATAGTGAAAATAAGATTCTTTACAGAACAGCGAGCAAAATGCAGCATGTATAGATTTTAGAAACGAGCATGGAACATCACATAAAACTTATCGATAAAATTCACCAAAATTCTGGATAATCCCTAACTTAATAAAGAAACACTGACCAAAGTTTCAAATCAAAATAATGTGTATAGCATGGTTCTTGAAAATAATTTGTTATCAAAATTACCGAAAAACAGAATCTGGAAAAGATCGACACCTTTGTGCTAAAACAGTCATAACTCAATCATACAAAATCAAAATCAAGCAAGGTCAGAGGGGTTTGAAAATAGACGAAATTATCTAAAAGTCATGTTTTATACCGAAATCAAGATACTGACTTTAAACCAGTTGAAAACAACAAATGAAACAGAACAATGACAAACTACAGATTTTTCTCTTCAAAACAAAAACAACATAGATTCAAGAAAATTGATCCAAATACATCCAAACATGAAATAAAGTCTATCAAGTGTCTAAACATCATGATTTAGGGTATCTCACATGTCCACGCCAAGAATTTCACATGGGTCTCAACCAAAACACGAGTTTGTGCACAAGTCTCACATACATGCTCAAAAATCAAGAATCGGGCGAATCCTAGGTTAATTCATGTCCATATGGTGTCGTGAGTCATCTATGACCAAATTATCACAATAGAGACAAAACCTATCAAGAAAAACACAATCAAGAGTTGTCTCTAGACCCAACTACACTATAGGTGAACTTTGGGACTTGTATCAAACAAATGAATTGGAGTACAAGTTACCTGCCTTAATTTGGAGATGAAGAACGATGCAACCAAGCTTAGAAGCAAAACCCACGAACAAAAATCTGCTAATCCACGAATCCAAGCAACGCGAACAAGAATCTCCACGCGAACGAAACTCCTTAAAGCGAACGATGATCAAAGTGGCTAGCGGCCACTTGAGAAGACCACGAAGAGAACTAGGGGCTTATGTGGTGCAAGAAAGTTGTCGTGGTGGTGTGGTGAGTGGTCGGCAAGGAAAGGAGAAGGGGGTTCGGGATTGGTGGTGTGCCAGAGTGGGGAGGTGCCGGAGGTGGGTGGTCGGCCTGGTGGTGGAAGAGGCCGGGAGGGGGGGTGTGCTGGCCTGGGCTCGGGTTGGGGTAGCCGCAAGGAGTGGGAGAGAGAGGGAGCTGAAAATTGAGAGGGAGAGAGAATTAGGGTTAGGGTTTAGGGTTTGTGAGGGTTGGGTATATATATAGGGTTGTAGTATGTAGGTTAATGGGTTAATGGGTATTAGGAGTAGTAGTAGGTTTACAAATGGATTTTGAATTTTGGGTCAAATAACAATAGGAATGCAAATAGGATGGAGAATTTATTTGGCTTTGAAAATCTTATTAGGGATCAAATAATAGGAGTGAGAAAAGACAACCAAAACACCACCACAACACCAAGAAAAAGTAACAATAAAGATAACGTGACCAAAAATAAGGGAAAGATTAAAAATAATGAAAAACGAGACAAAGGGACAATCAATCAAATACAAGAAGCTCAAAATGAACTAAAATGAGTATATATTGAAAACAACTCCAATATACGGTTAAGAAAAATACAAGGGAGAAAAATACACCAAAACGAAAAATACACTCCAAAAATATGAAAAATGGAAAACATGGGTTACAAGAGTTTTCCTTATTGTTGAAGATGCGTAGCGAGATACAGTTCATCAAAGATGAGATGCAGATAATGAGTGCATTCTTGGCAATAGCCGAAGAGAAGCAAGACATCAACCATGCTGCAAGGGCATGGGTGAGTCGAGTGAGAGAGCTAGCTTATATTGTTGAGAACTGCATTGCCAAATTCACCCTCCACCTATCACGCCCAAGTAATGAAAATCTACTTGCCGCCTAACTTCGTCGAGCATGCTCGCGAGGATCACTGGGTGATTGGCGTCATATCGCTAAGGAGATTAAAAGTATTAAAACCAGGGTTTAGAAGGTGAGCCAGAGAAGATTACGCTATGAAATCACATATCTCAATAAATCATGGAGAACTTTACATCCATGATTTCATTTGGATAAGCAAAGGTGACACAAAAACATGGATGTGAAGAAAAGCTTCACTTGTTTTGCATAAATCACTATCTCCGAGTCATACAACTTTGATGGGCTTTTGCGAGAAACAAATTCAAAAATATTCACCACTCATCCTAACAATTTGAGAGAGATGAACACAACAACGTTCATTACAATGATCAATCAACATTTAAAAGATAAGATGTTTATGATTGTTTACGATGACATCTGGAACGTCTCTACGTTGAAGAAGTTTATTACTCTATTTCAGATGATAACCTAGGAAGTAGGATTATGATGACCTCCATATTTAAAGAGGTAATTGAAGCTTGCAAGGATTAGTTTCCATCTTGCTATACCTGCCGACCTAACAAATTAACACCTGATTAAGTCTTCATCTTATTTTGTGAGAGGGTGTTTGACGGCCTTAAGCACACTTGCCCATAAGAGCTTAACAAGACTGTTGAAAGTAATCTCGACAGGTGTGATGGGATACCACCAGCCACTGTGTCCATTGTTGGTGCTCTGGACAATAAGAAGAATGATGAATGAGAGAAAATGCACACCTCCAATGTTGATTTTACATTCAACTAGAACTCTCTCATATGTGTTGATGATTTAAAAGACTTTAAATTCTACCCAACTTGTGTCATCTTCATTTAAGAACTTATAGTCTTGTTCACTGACAAATCTGACAAATCTAGAATTTACACATATGATGAGCATTTTATTTTATTTCAAGTTTATTTTATTATATATTTGTGAAATAATTTATCTCATAAGCACTTGCCTATAAGAGCTTAAGAAGACCACTAAAAATATTATTGTCAGGCAGTGATGGGCTACCACTAACCATTGTGTCCATTGTTGGTGCGCTAACCAACACGCCCAAGAAGAAAGATGAATATTGGGAGAAAATGCTTACACGCCTCAATTTAGGAATTGGACCAAAATCTACACCTCGAAGAAATGATGCATGTATTTCTATTTTTATAAGATTTAGTGACTCATGTCACCGGTTTAAGTTTTAATGAAACAATAATAATGATGCAGGTATTGACTATAAGTTATAATACTTTGTCTTACTATGTCAAGTCTAGCTTCTTGTATCTAAGTACTTTCCCTCAAGCTTATGATATCTAGCATAAGTGAATATAAAGACTATGGATTGCTGAAGGATTTGCGAGATCCTGCCCCGACATGTCTGCGGAGGAGGTAGCAGAATCCTACTTGGATTAGCTCTTTAATAGACACTTGATTATTCCATCAAAATTCAGTCGAGATAGTGGCAAGGTGAAAAGTTTCAAAGTACATGATATGACAATGGAATTACTCGTCTCAAAAGTGATGGATGACAACTTCATGCTAGTGTTCGGAGAAAATAGTTTTTTATCTGAAAAGGTTGGCCTAGGCCCCCCCTAGTTTCATTAAAAAGATTTTAATAAAACACAAAATCCATCAAACGGACAATGATGTTCATGTCACCCACATTCGGGCCATGATACTCATTGTCCAACCAAAAAATAGGTCCCCTACATAGGTCGCCCCCGAACCCATCAAACCCATCAAAATACATACAAGAAATTTAAAAAGACCCACAATACATCAAAATATAATCCTGAAACAAAAACATGAAGCAATTCTCCCGGCTGCATGTTTCTCCCTCCTGACACCAAGGAGTCAAGCCTCTTCTGTTGTGCCTCGCCCTTCCTGTACTTGAACCTGGCTGGTGGCAATGTCCTTGTAAATGTCCTTGATCTTCTTTGTCTGTTCGTTACCTGCCATTTTAGACCAAAACATAATATTAGCAATTATCTTGAGCAGCAATTGTTGATGCATGATGTGTCTGTGTGTGCTTCTAAAGATTCTATTGTTCCTTTCTAGCCATATGCCCCAACATATAGCCGCCACCCCGGTATCCCAAATACATGATATGTTGCTTTGGATGTTTCCTTCTCTCCACCTATCCTCCCCCCCCCCCCCCCCCCAAAGCGTGAAGTACCGTTTCCGAGCCTGCCCCGCAGATACCCAGTCTTGTAAGTAGGTCGTTCCAAATTGGCCTCGCAAAGCTGCACGTTACCAGTAAGTGGTCGACCATTTCATCCTCCTGATTGCACATAACGCAGTTTACCGGTCCTTGCTATCGTTTCCTGACCAAGTTATCCCGTGTTAGGATGGCGTTTCTACATGCCAGCCAGTTAAAAGTCTTCACTTTAAGTGGGGCCCATGCCTTCCATACTGGATCGAATACTCTAACTCCCCCATCATTTAACTTTTTATACGCAGATTTTACTGAAAAGACCCCCCCCTTTTTCCACCTCCCATTTTACTTTGTCCTCCTGATCATTTCCCGTTGGCTTCCAATCCTGTAAGAAGTCAATGATCTCCCGTTTCTGTCTTCTAGCCTCGTTAGTGAGTCTGCCTGTTAATCTTGGTCTCCACTCCTCATTCCTCCAATTTTTAGCAACCCGATCATATTTATCCGTAGCAAACCTGTATGCTTGTGGGAATCTCCTCTTTAGGTTAATAGTGCCACACCATTTGTCCTTCCAGAAGCACGTCGAATCTCCGTTTCCAATTGAAAAAGTTACCCCGCAGATGAAGATGTCTCTAGTGTTATTCACCCCTCTCCAAAAATTGGATGCTGAATCCTTGTTTTTTTGTTTCTGGTGTATGCAGTCATTCTTCAAATACGACGCCTTTATCACAGAACCCCATTTAGTCTTTGTTTTCGTTTTGAGTTTCCACCACCATTTGCATAGCAAGGCTTGGTTCATTTGGCGAATGTTGACGATTCCTAACCCTCCAAACTCTTTTCGTTTGCATACTATGCCCCATTTGATTAAGGCATACCCTTTTACATCCCCTGCCCCATGCCATAAGAACCGTCTCCTCAGTCTGTCAATCTTTTTGATTACCCAAACCGGAATTTGGTAAAAAGACATAAAGTATAGTGGTATAGAGCTAACGACAGAATTAAGCAAAATAAGTCTTCCTCCGAATGACAACATTTTACCTTTCCATCCCTCTAGCCTGCTCGCTATTCTGTCAATGATGCCATGCCAATCCCCCCTCTTAATATTCCTGTTATGATCGGCAATCCCAGGTATTTTATCGGTAGTTTCTGGATCGGGCAATTTAGAATATCTGCAATAGTGATCCCTACTTCCCCCGTTTCCCCTAACAGTGTAATGGAGCTTTTGTTATAGTTCACTTTTAATCCTGACCATTCTTCAAATAAGTAGAGGCCGCATTTTATGAGAACTGCTTGCGCAGTATCACACTCCCCAAAAATGACGGTATCATCTGCATATTGGGCATTCATAACTGCAGAGATACCCATCCTCATACCTAGGCCATTGATTAGACCATGTACTCTATAGGCGTGGAGCATTCTATGCAGTCCGTCCCCTACAAGGGTGAACAAGAGTGGTGATAGTGGATCACCTTGTCTCAGTCCCCTCCTGCATCTGATTTCCTTTCCTGGCTCCCCATTCACCAAAACACTGAACTTGGAAGTAGTTAGCCAAGCCTGTATCCATCCAATCCATCTGTTACCAAAGCCTCTTCTCTGGAGGATCTCCAATAAGCATTTCCATTCGACCTTATCGTATGCCTTCTCGAAATCTAGTTTTAACATGAAAATCGCCTTCTTACGTCTCTTCGTGTCCTGTATGACTTCCTGTACTAGCACAACTCCTTCCAGAATGTCTCTTCCGGCAATAAAGCCTGTCTGATAGTCCTCTATGATGTCCCCGATAATGCTTCCCAGTCTGTTAGCGAGGACCTTCGTGATGATTTTGACTGAGCAGTCAATCAAACTGATCGGCCTGAAGTCATTTACATCTCTTGCTGCTAGTTTTTTGGGGATAAGGCAAACATTAGCGTAGTTGATACGCTCCAGGTTGAGAGTACCATCGTAGAAAGCATTCATGATAGCCATAACATCATGCTTCACAATATCCCAGAATCTTTTGTAGAAAAAAATAGGGAATCCATCTGGTCCCGGTGCTTTGTCTTGTCCCATCCCCCACACAGCTGCCTTTACCTCCTCCATTGTGAATGGGTCTTGCAGGGCCTCCACTCTGTGTAAGTTTTCTCCTTGCAGAGCCTCCCATAAATTCTCATTGGATTCGCCATGTCCCTCCCTGTTCTGTCCAAGAAGTTCTTTGAACTTAGCATCCACATGGTGCCGTATCTGAATCTCATCTTCCACCAAAATGCCGTCGATATCTAATGAGTGGATGAAGGTGTTCCTACGTCGCATATTTGCGACCTTGTGGAAGTATTTAGTGTTAGCATTCCCTTCTTTCAGCCACCTCACCCTGGATCGTTGCCGCCACATTATTTCCTCGTTGATGTATGTTAACTGGATTTCTTCTCTCCATGTCGTAAGTTTGTGGAACTGAATATCATCTAGGACCCCAACTTCCTTTTTTTTTTCCAGTTCCTCAATCTCGTTCGGAGAAAATAGTTACTTAATTTAAACAAAATAGTGATCAAAGCCGTATTAAAATCAGTGACTTCAAAGGAGTTATATGGTCTCGCTACCGGTAGAAATAGATAAGAAGTTAAACTTATTTACCATGTATAGAAATATCATTTATTATTAAAAAAAAAGCTGCTTCGGGAGTTTCACCCGTATCGAATGAAACTCCTAATATTTTGTACCATTTTGGGCGATACCATTAGATCCCTCAAAAACCCGAAATTTTATACCCTTTCTCGGACCGTTTTTTTCAAATCCGATATGAGTCGGCAGATAGAAGGCGGTATCAGCCGAGTCTTGAAAAACCATGGATATTAGTGGAAGTAAGGGCACGAAAACTGTCAACAAGAATTGTTAAGCTCCACAATCTACAATGCCTTCTTTGCATGATCAAGAAATTTTGGTGTTATGTTTCACTTCCCAAATGTATAGGCTCATTAACAAACTTGGAGGACTTTACACAAGTGGAAGTGCGTGAACATAACATCAAACATATGAAGAAGCTGAGAAAGCTGATGAAACTAGGGAAGCTATATATCACTCTGGATCTCCAAGATGGGCTACCAAAAGTGCATGAGATGTTACTGTAAATTTCTCGAGAATTTATGCACCTCCCTTCGGTTCTCTAAAAGTTTATTCTAAATCTCGGTTTTCTTGATATATTAGAATAACCCCCTTTGTTGCTCCAAAGTCTTAAACTAAGAGGCGATCTTACTAGATTACCTGGTTTGGTTGAGTCACTTAGTAGCCTGTGCAAAATATCTCTCTGCTCCGAGCAATGCAACTTCTTGCATCCCCCACCCTCCTTTTATTAAAGTTTATGGCGAACTGAGACAAGGACAAATTGAAATATTCATGCATTAACAACCTGCATAGATTCAACGAAGTTACCCTTCAAGATGTGAAGGTGATAAGAGTATGTCAGTATGATTCGATGAACCATGAATTAAAGGAGCATCCAAATCAACCCAGGCTCATTGCCCTTGATATTGAGACAAGAGTGAAACTGATTGGCACCATGGAAATAAGGAAAATTCAAATTCTGGAAATCTGAAAGTAAACACATGGAGAAAGAAAAGAATTAAGAAAATTTATAGATTGTCATGGGATTTGGCGATGATGGCTATAATTTGGATAATTTGGAATGAGCGTAATATTAGAATTTTTGTGAAAAAATGCCAATCGATTGACAAATTAATTTAAGATCTTTTATATTTTGCCCATCAACGGTCTAATATTCTCCTGATAACAAAAAAGATGATCTCAAACTTTGTGAGCTTCATGCGGTGATTGAAGCTTTGATACATCATGGTATTTCTAATTGATTTTTACTAGCTGTTTTCTTATTTTTGTCTAATCTCTTTTGTTGTTTCAAGTTTGATTGTTATTGATAACTAAAGCTTTGCCTTGCTATTTGTGGTGCTTTGATTATCACTTCTCTTCAATGTTTAGTGATGCTTTCTTTCAGTTGGGGCTTTCTGATCTAGGAGTTCAAGATGGCTTCAAACTTTTGTTTTAGCTTCATTCTGATGACTGTTATATATGCTTCTTGTTGTTGGAGTCTGATATCTTTTTCTGGAATGTCTCTATTTTTTATCTCATTCTTATCTTGTTCTAATTCTGGATCTGTAATAACTATGTTAGATATTTTATTATACATATTTAGTCCTATATCCGGTTATGTATCAGTTTAGTATTTGGTTCCCTCCTATATATAAGAGACATTGTACTCAGTTATAATCAATCCAATAATTCTTTTTCTATCTCAGTTATAATCAATCCAATAATTCTTTTTCAATCTCTCTGTTTACTTTATCATGGCATCAAAGCAAGGTTACCCTAATCTCTCTTCTCTAACCCTAATTACATCATAATCTATCCTCTACCAACAATCAACTCAACAAATTTTTTCTGACCTCCCTCCGGCAACATACCATCAACAGCAAAGGAGACGACAACCTCTGACTACAACTCCCGACCTCCCTCCTACTTCGACAACAATTTCCCGAATCCAACTTCGACATCATCTTCCAGTCGAAGTTCAAGGTGGACTTCTTCGACATCATCTTCCCGAATCCACCTTCGACAACCTCGCCTTCCCAAACTTCCGGACACCCGTATAGCTAGCCGCCATCCACCCCACTCCATCCCGAGCCTCTTGAAAATCCACTTTCACATTCCTCCCGAAAACCCTAGTCACCTCACCTTCTATTTCCCTACAGCCCCCTGATTTCGTCATCTCAATCAAAACCCAAAATCTACCCAACCCAAATCCAAAATCCATTAACTCTATACCCGTCTTTACCTAAAACCCACTAACTCTATACCCGAATACCATACCCGAAACCCTGTCATATAACCTGATTTCCACACACACAAAATAAATAAATAAACCAAAAACCACCCCTGAACTCTAACCCTACCCAAATCCAACCAAACTCGAATCCAATATCCAAATCCAAATCACACACTCAACCCCACCCTCTGCCTGTTTGCTACTACTACCATCAGTTGCCGCCGCCATCACCGCCTAAAAAAAAAAAATGAATCAAAAAAAATAAAATAATTTGCAGGTATTTCTCCAATGGAACATCAAATTCACCAGTATCCTTCCATCTCCACTGACTTCCTCGCTGCTACATCCTCCTCTTCCCCCCCTCCCCCTTCACATCTCAATCCTCATCTATATTCAAACATCAGTAGCGTCGCCCTCATCCTAGTTTCGGAATCCTACATCCTCTCCGCATCATCCCTAACGGCTAACCCTACCCCACCCCTTCTTCTGACACCGGCAATGCCATCCAGCTCCCTATCCTGATCACGGAACCAACAACATCCTCGTCTTCATTTTGATCACTGCCATGACAACATCGGTCGCATTCCTCCTTACCGTACTTCTTCTCTTACACCTTCGTATTGGATTTATGTCTTGCATACGATGTTGGATAAGAAGATAATAAGATGATGGAGGGATAGAGACGATTGGAAATGGAGTGGAGGCGAGAAATAGTCAATGGCAGCAACAACAGAAGTTGCGGTCGACCGTCCCTCTTGTGCGGTCGACTGTCCCTTGCACGAAGTCTTCCAGAGAGGAGGACAGTCAATCGACTTGTTGGTGCGGTCGACCATTCGCGGCGCTGATGGGTTTCGGGCTTGAGTCTGGTAGATTCGTGAAAAGCCCCACTTGCTCTTCAAGTTAGATCGTGTGGCTCCTATCGTAGGGTTATTGCTTATGTACTATCTAATGGTTATTGTGACAAGATATTAACTTAGGGTTTGTCTCTAGATCTATATAAAAACAATTGTAACGGCTCATAGATCGATATGATTCTATTGAGTGCCGAATAGAAGAAAAAAGTACTTTATAGAGAAGGGTGAGAGAATTCTCCATTGTAAGCAGCATCAAGTTCCAATAGGCTTGAGAGAGGGTCATGGTGAGAATTGTAATATTCTTGTATCTTCTCTAGTTGAAATAATATCTCGGTTTTTCCTTCCCCGGATTAAGGTGAAAGCCCCAATCGAGACAATTCTTGTGTGCTTTGTGTGATTGATGCGATCTAGTTTTGCTTGATGGTTTGTGTTTGATTGTGTCAAAGACTCAACAAGATCCTCATAATTCCTAACACTTAAACCATGGCCGTTACTCCAGTCTTGCTATCTCCTGCTGATTTGGCTAATTTTCAACTATTACTCATGCAGCTGGAACTCCTGTTCTTTGGCCAGTCTGTCAGTGCTGGACCCTTTGCCCCTGCATTCTCTGTTACTCCTAGTATGAATTATTCATGGATTTTTGATTCTGATGCATCACATCATCTTATTTGGTATCATACACTGCTCACCACCAGTACTGCACTTCCTTCTTACTATCCATCCCTACACACTGCCGATGGCTCACAACTTCTCACTACACACTTAGGGTCTTTAGCTCTCCCACTCTCACACTGCCTTATATTTTTTATGCTCCTCATTTATCCATGAACCTTATTTCCATTAGTGTGCTATGTGATAGTGGTCTTGTCATTACATTTGATTCTTTAGGTTGTTCTATTACTGATCCACACACTGGTCAGGAGTTTGGGTGTGCTAGTTGACATGGTCGTCTATTTTATTTAGATTTTCTTCATGACCATAAATCTCATCGTAATTTTGCTGGTGTTGTGTTCGCTGATGCTGATCTGTGGCACAAATATTTAGGACATATTAGTGTGTCTCGACTCAAGACTTTAGCCCGTAGTGATGCCCCTGGTCCTCTTTCTTTTACTCATTTGTCTGATTGTTAGGATTTTTATTTGGCTCAACACATAACAATCCCTTTTAATCACAAAAGCATTTCTCAAATCACCCATCATTTTCAACTTGTTCACTTTTACATATGGGGACCATCTCTTACACCTTCTCATAAAGGTTATCTTTATTATATTAGTTTCATCGATGACTTTACTAGATTCACATGGATGTTTCTTATGCGCCAATGCTCTGAGATACCTGACATTTATCAGTTTTTTACGAACATGGTTCACACTCAGTTTGGTGTTTGTAACAAAATATTTTGATCAGACGGTGCTCGTGAGTACACTCTGCTGCTATGAGATCGATCCTTCAATCTCATGGTACACTCTTTCAGAAATCATGTCCTCACATGCATGAACAAAATGGTGTAGCTGAACGCAAGCATCATCACATCCTTTAGACGGCTCGTGCTCTTCTACTCTCCTATTATGTTCATTATTCTTTATGGGCTGAAGCTGTTATGGCGTCTGTCAACCTCATTAACATCACTCCTTCAGCTGCCCTATCTGGCACATCACCTTATGAGGCTCTTCATCACTCACCACTGGACTAAAGTATGCTTTGTACTTTTGGGTGCACCTATTATGTTCTTCTTCCTTCCACTGAGTTCACGAAGCTCACCACTCGAGCCACTAAGTGTGATCACCTAGGTCTCAATTCCGAACATAAATGGTATCGTTGTTTTGATCCTGTGGTGCATCGTATTCGTATTTTCCGACATGTCTTCTTTGTGGAAGACTTCCTACTATTTGACCTCTTATGAGGATGCTAGTTTTCTCGATTCCCCAGTTGTTGGGCCTATCTCCCTAGCCATACATTCACTCATTCCATATGAACCCACTCCTTTGGCTCCTTTCCCATCGCCTACTGCTGTTCCACCTATTGTTCCTCATATGGAGACACCATCCATCCCCACCACATCCTGCACCTTCACCACCTGCATCCCTACAGATGCATGCACCCACTCCACCTATCCCCCCTGCCCATCCACCACTGTTCCTTTAGTCTACACGTTCTACCTCAGACATCCCACCGGCACGTTACACACCCGATGCCACTGGTCCTTCTAATCATTTTGGTTTTGCCACCCTTGCCTCCTACTTACCACAGTTTCATACATATCTCACTGTTATACACTCCACACGTGAGTCCAGATCCTATCAGGAAGCTATTCAATTTGCCGAGTGGCGAAAAGCTATTGCAGAGGAGTTTCATGCATTTGATCAGACTCACAGTTGGGATGTTATTCCACTGCCTATGGACGTCCAGCCTGTTAGCTGCAAATAGATATCCAAGGTCAAATTTTGACATTATGTCTCCATTGAGCAGCACAAGGCTCGTCTAGTTGCTCGATGATTTACTCAGGAGCATGGAATTGATTATGATGATACTTTTACCCCAATTGCACAGATGTCTACAGTTCGCACTCTCCTTACCGTTGCCTCCGTTCATCAATGACCGTTATACCAGATGGACATAAAGAATGCATTTCTTCATAGTACCTTATTTGAGGCTATTTATATGCATCCTCCTCCTGGCCTTACCACTCATACTCGTCATGTTTGTCGTATGCATCGAGCTATATATGGCCTAAAACAAGCCCCTCAAGCTTGGTTTGAGTGTTTTCGCCATGTCATCACCCAGATTGATTTTAGTCAGAGTTCGTAGGACCACTATATGTCTATGCGGTCATCACCGCAAGGGAGGGTACTTCTACAATTATATGTTGATAATATGATTATTACTGGAGATGACTTTGCAGGCATTGCATCCACCCAAGAATACATTCACCAGCAATTCCATATGAAAGATCTTGGTAGTCTACGCTAATTTCTGGGTCTAGAGATTGCCCATGGATCTCAGGACATACTCAAATTCTCAAGAAAAATTCGCATCAGATATTATCTCCGCTGCATGTCTCTCTGACAGTCTACCAACCGATACTCCCTTAGGGCTTCATGTGAAGCTTCGTTCCACAAATGGTGAGCTCCTTTACGATCTCACTAGATACAGGCAGATTGTTGGACAGTTTGTCTACTTATGCATGACTAGACCCGATATTGCTCATGCAGTTAGTGTTGTTAGTCAGTTTGTTTCTGCTCCTACATTAGTTCACTATGGTGCTTTTCTTCGGATCCTCAGATATCTTTGAGGCACTATCACTCGCTTATTATTCATGCCTTCTACATTCAAACTAGAACTCAGTGCATATTCTGAATCAGATTGGGCGGGTGATCCTACTACCAGACGGTCTATCACAGGTTTCCGTCTATTTCTTGGTGATTCGCTGATCTCATGGCAAGCAAGTAACAGGTAGTTGTTGTATGTTCTTCCACAGAAGCTGAGTGTAGAGCAATGACAACTACTACTAGAGAGATTGTTCATGTTTGTTGGCTGCTATCAGATATGTGTGTCACTCTCATAGGAGCTACTTCTCTTCATTGTGATAACCGGAGTGCGTTGCACATTGCAAGCAACCTGGTCTTCCATGAGCGAACGAAGCACATAGAGATATATTGTCACTATGTTCGTGAGCGTTTTGAAGATGGGACCATTTCGCTCAGTGGCGTAGCCAGGATTTCCATCTAGGAGGCGCGACACTTACTATAATTTTTTTTATAATCAACACATTTGCAAGCCTCAAAATATCAAATATTACTACCAAAAACACAAACTATTACAATCACTAAATAGCATTTTTCTTTAGCAATAAAACCCTTCGAGATTTCATATTCTGAAAATATTGAATGATATCTTCATTGTCAATGGCATCCAATACATCTCTTTCAATATATGCAACCAAATAATCATTCATCATCTCATCTCCCAATCGGTTTCGTATTGAAGTCTTGATGAATTTCATTGCAGAAAATACTCTCTCTACTGTTGCGGTTGCAATAGGTAATAGCAATGCCAACTTCAACAGCAAATATACCAACGGATATGCACGATGTTTTTTTAACTGAACCAGCTTTCTAGCAAGCCCACTAATCCCTGCAAATTTAGAAAATCGGTCATCAGAGCGCACATCCAAAATGTAGGTATCAAGTTGTCGGTCAAGGTGCATTAACTCAGTGTTAGAGAAATCAGATGGATAAAATTCAGCAAAGCGAAGCAATTTTCTCTTATCATAAGCAGAAAATGAATCGCTTGGATCAAGACAAGCCATACACAACAACAACTTCGTCTTTGCCTCATTAAAACGATTGTTCAACTCCTGAAGTTGCAAATCAATCACTTCATTAAACAATTCAATACGATAATAATGAAGATTTGTTTTTCCTGGGTGGGGGTTCTTGGCTTCTTGAAGCAGTTTGTTCTTGAGAGTTTTTAAATAACTTGAATAGTGTAGTATTTTTCTTCTGAAATTATATCCAATTCCAACAAATCAATATCTCTAAAAGGCTAGTAATGGGGACTCAATTCATTCAAATTTTAAACTTGTCTAAGGTATGTAGTAGCCAACAACGTATTCATATAAAAGCATAAATAGATAAACGAAATAACTTGAACATGTCAAAGTTTTGATGACTGAATTACGAGAGATAGTTGCTCATCATAACATTATCTTAATTTCTCTGCTTTTTCAACCTAAAAAAATATTCATTATATAGTCCATCTTTGATAATTCTATTCTCCAATTTCATAGGAGTTCTATAACTGCATACATAGAAACCTCAACAATATTTAACTGGTTGTCCCATGTTAAAATATCCAACGAAATTAGATCAAAACATGATCAGAGCTGAAGTGTCACAACCTCATCCACTCTTATGATAGGATAATTATCTTCATAAAAAGTATATAAGCAAGCTTTATTTCTAGACCTTCGTTAAATGTAAGCATAGCATCAAACAAGTGGCGTGCATAGCATAGCATAGCATCAAACAAGTTAAAAGGATAATTGACATGAATAAGGCATTTCATCAAACAAGTGGCGTGCATTTTCAACAACTTAGAACCATTAAAAATAAACCAGTAGTTAAACATTCTCTATTTCCAACTTCAATCATCAGTATTCAGTGAGTAGAAAGAGTAAAAACTAATGGTTAGAACTTAGAATTAGTTACCCACTTTGTGCTTGTTGTTTGTTCTCTTTCTTACTCCTCTCGAGCTCCTCTCAGGTTCTTCAAATCTCTTTTGAATTTGCAATGGGCTTTGTAAGTTGAATTCAAAAGAGGAAAAGAGAAAGAGAATGAAGGTCTGATCAGGTGATGTAATAGGAAAGGAAGAGGAAGAGTCTGTCGTTGAGAAAAAGAAGAGGAAAGGAAGAATGATTAAGAGAGTAAATTAAATGGGTTGGAATTTTACACATAAACCCTTATTATTATTATTTTTACTAAATATAATTTTTTTTAATTTTTTTTTTTAAAATACCAGGGGGCGCAGCTGCACCCCCTGGGTCCATGGCAGCTACGCCACTGATTTTGCTTCATTCTATTACCTTTTCACAGCAGATAACAGACTTCTTCACTAAATCTCACATTGTTCAGAGGTTTCGTTATTTTGTGGCCAAACTCACACTGCTCGATCCACCCTGATCAATTTGAGAGTGAGTGTTAGATATTTTATTATATATATTTAATCCCATATCGGATTACGTATCAGTATAGTATTTGGTTCGTTCCTCTATATAGGAGATATTGTACTAGTTATAATCAATCCAATAATTCTTTTTCTATCTCTCTGTTTACTTTACCATTTTTTTTAATTTTTTTTTGGATGGCTAGTATGTCATGTTAGGCATCTAGTAATTCAACTTGGCTGGATTTAATGTTTTGGATTTTTACCATGACAGGATGTTTATGTATAGGAATCCAACTGTTAGTATGCATTTTTTTTAAAAAATTCTATTTTCATTCAAATTATCAGTTTTACCACTTAATTACGGACAGCTTAAAAATGTTATAATTGCAAGAGTAAACTATTTTCAAAAAAAGAATTACTACAAATATTTATTTATTGTGGTATATACTACACATACTCCTGAAAATTTACAACAACAAAATGCTACAACTACTCGGTAGTTATACATAACTAGTAATTTACACGTGAAATACACGTTTTAATAATTTTAAAAAATAAAAAATAAAAACTCTTATGTAGGGAGGATTTGAACCGGAAATCTTCTTTACATTAGTTATGTACGTGCGTTGCACATGTTGGAAGAATGACAAAATGACAAATGACACTAAGGCCTTCTCCCATTATAATATTAGAGACTACAGAATTATTGCTGTTAGAATTAGGGACAAAAATAAATACTTTATTGATCGATTATTGATTGAATAAACTAATTACAATATGTCTCCTATATATAGGAGAGAACGGAATACTAAACTGATACATAATTAATATGAGACTAAACTAGAGTATCTAATCTAATATAATATCTAACACCCCATTTCAAACTCAAGTTGGTTCAAACAACATAAGTTTGAAATATTGACGATGTTCATGTGGAAAAGACGACAAACTGTGATGCAGGAACGACGTTTAAGTGGATGGCGCATGGAAGACAAACTGTGATGTAGGAATGACGCTCAAGTAAATAATGCAGGGAAGGCGCTCGATGGCGCATGTGTTGGGATCTCACCCCGAAACTGAGAAGTGTAAGAAGTAGTATGTGGTGCACACTATTGATGTAACGCCCCGAATCCCAAATACACTGAATTCGAGATGTTCTACAGGATCTTTTCGCTTCCTTTAGTACAATTTTACAAGGAAATTTGAACTTTTCACTTTACATCAGAGTTTACAAGATTACATTACACTTTACATTGCACAGCGAAAGTAAAATTTACAACAATGAAATAAATGTACAACAACATTGAGTAATCTTTAAGCATTTGTTCCTCTTTAATCTTTATCAAGCCATTTACCTGCATATAAGACTGTGGGTACGTCAGTTTATTCAACCGACGATCATTATACACGGCCATCCTCTCTATGCCGGAAATAGTATAACTTATTTTCCATATTTAGCAAACACAAACTTGTCACATTTCAAACTAAAGGGACTACCCTATTGATGTCGTGTTGTGATTGTGCACTTAGTCCTTAATGCATTTATTTATATTACATGACACTAATGTGCACTTGTTCGGATTCTATGCATCTCATACTACATAGGTCCGAGGGCAAGCCCTTAATCGTTCTTCATCTTTGTAGGGTTCAATCCCTCGTTATGACTTAATCTACCACTGTAATTACGGTAGGTATCTTAGATGATCTATGAGTACAAGCTCGGGTACAGAAAATTCTGGAGGAAAATCCCACGCACTGACACGACGCATCGAGCAGGCAACCTATGGACAATTCAGCCTCACTTCATGGCATACGATCCTCTTGCAGTCACCAAACATCCCACAAGCGTCGCCACCGGGACGATAATTCTGGAGTAGTGCCCACGCCATGTCTTGACGCATCAAGCAGGCAGCCTGTGGATCACTCTCACACCGCCAATCCGATGGCCCTCATACTCGTGTTTTTCTCCTACTTTCATCACGTCTTCACTATGTACTAATCCTTAGTTTTTATCAAAATCATGAACAAAAATCAAATCTCTAGAGTTAGCCTCTCCACTAAACCGGACTTATTCATTCATTCAAACATGACCAACCTTGGTCTTTCATTTCAAATTTTCATTTTATTTATTTCCAAATGCCGGGGGAGACTTAGCTACTCTTTTTGTTTCAATTTTCAATTCATAATTTCCAAAATGAGCATTCCCAACTCATAAATTTCCATATTGAGTCATCATACTCAAAAGTAATTCTCTTTTCAAATCATGATTTCTAATTCGTTCAAATAGTCCATAACTATACATGAAATTCATATACTTTATCAATTATCACTAACGAATATTCACATTTCGCATTTTTCACACTATTCTCAATGAGAATAATTTGCATCACATCACAACAATATAATTATTCTTTGCCACATTAATCTTCTAATCCTTCATTTCAAATTCCTTTTGCAAGATATAATTTCACAATAATATACATATAGAACCATAGTTCTATTTATGCGTTTTATTCTCAAATCATAGTTTATTTCATACAAATAATTCCCAAATTATTTTTATAAAGTCCCATATATTTTTAGAAGAATAGTCATATTTTTTCCATAATTTTTGGACAATTAAAAACCCCAAAAAATTGGTTTTTCAATCTTGCCGAGGGCAAGATTCGAACCCAGCACCCCAGAGACACAGCCGAAAGCACAGACCACTAGGCCAATGTGCTAAGCGGTATAAAGGAGCGCTGAGAGTATTAAATACTCTCGGCCTCTGATTTCTATATACTAAAAAAAATTGTGAAACAAAAGTGCGCCACAGGGATTCGAACCGGCCTTCACAGGGAACCCAACGCACGCTCTGACCACTTGAGCTACGTGCTCAGGTTGTCAGAGTATAACTTAAATTCTTTTTGAACCAATTTCCTCTGTTGTTAAAACGTCGAGATGTTCAACTAGTCCTCATTTCATTTTGCTTTCATGAAAATTACTGTAAAATTCCAGATTAATTATTTCTTGTCTAATTTACATATCAGTATGAAAAAATAAAATTTTCCAACAATTAAAACATATTTTCATACAATTGATTCGAATTCTACATGATAATCACCACTTTCTTTATTTCGACATCTATTAACAACTAATACCATTAATCCCTTTATTAGCAACTAAGGATTAATTCTCTGTTTTTAACCCTTTATCATACATACAAATCTATAATTTATTTCATTTATTTCGATATCACACAAAGATCCATTTATTCACATGAAGTAGCATTGCCAATCTACTAACTTGTGTATATACTTTGTGATGTAGAATAATGAGACTTTCTTTAACAATCCATGGTTATAATTAATCCATACAAACTTAGATTTTTATTAATCAAATCACATACAATTTGCACACCCACGTTCCAATCAATTCATAGGTCAATGTCCAATTAAAAGTGTACTCTTATTAATATTTTTCATGCCTCATTCATTCAATTTAATCTAGCATGCATCCCTAATTAGAATATAGAAAATTTACCCACCTTGTATGGAGAGAAAATTCACTAGCAATTCCTAGACAAATGTCCTTGCGACGAATTGCTCCTCCTTGAACACGTGCACCCAAGCCTCCAAGCACACCTCACCGAATGCTCCCTCTTCTTGATGCCGGCCTCCCCTTGATGTTGCAAGCACAAGATCCCACACACTCTCAATCTTTTATCTTACAAAATACTAATAGATAATATAATTTAGACTATAGATTTGGAGGAGAATAATTTTACACAAGAATAACTAGCCGGGGGGGGGGGGGGTATTTATACTAAAAATCAAAGAGAATGGAGGGCTAGGATCAATTGGTTGGTTGTAAGATGGAGGGTCAGGATGAAAGTAGGAGTTGCAATAACTACCCACAACCAAGTAACCACCACACCATGATCACCATTACAAATTTTGGTTTCCCTCCAAAAGATCACAACCGGCCATGGGAAGAGCATTTTGCACGTGTACGTGTAGTGCACGTGCATGCAACTAGGCCCAAAAATTGTGCATTAAATTTTTGTATAAAAATAAAATAGTCTTTAAATTGTATTCTACATGACAAGTTGTATAAAAAAATAGTCCATGGGCTTAGTTTATGGGCCAAAATACTTAATATAAAAAAATAATAAATTAAATTAACTTTGGGCTTTTAAAAGAAAAGGCTTTTTGTCTAATTGAAAGAAGGCTTATAGAAAAATAATTAAAGGCACATATTTAAATATCTATACTCATCATGATGAAAATATTCATAACATTTAATTCAACCAAAAATATTGCACGTGCACACTACGTGCAAAATAAATAATTTTTCATTAAATGAAAATTCAGGGCATTACAATTGACGCATATTGGGATCTCACCCCCTGACTTGAGACGTAGTAGAATGTTGTAGTGGTAGACTATTGGCTCATATTGGGATCTCACTCCCGAACTGAGAACTGAATGCTGAAGATGGTGGATGTCAATGGAAGATGAGGGAGACGGAAACTGTGATGATAGCGTGAGTTTGCTGACGAAGACTGTAGAAGGACGGCCTCGTTCTGTCTTGACGGCCGGGTCGAGTCATGAGACTCGGGGCTTGGACCTCTTCCTGCCGGGGGTTATCATTTTGCCACTCGATTATGGGGCCACCATGAAGGGCTTGGAGGAGCTCTTTCCTAAAATCTTGGAACTCGGCTCTTGTGACTAGGACTTGTTCGGCATGAATGTGAGGGGGTGATCGGTCCCTTGGGGAGTGCCTGCACTTATGCTCTCGGCCCAGGGATGTGCGAGTGTTGTCGGTCGGAGCTGGGTTGGAAGGAGCTGCCCCGCTCCTCGATCGGCTGAGTTGGTGTCGAAGGTCATTCGCGGGCTTTCGGTGGTTGATGATATGTCGTTAGTCATTGGTGACCCAGCATGAAGCGCTCGGACTGGGTCCCGATGGACCCTCGGCTGACTGTCTTTGAGACCCCTATGTGTTCACACGACTGTGAGAAGGATGGGGGCCGGGACAACGTCCAACTGTGAGGGCTCTTATGGCTTTGGGAGCCATGGGAGGGTTTGGTTTCAGGTGAGATCCGAGTCTAGGATTCAGTCAGTTAGTCTTTCCCACAGATAGCGCCAATCTGATGTTGACACTTCTAAAGTGGGAACAACATATGTGAGTTTTTGTAATTTGTAGTGGAAGCAACAGGTCTAAAACAGATCTCAACCACATATCTGGATCTGAGATGGGTATTTTGTGTGGAGCCGGAGAGGGGGAGCTGCTGGTAGCTGGCCACCCTGAGTATCACTAGTGATAATATAACCTTATGCAATATATTGCACATAATTTTTTTTTAAAAATAAAAGAATAACAAAACTATTAAAAAAAATCTCTAATAATGTCTATACAATATTGCACGTTTTGTACAGTTTAATCAAGCGGTTTGATTACACTTCAAAATTTGGATGAAAAAATAGTGGGGGGTGCATCCTACATTTACTTTTAAAACAAAAAATGTTAGAAAAGTATTTGGACCAACACTGATTTAGCATAATATATTGTAATAGATATATTAGATAACATTGTGCAGTATTGCACATAATTTTTCAAAAATGAGAAAATCACTAAACTGTTTTTGAAAATATCATCTAATAATATTTAGTGCATGATTTTTTAAGTTTGATTAAGGACTATGATTTCAGTTCAAATTTTGAATTGAGAAATAGTGGGCGATTACCTCCTATATTTGCTCTTTTTTATGTTTTAAAAAGTAAGAAAATGAAAAATCCTATATCTAAAGTTGTTTTAGCATAATTTAGCGTATAGATATATATAGAAGATATAATAGATATAATTTTGCTTCCACACTTCATAAAACATAGAATAGGATGCCTAATTGGATTATATAGTAAGATAGGTTTAGTTATATTGGAACGTAGCTAAATTGCGATGAGGTTAGGACTTAAAATTGTATCATAAGTCTAATTCATTTCATATGCTAAGCTAAAGAAATCTAACACATTAGGTATGTATGTGTTTCTCTTTTTCTTTTTTACTTTTACTTTTAAAATAGAAATACAAAGACGAACAATCAACAATACTTGAGTCCACGTCGACATAACGCAATTCTGTCGAAAGCTAACCTTAGGTAGAGAGGCCTGCAGATTGACTCGACTTGCGGGAGATGTTCATCGGCAGAAGAAGACGTCAATCACATTCTTTTTACTTGTCCCGGAGCGAGACTAACATGGGAGATAGTTAGTAGGGATTTTGGGTGTAGTCAAGTTCCGAATTCTATTTATGTCATTTGGGGGTCATTTAGAGAAGCATTCATTAAACTAGAAAATAGAAGGTCTTGGGATATTGCAATTGCAGCAGTGATTTGGAATTTATGGCTAGAAAGAAATGAATTAGTTTTCCGCAATAATTCGTTCAAATTTCATCACTCAGTGCATAAAATCTTTCTTTTCATCCATGATTGGGCAGGTGCTCAGGAGGCGCGGAAGAGGATCAGGATTGCAGAAGGGGAATAGCCAAATGATAGGTACTGGTGCACCCTCACGCAGCTTCAAGAGGGATGGAGCCCGCTGATAGTAAGTTGGGCTTCTTTTTGGGCTTCAGTGCTGATGGGGCTTCAGATCTGCCGGCAGGGTCTGAATGTTTTCGTTTTAGATTGTTGTTGATGTACTTTTTATTTCTGTTATGTAATATTCAGGTATTGTACTACTTTGTTTCCTTAATTGTTCGTTAATGAAACGATGGACTAGTCCATCTTTTATCAAAAAAAAAAAAACTTGAGTCCACATCAGCACCCAAGACTGGTTTGAAAAGCCAAATTGTTGATTAATTCACTTCTTTGTAGACATAAAAACCTACGATTAAGGGTGGCAGTCGCGTCCCAAATAATATTCAATAGACTATGTTTGATGTTGATGTTAATGAAAAGTGCTTTTGTCGAAAAATATTGTTACTTTAAGAGCATCCACAGTCGTTTTTCTCATATGCTATAAAATGGCAGCTACAGTAATAGCAAATAAGATCGATCGCTGCAGTGGTCGTTTGCTATATTGTTTCTCATTTTTTAGAAATAAGCGAGCGACGGTATATCATATACCGTCTCATCGTTTAAAATAAATTTAAAAAAGTTAATTACTTATTAACTATTAAACTATATTAATTAAATAAATTAAATAATATAATAATAACTAAACCTAATTAATTAACTACCTAAACCTATTTACTACTCCTAAACCTACCCACTTAGCATTAATTCAGGACGGTACATCATGTACCGTCTGAGGATTTTACCCTTTTTTTTCCTTTTTTTTTTCTTTTTTTTCTTTTTTTTCCTAATCGGCAATCCTGGCCATTCATTTATTAAAAAAAGAAAAAAAAAAGAAAAAGACAAAAAAAAAAAACTCTCAGATGGGGTATGATCTCCCGTCCGGGTTATCATCTCCCGTCTGAGGAGTTTTTTTTTTAAAAAAAAAAAAAGGAGAGACGGTATATGATGTACCGTCTGAAGCCATTAGAATATATTAAAATTCATCGGACGGGATATGATATCCCGTCCTTTATAATTTGAGAATCGCTATTCTGTTTCTCATATATGAGAAACGAATATAGCATGTTTGCTATAAAATGGCAAAATGAGAAACCGTTGCAGACGTTCGTTTGCTAAAAAATGACAAATTGGCATTTATAGCAAACGACTGTGGATGCTCTAAGTTTTAGTAGAAAGAAATATATTTAGCTTCAAATTTTCTTAATAATGAAAAGAACTTTTTGAAAAAGTTAAAAATGTCACTTTAGATGTAAAAAAAAAAAAAAAAAAATAATAGAAAAGAAAAGAAAAGAAAAGAAAAAAAAAGGCACAAAAACCAATTTTGACAAAGTACATTAAACCAAATATATATTTTAATTAAATTTGCCAAACACCTAATTTTAAAAGGTGCTTTTAGAATCAATAGCCTTTTTAAAAAGAGTAATGCTACATCCACTACCAATTTTACTATATTTCACTTCACTACCTTAGGTGGCACACACCAATAGGTAGAGGAAGATAGAGTAGGTGGGAGAACTCTCCAATAGGAGTATGCCACCTAAGGTAGTGAAAAAAATGGTAGTGAAATTGGTAGTGGCTAAAACATTACTCATTTAAAAAACAAAAGCAAACGGACAAAGTCAATGTTCTTCAATCACCATCTCATTATTCTTTTTAAGGGACATCGGTTGCACCATTTTCAAAAACGACCAAAGCCACAGGGGATCCAAATACCCATCACAATTTAGATTTTTTCCCCAAACTGTCCCACTTTTTGAAAGTTTTTCCCAAACTACCCTACTTTTTTTTTTAATTTCCACACTGCCTTACACGGTCTTTGAAAAACCAAGTTTAGTTAAAACTAATACGGTTTTTCAAAAACCGACTGTTAGTCTTTGATTTTTCAAAATCTAACACTCGGTCTTTCAAAGACCGAGTTAGTTTTAACTAAACTCAAAGACCGAATGTGTAATTTTGTAAATACTTTCAAAAGTGGGTCAGTTTGGTAACAAGTTCTAGGAAGAGTAATAATAACACATCTACATCAGTACTTTTGAGATGACTTGGCCCATCAAGAATTACAATTGCAAGCCACTCTTCTTCCTTCTGTGGAGTACCTGAAAGATTTCAAAATAGGTTTGGACAAATAATCCGATGAACCATGATCAAGTAATGTCTCTCCACGTATTATCTCCTTGAAATTCATGATTGTATGACTCACTTGTTCCCTATAATGTTACTCCATTTGTTAGTGGAGGTTTGCCTCTAAACAATATAGATGTTAAAAGCAATAATACAAAAGTAGAAGTCATCTTTACACAATAAAAATAAATAAATAATAATGAATAGGATATATGTTTCGTTGCTTGACCAAACAATCCATGTTCTCAGCAATGCCAATGCAATTGCCTTCTTTGGAGTGATAGCCGTCACATCATAGTTCGTCAACAGATCCACGAAACTGTTTGAATTTTGTATTATATATGACAATATGACATTATCGTTCAATCTGGTCATGCATGCAGAGCTTCTCATAATCTCTTTATGGCCTTCGGGATTATCATGAAATCCATGTATTCTTCAAGGACGTTCCCTTTTATTTATAGCTGCGTTTGTCACTTTTTGTTGTTTTTTTTAATCCAGTTAACACGACAATAACCTTAAGATAGAAAATATTGTTTGGATATCAGACACTGGAAAACCATTGTTTAGGATTCTCTTTCATACGATCAATCTTATCAAATATGCATAAAAAACGGAAGTCTATGATCAATCTTATCAAAGCAAAATTCATTCCGATCAAGCCACAATCCCCACAAGATTGCAGCTACAGTAATATCCCACGATTCTCTATTCTCTTTCTTAATTTTATTTATTCTGTAAACTCTCCAGACATTTGAACACGACCTAGGACAGTCTGAACTCCCTTGACTCCCCAGACAGCTATATTAGTAGATCTGTAAGCGATCTTTAGGATGCAACTCTAATCTTAATATTTTCACACAAAAAAAAAAAACTAGAATCTTACATTTTGCTATAGGTTATTCATGGAGTTGGATTTTACCGGAACCTAACTCGTAAATATAGAGTTAATAACTCACTTAAAACCCTTTCAGACCTGCCTCATCATGACCCAAAATTTTCCTAAAAATTCAATTGTTCAATGTGATATGCTCCGCAAAATCTATTTCCATATAAAAATTGAAGAATTTTATACAAGTGATAGCAAATTATGTAATTTTGGATCGATTTATATGTTGAGCGTTGAATTTATGGTTTGACAAAGTTATGATCATTTATTTTTGATTAATTCTCATGACGTTGATAACATCTAAGGTTGAATTTTCAATTTTAATGCTCAATCAGTCATTTTCATTTTTGTTACCAAAATGACCCACTTTTTGAAAGTATTTACCAAACTGACCCACTTTCGAAAGTATTTACCAAAATGACACACTCAGTCTTTGAAAGACCGAGTGTAGTTAAAATTAACTCGAGTGTTAGACTTCGAAAAATCAAAGACTAACACTCGGTCTTCGAAAAACTGTCTTAGTTTTAACTAAACTCGGTCTTTCAAAGACCGAATGCGACAGTATGGAAATTAAAAAAAAAGGTAGGGCAGTTTGGGAAAAACTTTCAAAAAGTGGGATAGTTCGGGAAAAAATTCCACAATTTAATCAATGGGGTTGTGAGGTGTCCTTTGGTAGTTGAGCAGAAAGTCAGATTTTTCATCATGCTCTCATCTCTCATCTTCATCTCTTCATTCATTTTCCAACTGGAAAAAAACTCTTTCAGGAATTTCATCAAACTCATAACAAGGTATTGCTTTCTTTTGATATACAAATTTATGTGATTTATGTCTTTAGTTTGAGCTGCCTTTGTTTATACTGTAATGGGTTGTTCACAAAAGTTTGCAAGAGTTGATAATTTAAGAGCAAAGTAGAAATCTATACTCTGATGGAACAATTTGTTTGGGTATTGTCATAAGCGATTTTCGGAGTGTTGTTTAGGAATTTGGTTTGACAGATGGTGTGCTTTTGTAGGAACTGTGCATAGAAGGATTGTATTTATAATTTATGTTGTGTTGTAGAGGTAACCTTGGTGGGTAAATCTTCATGCTATGTACATACCCTAGGTGTTCTCATGTATGTTTTTTTTTAAAAATAATAGCAATTTATTCATGGGTTTGGGACTTTTTATTTCCTGACTAAAAATTTAAGGTGGCTTAATCATAATTTGTTGAGGTAAGTGGTATTTATTCGATTTGAGAGGGGAAGAAGAATTGAAGAATTATTGGGTTTAGTTAATGTTTCGTTTCTTCTGATTTGTACTAGAGTGTAAACTTAAAGTGCTAAATGCTCTCCCATTTTCACAGTTTTGTCGTGGAAGGGCTTTTCACGGTATCTTAGTTATCAGAGCTACTCATGTTTGAATTCTGCTCGCTAAATATGTGGCTGCACTGAGTCCAGGTCTCAGTACACAAAGAGGGCCCCAGTCTGTTGGGTGGGTGACAACTTAGGAGTTTCGGTCTAGTAACAGGGTCTTTCACAATTTGGGTCATCGCTTACATATATTCTATTTATGAAATTCTTCGTTAACGGTTTTGGTTGATGGGAAGTTAATGGGGTTAAGCTTGTTTATATCTTTTTCGGCATGTTAATCCATAAATTTCATTATGTAAATTAGGTATAAAGTAGAAACTCACAGTGCGTATGCTACTCCTTTTGTCTTATTATTAGGTAAACAAGTTAAAAAACTGGGCCTATGAAGTGTTTCCAGTTCTCAAATGGAGAGAAAAAGGAAGGATCAAATCCCAGAAGGTCCTCATCAAGTAGGTCTTATAGTACCACATCAACAGACCGTGAAATGAGGAAATCGGGGTCAGAGTTTAGCTCGGACATGAATTCTAACTCATTTGGGAGGTCTCCCTTCCCTAGTTTCTCTGACAGGCCAAACAATCTTAGGGTGTTCACTTTTTCCGAACTCAAGAGTGCTACAAGGAACTTCAGTCGTGCACTCATGATTGGAGAGGGTGGGTTTGGATGTGTGTATAGGGGAATAATTAGGAGTTCTGAGGATCCTAGTACAAAGATTGATGTTGCCATCAAACAACTCAGCAGGAGAGGTTTGCAGGTAAAAATCTCGTCTAGAATATTCTTTTAGATTTTGGTGATGGTTTTACTTGTTTATTTATAGCCATTGCTGATACTAGTTATTTACCATGTGCAATGCACAATCTCTTTTTAACTTTATAATTAGCCATTAAAGGCCTCATCTGTAATTCTACCCATTAAAAGCCTTATTTATCATAATACATATTGAATTAAAGTGGGTGAGTTTTCATATTAAACAATATGTTGATAATAGAATAATAAGAAAAGAGAAATTAGGGTCAGGGTTTAATATCCCTACTCCCTACTGCTTGAAATATTATACCATGTTTATATGAATTGGAATAATCTCAGACCAGTATATATGAAATAAAACTGGTTTTGGGCACTGGGCTTCATGCCCATTTAACCCAGTCCAATAACTTACAGATAACACGTGCAACCACGTGCTGCCCTGTACAAAATTATATACAATAATATTTTATATATAGAGAATATACCTATATATCCAACACAATGTACCTATGGAGAGAGTTTTCTCATCTTGCCCTCAATACCTAGCACAGCAACCTCAATAGTTTTACTTCCCAACATGATCATCTAGGTGCATTTAGTCAAAGCATAAGATCTCATCTCAATTGTATTGTAATTCATTCAAAAGTTATTTCTTATATGTCACCCCCAATAAACTTCCCTGTTTTGATGTAACCCTAAAAAGACTTGATATTTGATCGAACTCTTTGTTATATGATGTATCACCCCAAAAGGGACAAACATAACTTCTGTGGATAGGTATGTGATGAGGGTTTTCATCATTCTTTGTGTCTGGTGAAACTTACAGTTTTATTTGGGGTTATATCAAAATTTGAATGGAATCATATTCTTCTTAAACCTCCAAAATTTTCATTCCGGTCAAGTAACTATAAGTGATTTTAATCTGACTTGTTATGTTTTATTGATCATTGGCCAATTAGAAGATGACTATCATTGATCTTCTTATTTTTTCCATCCTACATTTTTCAGGGTCATAAGGAATGGTTGACAGAAGTTAGTGTTCTTGATGTGGTTGAGCATCCCAATCTTGTCGAGTTAGTGGGCTATTGTGCTGAAGATGATGAAAGGGGAATACAACGACTTCTCGTATACGAGTTTATGCCTAATAGAAGCGTGCAAGATCATTTATTAAGTAGGACGAGTGCACCTCTTTCATGGAACTTGAGATTAAGAATCGCTGTTGATGCTGCTCGTGGTTTGACATATCTACATGAAGAGATGGGGTTTCAGGTACTACACCATGCTTTCCAATTCAGTTGTATATAAGTGATGCAGTAAGATCTACTCCCAAACTAATTATCATTAACATAGAGATTAGAGACGATTGAGAGCATCAACATATATGATAACTATGCATAATAAATATGAATTTGCTGAAAATAAGAGCAGCAATCCTTTAGAAAAGGAGGCAATTGAGATTTTCAAGATTGATTATAAATTAGCCTTGGAAAATGCGTACACAACATCTTTATGTTTAAGAGTGATCTTTGGGGCCGACCAAATGAATAATATTTTTTCATTGGTCGTCTCCCTTGCTAATTGAACACTTATCTTATCATTCTTAACTCTCTGAGTTGAATGAAGTTCCATTAGGTTTACCCCCTAGTCTTAGCTTCATTTATACTACCCCTATCACTCTTCATAACTAGTGTCTTTATTAGCCTCCATTTTACATGCACAGATGAGCCTGTCATCTCAACCCGTTTCCCCGCAAGTTATACTTAATCGGAGCTACCTCTTTATATCTTATGGATTTTTTATTATTATTATTATTATTTTTTTTTTTTGGGGGGGGGGGGAGAGATAAAAGTGACCGAAGTCACCAATTTCATTAATAAAAGATTAACGAAACATCGAGTACTAAATATTACATAACCAGTCTAATCCATACAACTAAATCTAGGAACATAATAAAACATAATTTGCCAGACTAAATACCATATAAATCCTACTAAAAAAAGGAACATAAATTTCCAGCATAACCCGTACACTGCGAGAAGGGAGATGACTGCCTCCAACCCACACTCAGCTACTCCTCCCCGTCCATACGAAGCATCTTCTCCGCCCTTGCTTGGCCTGCCCATGCATCTATTAGAACCAGAATTTTATGCAACATCATATGAAAAAAGCATTTAATGTTACGGAAGCAAGCATCATTTCTATTTAGCCACAAGATCCACACAATAGCCGCTACCGTAATATCCCACGATAACCTATACTCTTTCCTAATGTTTCTCGATCTCCATATCCCCCATATATCCTCAATATGGTTCGGTGTTTCTATAATCCCAAACCCTAGTCCCATAATTTCCCAAATCAATCTAGCTTTAGGACAAAGTATGAAAATATGTATTGTATCATCCTCTTCGAAGTTGCATCGAGGGCATGACAAATCGATCGGGATGCTGTTGGTTTCTAAGGTTCATTTTGGATAGTATAGCGTTGTTCAACACCAACTACAGGAAGGCCTTGACCTTGGTCGGAACTTTCGACTCCATATGACATTTGCTTCTGAGTTTCTAATACCCCCATCATTCAAGAAACTATACATGGACCTAACTGTGAACGAACAGTTAGTATTTAATCTCCATTCTTTGACGTCATCCTGACCCCTATGCTGCTGTTGATCCTCTTGTAGAAGAGCTTTTAAGTGTAAATCACCCTGGGGGGGTGAATAGGGTGATTGTGCGGAATTAAATTTTTTTTAAAGAAAGTGCATAGTAAACAGAAAGAGATAAGAAGAGCAAACACAGATAGCACGAGTGACGCAGCGATATAACGTGGTTCGACTCCCAGGTCTACGTCCACACCTCCTACTTGTAGCAATTCTCCGCCACAAGTGTTCCACTATACTCAAATCCTTGTACAGTATTCTCGGTTTCAGGCCGAGAGACCTATTACACCCACATGATTTCTAACACAAGTCCCATCAATCTCACTGAAGTGGAAGAAAAAGAAAAAACTCAAGATCTTTAATGATCCTGACTGAATAATACAAATAGTTATCACACACACTCGGATTGATTGTTGGAAGATTAGTTCAGAAGATTTTTCTCAGAAGTAATAGGTGAAGAATACACTGTGGGTTCGTCTAAATATATAGATTGGAAAGTGTATCGATCAAAAATAGAAACGATACATTCCAAAAATGTGAACAACGCAAAGTTCGGTCGACCGCACTTTCGGTGCAGTCAACCGTTCATCTCTCTGACGTAAAGTCAAGAGATGAAGGGTCGACTGCTTCTTACGTAACTGTGAAGTGCAGTCACTGTGATGCGATCGACCGTCATGAGGTGCGGTCGACCGTTATCGCGCTGTTTCATGACGAATCCACTTTATATTCTTTCCAAAAACTAATCAATCACCAATCAATTAAATACAGATAAAATCTCACAAATATAGAATGATAGCAACTGGTCTTGATAGCTTTCTTGGACACTAATCAATCATGTGTTCTTTTTGAATATCTTCATCTTTTGCTTGATTTTGCAATCTTTCTTTATTACTTTCCTTCTTTGAATATTCTTGAATCTCTCTTGGATCTCTTATTGATATTATTTGATCCTGAAAATCCGAACAACTCAATTTAAACTTATTAGTATTTATAGACACGTTTTGTGCACACTAAACTAAGAGTCAACATCTCCCCCTTTTGGTGTGAACAAAACATGCCTTTGAGTATTGAGAGTAAAAATTAAACAATTAGACATATAAATACCCCCCCTAAATTTAGTACTTTCTATAACACAGATTTTCATAGGTAAAGAGCTTTTAAGAGAGATTTGTAAATACAAATACTCCCCCTTAATTCAATACTCCACAGAAGATAAAAAATATATTTACTTTCAGTGTTAAAAATATTCATAAGATTCATAAAAATATTCTCCCCCCTTTTGGAACACACCAATAGGGGTCAAAAGAGACGTGGAGAACATACTCCCCCAAAAGCAATTTGTAAATGAGAAGAACATTCATTAAGCGAAACAAAAAAAACATGAGATGAGTATTGAGGAATATAATAATTTTGAAAACGGAGGAAAATCTACTTACATGATACCGTTGATAGTGAAACTCTTTGATATACAGGGAGAGCTCTTCATGGTATCATAAATTTGAGATTTTCCAATATAGATGTGAGGCATGAAACAGAAGAAGTGAATAATGAATATCCAGAAACCTATAGTATAGAAAAGATATATAGAGAGTTCGAGCAACCAAGAAAAAGAACCGGTCGACCGCACGGTCGACCGCACGGTCGACCGCAACACCAATCATACAAGTCAAAAATTAACCTGAGAGCAAACCAGTCAACCGTACGGTCGACTGCACATCTTGTAAAGACAAAACAAAAGACAGAGGGCGAGCCGGTCGATCGCAAATACTGAAAGCCAACATTTTGAAAACAGAGTATACAACAAAACAAAGACATAAAGTGAACCGGTCGACCGTACACCTTCACAGGCGTACAGTTGCCCGTCCAGTCGACCAAAATGCATTTTCAAGCTGAAATATCAATAACATTCAATTCTTCTTTCAAAAAATAAAATCATTTTTCATCTAAAGGTTTGGTAAAAATATCAGCAAGTTGCGAATCAGTAGAAACATATTCAAGAATAATATCCCCCTTTTGAAAATGGTCTTTAATATAATGATATCGAATATCAATGTGTTTTGTGCGACTGTGTTGATCAGATTTCTTTGTTATATGAACAGTATTAGTATTATCGCATTTAATTGGAATGTGATAAAAAAATACTTTGTAGTCCTCTAGATAGTGTTTCATCCATAATACCTGCGCACAGCAGGATCTGCGGCAATATATTCAGCTTCGGCAGTTGAGAGAATTACAGAGTTTTGCTTCTTGGATGCCCATGAGACAAGACAGTTGTCCAAGAAGTAACGTGCCGCTAATGCTTTTTCTGTCTGTTAAGCTTTGTAGTAGTGGCCATAAGTGTTTTGTAAGCATTTGCATTTTCAAGTCCGAACTTTTTGACTAGTTCTTTTGCATATTTGGATTGATTTATAAAGATGTCATCCTTTCTTTGTTGTATTTGAAGCCCAAGAAAATAAGTTAGTTCACCCGTCATACTCATTTCGAACTCATCCTGCATTTGCTTTGAGAATTCCTTGCAAAGATTTTCATTAGTGGATCCAAATATAATATCAACATAAATTTGAAAGATGTTTTAAAATATAATATCATCAACATATCATCAACATATAATACCATCAACATTAAAATATCTTTAGAAACATGTTTTATAAATAGTGTAGTGTCTACTTTTCCTTTAGAGAAGCCTATGTGAAGTAGAAACGAACTCAGTCGTTCATACTAAGCACGAGGAGCTTGCTTCAAACCATACAAGGCTTTATTAAGACGAAATACATGGTTTTGGGTGTGTGGGATCAGTGAATCCCGGTGGTTGTGCAACATAAAATTCTTCCGAAATAAAACCATTTAAAAACTCACTTTTGACATCCATTTGAAATAGAGTAAAATCCATATAAACAGCAAAGGCAAGTAAAATACGAATGGCTTCAAGCCGTGCAACAGGTGCAAAGGTTCCATCAAAATCTACACCTTCTTGTTGGTTATAACCTTGTGCAACAAGACGGACCTTATTTCTAGTGATTGTGTCGGATTCATCTAGATTCATCTAACTTGTTCCTAAACACCCACTTAGTTCCAAGTATAGTTCTATTGTGGAGTCTAAGAACAAGTCTCCATACTTGATTCCGTTTGAATTGATTAAGCTCTTCTTGCATTGCAATGATCTAGTCATTATCTTGCAAGATCTCCTTAATATTCATAGGTTCAAGTATAGAAACGAAGGCGGAAAAGCACACGAAATTTTGAGCTTATGTGCGAGTAGTATCCCCTTTTGACATATTGCTTCGTATAAGAGTTGGTGGATGACTAGACATAATTTTCCATGCGGGGCGTATTTTATTTGTGGAAATTTGATATTGTACATGTTCATCTTTCATGGCATCAATTTGTTGTGCAGACATCTCTTCTATTTGCAATTTGGATGCATCTTCATCTTGAAGAGACTTGATTTTGAGCATTCATATTTGGGTATTCTTCAATGTGAACCTGTTTCTTTTCAACCCGTCTAATCATCATCAACAACATGCAGTATTTCTTTGGTGTGCACATCAATGGATTCCTGACTTGTGCACATTCTTTTATTAAATACACTATATGCTTTGCTACTTAGAAAATATCCTAAGAATACACCTTCATCACTTTTATGATCAAATTTTCTCAAATTATCAAGAGTATTTAAAATAAACACTTTACATCCGAAGACGCAGAAGTAACTTAAGTTGGGAATTTTGCCATAATATAGTTTAAAAGGTGTTTTCTCAAGATATTTCCTAATGATTACTTGGTTAATTGTATAACATGCTGTATTGACAACCTCTGCCCAAAATGATTTAGGTAAATCTTTTTCATTAAGCATGGTTCGGGCCATTTCTTGAAGAGATCGAATTTTTCTTTCAACAACCCCATATTGTTGGAGAGTGCGAGGACAAGCGAACTCATGTTTTATTTCCTTTTTGTCACAAAATGATGTGAAGAGTTCATTTTGAAATTCTTCACCATGATCATTACGAATAGTAACAATGGTGAGGCTTTTCTCATTTTTCATTCTACGACAGAATTTTTGAAACACATACAATGTGTCATCTTTTTGTGGCAAAAAGACAATCCAAGTAAATCTACTATAATCATCAACAATTACAAAGGCATATCGTGCACCTCCATTACTACGTGTTTGTGATGGTTCAAAAAGATCCATATGCAAGAGTTCAAGGGGTCTAGAAGTTGATACCATTTTTTTGGGTTTGTGAGAACTTTTAGTTTGCTTACCGAATTGGCACGACTCACGGTTTATCTTTCTCAAATTTGATTTTAGGGATCCCCCTCACAAGCCCCTTGGTTACAAGTTTGTTGAGAGTGTCCATGGACGTGTGTCCAAGTCTTCGATGCAATAACCAACCATTCTCATTTCTTGCGACAAAGCACCTCATATTTTTCTGTACTAATTCATTAGAATTTATAACATATACATTGTTACATCAATTAGCGAGATGTAAATAAGATTTATTGCTATCTAGTACAGTGCATGTATTTTTATCAAAAGTAACGGTGTAACCTTTATCACATAATTGGCTGACATTAATTAAATTATGTTTCAAACCTCTTACCAATAGAACATCCTCAATGGAGCATGAGGAACCAAAGTTTATTTTACATTTACCAATGGTTTAACCTGTAACACCCCGAATTTCAAATAAGGATAAATTCGAGATTTTACAGGATCTTTACTTCACTTCGTACAATTTTACAAGGAAATTTAAAAACTTTTCAATACTACATCAGAGTTCCTTTACACTTGGTTTTTACACAGCGGAAGAGATAAAACTTACAACAGTTGAAAAACAAAAATATAACCTGTACAATTTTACATTATTTGCAACTTCTTTAACTTTCAAATTGTAATAGCATATCCACTTTATAACTCAATGAATGGTCCTTTACCTGCAAGTTAATCTGTGGGCTCGTCAGTTACTTACAACTGACGAAATGTCATACTCGGCCATCCTCTCTATGCCGGGAATAGTATAACGATCTTATTCTTTAAGAAACACAATAAAAATTGAAATAAATAAATAAAGTGTCAAAGGTGACCATTCTAAACATAAGTGTATGTCATGCCTTAATGCCTAATGCACACATTTCTATACTAGGATGACACTAATGCACACTTGTTCGGATTCTATGCATCCCATACTATATAGGTCCGAGGGCAAGCGCCTACGTACTTCACATTGAAGGGTTCGATTCCTCGCCATGAGACTACCCAGTAATAAAACAAGTTTTAGATTTATTTCACAGATACGGATCTCAGCTTCCCTGGCTATAATAACAGATCCCAGCCTCCCTGGCTATTATATCGTGAGAATAATCCCGTAAATGCCCCTCTAGCCCCGGTATACATATATTCATTGGAGTATGGTAAACATCCACCGACTACCCTAAGTCCCGGATAAAATACAGTCCATCTCCTACGGAGCAACCACAGTCCACCAACTGGGTCTATAGCCACGGAGATCCACCGCCGACTATATAGAAGCACCCATTTACGTTTGCACAAGTCTATTACATCTTCACCTAAGTGCCTAATTATTTTTAGTTCAAGACATGAATATGTTATCACCCTAGAATCAGTTTTACCTCCTACCGGATTTGTTCACAAAATACGAGATCGCCCGACGGCATTATCTCGAAATCAAGTCTCAAAATCTTTCTTTCAAAATTACAGGTAACCGAGGTCTTACTAATTCTAAATCATAAATCTTTTATGTACAAGAAACATGAGTACACATACCCTTTTATAATCATATCTTAAACCTAAATAATTTCATCTTTCAATTCATTTCACAAAAATAATCAAATCTTGTCACTATTTATGATCTATTCATTTATTCATCAACTTTATACGCAAAAATAATTCCTTTCAAGCAAATAATTTCATCGCATGAACCAATTCAAGCTCTCATATTTTCTCAATTCACATAAAATATTCTTAAACCAAAACGATTGCACAATTTCTTCAAATGAAAATTTAACTCACACAATCAATACTTTACTCTTCTAAAAATATTATCATGCTCTTTATTAATTAAATTCTAATCACAATCAAAGTGACATTTCAATTTCTCCTCTTTAAATTCTCAAATATACAAAAGAAATTCTAAAACTATATTTGATGAATTATATTCCATTTTTATTCAATTATTATCCAAATTTCATTCTTCATTAAAAATACTAGATGATTTCCAAAATGAAAACAGCGTTTAGAAGATTTTATAAACCAGTAAGGGCCTTTCAAAAAAATATATATATGTTTACAAATCAAGTCAGGAACTCCAAGTCAGAGACTCCACAAAAAAATAAAAACGTTTAGAAACCAAAACAAAAAAAACGTTTAGAATCCCAGTCAGAGACTCCAAAAAAAATTTGTTTTGAAACCGAGTCAGAGGCTTCCACAAAGATTCGAACCCACCATCAGTATGAAGAAAGCCCAGACACCAAGCCGATAGGCCAAGTGCTCCCACGTGACTAAAGTACACATGGGCCTTTAAATACCCAGACTCTGCCTAAATACTCCCTGTTTAAAAATTTCTCTTTTCTAAAAAAACAATTTACGACCCCAAATGTCGAACCCACACACTCTAAAAATTATTCGAGAACAGTATACTGGACTCTAGGGCGACAATAAGTTCATACAATCGAAAACTTCTACCGCGTGAAGAGTAACTCAACTTTCGCTATAATTTGTGAAATGTAAATTTTATTTCACTATATATATTTTTCTATGTCCATTATCAATAAGAAAATATTTCTCATTTGTTATCTCCAGCATGCATAATTCTAAAAATTTTAGAAAGCATGAGAACCCCCACTTTTATGTTTTACAACTTATTTTTCATCACATACACAAGTGTAAATTAAATCTACTTTTCATATCTTATTCAAAATATACGTTCGCCAAGGATTATGGTATCAATTCTTACATCAAAATCTTCTATTATATAACCACACCCATATTATTCATAGCATGTATATTAGCATGAAAATTACCTACATATCAATATCATCTCATAAAACTAATTTATAATTTCTAGCATGGTATTTCTACAACTAGAAAGTAAGAACCACCCACTTTTCTTTACAAAACTCCTTTTTAACCATAATGAAATCTCTTCTAATAATTTCATATTTACTAGTTTCCATATTTATAAATTAACAAACTAATGAAGGTTTCTCCTTACTTTTTGTTCTCATTTCTAAGCAACATGACAATGCTTTGTTTCTTAATAGTAATATTCCTACAATTTGGCATACATAAAAGCATGAATTCTAATTATCATATCGAATTTATACTACTCATAAAGCATGCAATCCCTACAATTAGAAAGCATATGATCACCCACCTTAGTTTGAAGGTTGAAAAACTATAAGGAACGGGTTCCTTCTTGCTCCTAACTTCACAAGCACTTCTAGCTCATCTTCTCCTCCTAGCAATAGCCTCCAAGCACAAGAACACTACCTCTCTTACTCTCTTTCTTTTCCTTTTTCTTTTCTTTCTTGATTACTTTTTGGTGTGAGAAGAGAGTAGAATGGTGGGCTATTTATAGATCTTTGCTAGGGTTCTAATTGCATAATTTCACACCTAATAAATTACTAAATTTAATTTACCAACTCTTCATATACATAACTCCCCTAACTCCTCACTTTTCATTTCCCCACCTCTTCAAAAACCCAACTCCCATAACCTATAACCTTTCCCCTCCTCTCATTTACTCTCTCTCCTACCATGCCACAACCGGACCCTCTCCTCTGTGCCACGTCAATGCCATTTCACAAACAGCAAACAATTGTTGTTGTCTTTCATACTCACGTGGCCTCCACCTACAACTCCAATTACGATTTCACACCACCTATTAATCCACTTATACCATATATGCCAAGTCCATTCAAAACAGCCCAAGGCTGCACCTCTTGGTGGGCCCCCACCTACCATTTACAAATCATCCATATACAACCATTCAATACCGAACTATAAATATATTTCCCATTAAACCATATATTAACTTATACATATCTATATGCTGTTAATATATATATACTACTATTTATATTATTTGAAAATCACGGGCATTATACACACTCCAAAATTTATTTTTGAAAACAAATACGCTTAAGTACGTTTACCGAAAACACGTGCATCGCACGTAAAATATCAAAATGCGAAATCGATTTTATCAACAGAAAATTATAATTGAAATCAACATAAGAAAATTTATATGTACTTATTTTATATATTTCATAATGAAATCACTACACGTAGAAGGCACGTGCATTATATGTGCAGAAAATCGAAAAATGCATTTTAATCAAAATAGGGGAAAAATAAATTTCCGTTTTAAAAAAATATATTTGAAAACATAAATAATTGAAACCTAGAAATTACCACCCGTGGCGGCGGAAAATATGTAATTAATACGTGCATTAAAAACACGTAGGAAACACGTAATATACAAAGATTGAAATATTATATTTTTGTTGACTCAAGATAGGGAAAAATCAATACGGAAAATGTATAAATAGTTGGTAATCAAAATACGTGGTGAAAACACGTTACAGAATACACGTGCATAACACACAGGGGCAAAATTGTAATTTCCAATTTTGCGGGGTGTTACATAACCAGTGCTATTATCTCCAAAGATGATGTTCTTTCCTTTTTTCCTTGATAGTGATGTAAAGTATCTGTTGTCACCTGTCATATGATTTGAGCATCCACTATCAAGGTACCACATATCTTTAGTCTTGATACGCTGAGGTACCTACATCAAGATTAGTAGGTATAATTTTGCGTGCCCAAGTTTATTTTAAACCTGCATTTACATCATTTCTTATCCACACAAAATTAGTATTCCTTTTTAATAGACAGTTATAAGAAATATGTCCTAGTCAACAACAGTAATGACATGTAATACGACTATGTCTTGAGTCATGCACACTTGCATAGTTTTGAGTTGGTTTGTGATTATGTTGGTGACTGTGCAAGTGTGTATGACATGATGATTTAGATTTTTGATGGTGTATTGACTCTTCGTAACCAAGCTCTCGATTATCATGATAGGATCTTGAATTTTTTGTAATAAGGTAACTGAGCCCTTCATATTTTTCAACGATTTTTTCAAGCTCAATTATTCTTTTACAAAGTCTTTTCCTAGTCATCTCATCGTCTTTTGTGTTCCAATGAAGAGTGTCTAGTGTAGCATCAAGAATTCTATTTTGTTCAAGAGCTTCATTACAACCTTCCACTACCTCATCAAATTTTCTTTTGCATTCTTTTAAATTATCTGTGAGTTTAGCAATATAAACAAATTTCTCATAAATTTCTTTTAAGTGTTCATCATGTGTTGCTAAGGATTCTTGAATTTATTGTTTTAAAAGTTCATTTTTCTCTAACAATACATCATGATCTTTCTAAATGACTCGAATTTTTTCATAATCAAAGCATTTTTATTTTTTAGTTTTTTATTTCTAGAGATACAAGAGTCATGTGTTTCATTCAGAATTTGTTTATATTGCCTTAGTTCATGACTTAGTTTTTTTGCATAGTCTTTTAATCCATTGCACATGTCTACTAGCTCATCATAAGTTGGTTCTTCGATTACCTCTTCTTGGGTAGTGTTGCACCTCACTATTCCCAAGAGCCATGAAGCCGACATCTTTGTAACCTTGCTCTTCCTCACTTGAATCTGAGTCAAGCCATGTTGCCTTTAGCGCCTTCTTTTTCAGACCCAGGTTTGAGCGGTAGTAGTCCCTATTCCTGTCCTGTGAGACAGAGCAATTTGCACGGATGTGTCCAGGCTTCTTGCACTTATATCATACGTCATCCTTATCCTTTTATCTTTTTCCTTGATACCTGCCATATTTTTTTACGAAACTGCTTAGTCAATAGGGCGATGTCCTCATCTGACTCCTCACGGTCTGAATCAGTTTTTGATGGTTGGGATTTTTATGCTTTTAGGGCATGGTCATCTCTTCGATTTTTGGTTCAATCTCGATGTCCTGTCTATATCTTTTGGTTTCCGTCATCTCCATCTCGTATGTCTTCAGCTTTCCTTGGAATGTGTAGTAGCCGAATCCATCTTCTTCAAGGGTCTCCCTCATTGCAGCAACCTTTACATCCCATTCTAGCGTGAGACAGCTTATGAGTTTTCCGACATTTCGGTCATCATCCAACCCCTTACCCAAGCTTTCAAGTTCGTGGGCAATGATATCGAAGCGGGCAAGCATTTGATCCACATTTTCTCCTGGCAACATACGAAACACATCAAACTTATAAAAACATAAATTTATTTTAGCTTTTACCTCAGAGGTGGTTCCCTCATGCCGCTTCAGCATGTTGTTCCAGATCTCGTATGTTGTCTAACAGTTTCGCCCGCATCGCATTAGTTCTTCGTTATTCAATCCTGCATAGAGAGCTGTCATAGCTTTGGAATTTGCCGTCTTGAGCGCTAGCTCTGCTTTTGTGAAAGCTGTCTTTCCGTCGCTAACCGGAATGTCTATTTTATTGATGCACACATTCCATACTTCTTCTCCAAGCATTTGTAGAAAATGAGACATACGAACTTTCCAAACATCATAGCATTTTCCATCAAAAAATGGTGAGTGTTTAAAACTTGTCCCATTGGAGACGAATGGCTCCAATGAGTACAAGTTTTCGGGAGAAGGGATTTCGGCCATTGGACCTTTGCTTAAGCTTTTAAGCTTTTGATAAGCACCTCGCTCTGATACCACTGTAAATCACCCTGGGGGGGTGAATAGGGTGATTGTATGGAATTAAAAAAAGTTAAAGTAAAGTGCAGAGTAAATAAAAAGAGATAAGAAGAGCAAATACAAATAGCATAAGTGATGCAGCGATATAATGTGGTTCGACCCCCAGGTCTATGTCCACACCTCCTACTTGTAGCAATTCTCCGTCACAAGCGTTCCACTATACTCAAATCCTTGTACAGTGATTCTTGGATTCGGGCCGAGAGACCTATTACACCCACATGACTTCTAACACAAGTCCCGTTAATCTCACCGAAGTGGAAGAAAAAAAAAAGCTCAAGATCTTTAATGATCCTGACTGAAGAATACAAATAGTTATCACACACACTCGGATTGATTGTTGAAAGATTAGTTCAGAAGATTTTTCTCAGAAGTAATCTGTGAAGAATACACAGTGGGTTCGTCCAAATATATAGACTGGGAAGTGTTCGATAAAAAATAGAAACGATACATTCCAAAAATGTGAACAGTGCAAAGTTCGGTCAACCGCACTTATGGTGCAATCAACCGTTCATCTCTCTGACATAAAGTCGAGAGATGAAGGGTCGACTACTTCTTACGTAACTGTGAAGTGTAGTCGACTGTGATGCGGTCGACCGTTATCGCGCTGTTTCATGACGAATCCACTTTATATTCTTTCCAAAAACTAATCAATCACCAATCAATTAAATACAGATAAAATCTCACAAATATAGAATGATAGCAACTGGTCTTGATAGCTTTCTTGGACACTAATCAATCATGTGTTCTTTTTGAATATCTTCATCTTTTGCTTGATTTTGCAATCTTTCTTTATTACTTTCCTTCTTTGAATATTCTTGAATCTCTCTTGGATCTTTTATTGATATTATTTGATCCTGAAAATTTGAACAACTCAATTTAAACTTATTAGTATTTATAGACACGTTTTGTGCACACCAAACCAAGAGTCAACATTAAGTTTCTAAGTTCTTGGGCTTCCTGGGGGAGTACTCAATCGAACTCAATACTCAGTCTGTCCTGTTTCCAAACATCCGCTCACCAGAGCGTCTTCTTTTGTTGCACTCCTTGCCAGCAGTAGGAAGAGAGTGTAGTGTGTTCTCCTTACACCATTTGTCCATTCAGAACCTGTTGTCTTTCCTGTTTCCAATCTTGCACCTAATATTAACGTGGAAAATTTCTCCAACCTTGGCGATTCATTTCCACAGGTATGAGACTTTCTGTTAAGATAAATCAGAGAGAGATGAAAACAATACTGAATATTGTATTGAGAAATAACTGAGTACAATATCTCCTATATATAGGAGGAACCAAATACAAAACTAACCAACTACTCAATGTGGGACTATAATCTCTAACACCCCCTCTCAAACTCACGATGGGTCAAACAATGTGAGTTTGCCTACTAAGTGTCGGAATCTCTGAACAGTATGGGATTTGGTGAAGAAGTCTGTAGTCTGCTGGGAAGAGCTAACAGAATGGAGAGAGATGGTCCCTACCTCAAAACGCTCACGAACATAATGACAATCAATTTCAATATGCTTCGTTCGTTCATGAAAGACCGGGTTGCTTGCAATGTGCAATGCACTCCGGTTATCACAATAAAGTGGAGTAGCTCCTGTAAGAGTGACACCCATATCCGATAACAGCCAATGAACATGAACAATCTCTCTAGTAGTAGCTACCATTGCTCTGTACTCAGCCTCGGTGGAAAGAACATGCAACAACTGCCTGTTTCTTGCTCCGTCATGAGCTCAGTGAATCACCAAGAAATAGACAGAAACCTGTAGTAGACCTTCTGGTAGTTGGATCACCTGCCCAATCTGAATCAGAATATGCACTGAGCTCTAGTTTGGATGTAGAAGGCATAAGTAATGAGCGAGTGATAGTGCCCTGAAGGTATCTGAGGATCCGAAGAAGAGCACCGTAGTGAACTGATGTAGGAGTGGAAACAAACTGACTGACAATACTAACTGCATGAGCAATATCGGGTCTGGTCATACATAAGTAGACAAGCTGTCCAACAATCTGCCTGTATCTAGTGGGATCAGGAAGGAGCTCACCATCTGTGGGACGAAGCTTTACATGAAGCTCTAAGGGTGTATCAGCTGATCGACTGTCAGAGAGATATGCAGCGGAAATAATATCTGATGTGTATTTCTGCTGAGAAATGAGTATCCCCTGAGATCCATGAGCATCTCTAAACCCAGAAAGTAATGTAGCTTATCAAGATCTTTCATATGAAACTGCTGGTGAAGGTATTTCTGTGTGGATGCAATACCGGCGGAGTTATCCCTAGTAATGATCATATCATCAACATATAGTAGTAGAATTGCCTTCCCCTGCGGTGATGACCGCATAAACATATAATGATCCTGAGAACTCTGACTAAAACCAGCCTTGGTGATGACAAAGCGAAAATAGTCAAACCAGGCTCGAGGGGCCTACTTCAAACCATATATAGCCCGACGCAGTCGGCAAACATGACGAGGAGTAGGAAGGCCAGGAGGAGGATCCATATAAACAACCTCAGATAAAGTACCATGAAGAAAAGCATTCTTCACGTCCATCTGGTATAACGGCCATTGGCGGATGGCTGCAACAGCAAGAACGGTGCGAACAATAGTCATCTGTGCAACGGGAGCAAAGGTCTCATCATAGTCAATGCCATGCTCATGAGTAAACCCTCGAGCTACTAGACGGACCTTGTGCCGCTCAATAGATCCATTAGGTCGATATTTGACCTTGAAGATCCACTTGCAGCTAATAGGCTGAACGCCCTTTAGTAGAGGAACAACTTCCCAAGTGCCAGTCTGATCAAATGCACTAAATTCTTCTGCAATAGCTTTCCTCCATTCAGGATATTAAATTGCGTCTTGATAGGTTCTGGGCTCACGTGTAGAGTGTATAGCAGTGAGATACGCATGAAACTGTGGTGAGTAGGAAGCTAGGGTGGCAAAACCAAACTGGTTAGAAGGACCAGTGGCATCAGGTGTATACCGTGCCGGAGGAATACCAGAAGTGGAACGGGTAGACTGACGAAGAGGTGGTGGACTGACAGGGTGTGGGGGTGAGGACGGTGGAGTAGGTGCATGTGTCGGTGGGGAAGTAGGTGGGATGGGTGATGGCTGCTGTGGGGATGCAGGTAGAGTTTCGGTAGGGGGAACAACAGGTGTAAGGACTGCAGGAGATGTGAATGGAGCCAGAGGTGTGGGATCAAAAGGAATGCGGGAAGATAAAGTCGGGGGGCTAGCAGCAACTGGGGAATCAAGAAATCTAGTATCCTCGGGGGGGGGGGTCAGGTAGTAAGGGGAGTCTTCCACAAAGGATACATGTCGAGAAATATGGATACGACCCGTTGATGGATCAAAACAACGATAACCTTTGTGTTCAGGACTGAGACCTAGGTGAACGTACTTAGCAGCACGAGTGGAGAGCTTCGTGCGCTCAGTAGGAGGGAGAAGGACGTAATAGGTGCATCCAAAGATACAGAGGATACTGTAGTCGGGAGGTGAATGATAAAGAGCCTCGTATGGCATCGTACCAGCTAGGGCAGACGAGGAAGTAATGTTGATGAGACTAACAGAGGTCATGATAGCTTCAGTCCAGAAAGAACGAGGAGCAGAAGAGAAAAGTAAAAGAGCGCAAGCCGTCTTAAGGATGTGACGATGCTTGCGTTCAGCTACACCATTCTGCTCATGTGTGTGAGGGCATGATTACTGAAATAGGGTGCCGTGAGACTGAAGGATTGATCTCATGGTGGTGGAAGTGTACTCACGTGCACCGTCCGATCGAAAATTCTTAATGCGTACACCGAACTGAGTGTGAATCATAGTTGTAAAGAACCGGTAAATATCAGGTATCTCAGATCGCTGACGCATAAGAAAAATCCATGTATGTCTAGTGAAGTCATCGATGAAGGCAACATAATAGAGATAACATTTCCACGATAGTACGGAAGAGGGTCCCCATATGTCGGAATGAACAAGTTGAAAAGGGTGAGTGGTTTCAGAAGCTCTTTTGTAACTAAAGGGTAGGGCAATGTGTTTGGCCAAATGACAACCCCGACAATCAGATAAATGTTTAAAAGTGAGAGAACCAAGAGCACCACTACGAGCTATGGTCTGAAGTCGTGATGCGCTAATATGACCTAAACGTCTGTGCCACAGATCAGCATCAGAGAAAATAATACTGGCAAAACTAGAAGGAGAGTGATGTGCACGAAGAAAATCTAGATAATATAGACGACCATGATGACTAGCACGCTCAAACTCCTCACCGGTGGAGGAATCGGTAATAGAACAACCTAAAGAGTCAAAAGTAACGACAAGACCACTATCGCACAACGCACTAATAGAAATAAGGTTTATTGATAAATGAGGAGCATAAAGAACATATGGTAATGTGAGAGTGGGAGAGTTAATTGTCCCTGAGTGTGTAATAAGAAGTAGTGAGCCATTAGCTATGTGTAGAGATGGAGAGTGAGAGGGAAGTGTTGTGCAGGTGGTGAATACTAGTGAGATAATATGATGCACCAGAATCTAAAATCCAGAACGAATTCATACCGGGTGTGGCAGAAAGTGCAGGAGCAGAGGAGCCAACATTGATAGACTGACCCATGAGCTGTAGTTCCAGCTAAGTGAGGCGTTGCTGAGTATTAGCCCAGGCACAAGGCCGGAGTGACGGACATGGCCGAGCATGTGAGGGAAGAAGCACTGCGAGGAGAAATAAAACTAGCACTGCTGTGACTGCTATGACTGAGAGTACAATGTGGAGGGAGATGTTGCTGGTGTCTGGATTGAGGTAGGGAGTAGGGCGGTGCTACCAGTGGCGGAAGTAGAGGTGGGGTAGGATGAGGAATGATGTAAGGAGAAGGTAGGAGGCCAGAGACGGACTGAAAGTGGCGCTGCTGCTTTTGGAATCTGGAGGATGAACGAGAGGCGGTTGCATCGGGGAAGTCAGTGGAGGCGGAAATATGTGGGAGATACTGAGATGCCATCAAGTAGTAGTACCTGTATATATATATATATATATAATTTTTGATTTTTGATTTTTTTGATTTTTTTGATTTTTTTTTCGGGTTTTTTTTTTGGTTACAACACAATCATTTTGGAGTTAAGACTACGAAAAAAAAATTTGAACCCAGTAAATCTCACTTAGTAATTTCGGGTTTCGGGTAGGTTTACAATAGAAGTAGGGTTAACAATGGCGGCTGGATCTGGATCTGGAGGACGACGGCAAGTCTGCAGTGATGACGGCAGGACGACGGCAAGATCTAGACGACGGCAGGATCTGGATCTAGGGTCGTGGGAGAGGTGGGAGCGCAGAAGATGACGATCTGCAGTGAAGAAGACGATGAGAGAGGTGGGAGCGCAAGTAGGATCGGCAGATGATGATGGGTTGCCGATGGGTTGTGCCGATGGGTTGCAGATGGATGATGAGTTGCCGATGGCTTCTTCTTGATGATGGTGCCGATGGCTTCTTCTTGATGATCGGCAGATGATGATGAGTTGCCGATGGCTTCTTCTTGATGACGACGGGTACTAGGAATTCTGGATGCTTCTTCTTGATGATGACAATGGCAGGGGAATTTTATTTTTATTTTTTATTTTTATTTTTATTTTTATTTATTTATTTATTTATTTATTTTTTGAATTCTAGGGTTTTGGAAAGAATGGAAAAATTTGTATAATCTGGCTGTTGGGATTTGAGAATTTTTGTAGAGGAAATTTAAGAAGGAAAAATTTTGATAATTGGCTCTGATACCATGTTAAGATAAATCAGAGAGAGATGAAAACAATACTGAATATTGAATTGAGAAATAACTGAGTACAATATCTCCTATATATAGGAGGAACCAAATACAAAACTAACCAACTACTCATTGTGGGACTATAATCTCTAACACTTTCATTTCCACATGTATTTTCCCGTGCTTGCTTCTTCCTCCATATCTAACTTATTTTCATCTATGGTACATTAAGTACAAGTTTCCCCACCACGCCTTGCGTCGTTTGTGCATTTTCCACCACCATTTGGATAGTAGTGCCTTATTTCATATCCCGGAGGTTCACAATTCACAGCCCTCCAAATTCCTTCTTTTTGCACACTTTACCCTCTCTAATTAGGTAAAACCCCTTGTTATCCTCCCTAGTACATTTCCATAAGAATCATCTTCTGCACTTGTCAATTCTTTCAATAACCCAATTTGGCATTTCATTGATTGACATGAGCTACGTAACACCGAGTTGATGAGAGTAATTCTACCTCCAAGACAAAATTTACCTTTCCATCCCGCTAGTTTTTTCTCATTCTTTTCCACTAGCAGAATCCAATCTTCCTTCAGCATCTTTCCTGGTCTAATAGGCGAACCCAAGTATTGTAGGGGAAAATCTCCTTTCTCACATTACATCATTGCTGAGATCTTCTCAATTGACATCGCCGTGCTGTTACTGAAGGCCGTCACATGGCTCTTATGTTAATTAACAGCCAATCCGGACCAGTATTCATAACATCTTAGTAAGATTCGAATGGCGATGATTTCCTCCACTTGCGCCATACAGAATAACAGAATATCATCTGCATATTGTAGAATTGACAGAGGCGCAGAGACTATTTTCACCCTAACCCCTTTGGTGATTTCTGCTTCTCTACTTCTCTTAGTCATTTCTGCTAGACCATCAACAATAATAGTAAACATCAACAGCGATAGTGGATCTCTATACCTCAACCTTCTGTGACATCTTATTTCCTTTCCTAGTGCTCCATTAAGTTGAATGAAAGACTTTCCATTTCTAACACAGCTTCATCACTTCCTCCACTTCACCCTGAAACCTTTTTGTTCTGACGCTTCATCCACACAGTCCTATTCTACCATATCATAGGCCTTTTCAAAGTCTAGTTTCAGAAGAAAGCCATCCGTCTTATCTTTGTCTCCTCTAAAAACAATTTCGTGAGCTGACGCGATACTATCCAAGATATCTCTTCCTTTCACAAATCCACTTTGTGATTCGTCAATAACATCCGTTAGATGCGGGGAATGTCTATTAGCCAACACATTAGTGGTGATTTTGAAAGAACCTTTCAACAAACTAATTGGTCTAAGATCCGTCACCCTAAGCACCTCAGTTTTCTTCAGGATGAGGATAATGTTCGCATAATTTAGTCTATCAAGTTGAACTCCCCCTCCCCCCCCTAAAAAAAAAGTTCCTGAAAAATACCAAAAAAGTCTTTCTTGAAGACATTTCAGTACAGTTTATAGAAACAGTATTTGGAATCCATCCGGGCCTGGGGCCTTGTCCTGTCCCAACATCTTGATTGCCTTTAGCACCTCCTCCTCCACGAAGTTATCTTCCAACCCCTCACTTCCCACAATTTTTGAGTCACTCCACATATCCAACTTCAACTGACATCTATGTATTCTCTTTTTTTCCAGGTAGGGCTCTAAAGGTCCCGTCTATATGATTTCTTATTGTTGTCTCATCCTCCGTCCAAACATCATCCACATATAATCCCCCAATTTTATTGTAACGCCTTTTACCATTAGCCACCTTATGAAAAAAAGGCAGTGTTTGAGTCTCCTTCCTTAAACCGTTATATCCTCGATCTTTGTCTCCAATAGCACTCTTTCTATCTCCCCAGTTTTGTATAACTCTACTCTATCGGAAGCTAGTTCTTCAAATTCAGCTCTTTGCAGACGTCTATCCTCTTCAATGGTTTGTAATTCTTTTACTCTTAACCCCAATTTTTCTTTATTTCTTCTAATCTCCCCATCTTCTTTTGCCCAATTGTTTAGGCATTTGCGCAGTCGTCTTAGTTTGATGTTCTATTTGGAGACTGCATCGATTGTATCGATTGGGTCCTCCCAAGACTCCTTTATGATCTTCCTATTGTTAATGTTGAGAGTCCATGCTTTCACAAATCTAAACTGTCATTGTGGAGTTCTTCTGATTCCACAGTCTAGTGTAAGTGGGATATGGTCTGATGTATAGCTTGGTATAGATCTAACCTCCGCAAGTGAAAACTTCTCCCAATCCGTTGAAACCTATATTCTATCAAGTTTAGCTAAGGTTGAAATTGTCTGCATGTTAGTCCATGTAAATCTCCTATTCGATGCATGGATATCAATGAGATCTAATTAATTGATGATGAGGTTGAACTGTTGTTTGTCACTTTCGCTAGATCCCCTACCTCGATGTTTGTATTGAAATATGGTAATGTTAAAGTCTCCTCCAATCACTCAAGGACCTTCCCATCTCCCTCTAATGTCTCTTAACTCTAGCCAGAACCCATCTCTGTGGCTACCGTTATACGGGCCGTAAACCGAAGTAACCATATGTTCTCAACTATTCCATTTTCTTTTAATTCTAATAGTCACCGAGTAGTTACCGATCCACAATATCGAATATGTTAGAGACCACCCCTAACACATTTCCTCCTGACATTCCTCTGGTCGTCTTACAACGCCAATCAAAATCCCTTAACGATCTAAGACCGTCGAAGTCTTTAATCTTAGGATCAATAATCGTAGTTTCTTAAAAGGCGCAAATTGTTGGTTTAATCTTACCGATAGTGTCACTAATCAGTCTACTCTTAACTCTAGATTGCATCCCTTTAACATTCCAAAAGATGTATAATATGGAAACTAATATTGAGCATCTACCCCTACACGATCCGTCGATAGAGGAAAGTCTATGTCCTAAGTCTATAGGCCTCTTCTCTAAGAACACCAACCCTTTGTAATTGTTCTAGACTGTTGGATCCCATGTCTAATCCTAACATGCTAGCATAGTAAAGAAGCATATTATCCGAAATAAAACTCAAAATTGCAAATGAACCTCCACAAGCTGATTTTGGTTCATTTGCTTTTGCCGCCAATATGATAAGATCCTCTTCACTTGCACCTTTTGATCTCCATCTGTCAATTTCTCTTTTACCTTTCCTCTTTGTTTCATCAATTCCCCTTTCTATGAGATCTCTACTAGGCTCCTTGTGTTCCTCTTCCAACGTTCCAGATGTTAGAGCCTTCACTCTTCTCTCCCATTTTTCATTTTGCTATCAGTATCGGGTATTTCAACTCCCACTCCCATGTCATCTAATGCTCCGATCCTGTCGTCCTCTCGAGAATCTGCCTCCTTGCTAACTAGCTCTCTTTCCTCTTGCACATTAGGTCCTTTACATATATCGTGATCCGTCATCCCTACCTCTCCTTCCTCTTCGACGTCATGTATTTCCTTATCGCAAAACCCAGAGTTAATCTGCTGACCAGTGGGGTAGGCACTTTTCCTCTCAATTTGTCGCTGGTGCTGTTTATTTGAGCTTTGGCCCACATCCACAATTGGCCCAAAACTCAAATTCCCTTGGCCTGGCCCACCTTTGGCGAGGCTTTTTGAACACACTCTGTCTGCTAGCACGACCGCATGTTGAAATTCGCTTCTCGAAAGCGTTAAAATGTGGCTTTGCAGCCTCGTGGGACCCGCCGAAGATGTTAGATGTTGAGGAAGTCCATCACCTGCCCTGTGACCCATCACATCGCCTTCGCCGAAGCCTAGTCTGCCCGCAGTCCCATCCCCTCTGCCCTGCGCTTCAGCCTTCGCTTCCTCCATTAACTCATGACATCTTTATACATTATGATCCCCTGTTATTTGTAGATCATGATGGTTCCCCTTGCTTTCCCTGTTTAAACTTATTTCCCTTCATCGAACGATTGAAATCTAGTCTAATTAGATCGGACGGTTGCGGCATTTCTTCTTCCTCTCCCTTTTGTTTGAAGCCTGCATCCTACATCGACCCTGAGAACACCGTTGATCCCCGTAAAGAGACCCTCTTCTTCCTCTCCAGAATCATTTTAATCTCATGCCTCTCCTCCTCAAACTCAGCTATGATAACCGACAGAATGAGTCTTAGATCATCTACGCCTATTTGAATTCTCGCATATTCTCGTTGGGTTTGGAGATTGGTGTTCTTATCTATGGAAATCAAGTACCCAAACCCATTCACAATGTTTTGGAATCCCGACCGTACTCAACACTGATATGGGAGGTTGAAGAGCCTTATCCAAACCGTCGGTAGGGACTCTGACTTCATAGCCCCAAAGCTTCTTGACCATCTAGTCATCGTGATATAGAATTCTTCTCCCTCTAAACTCCCCATCGATAGCACCTCTCTAATTCTCTCCTCCGTTTAAACACCATCAACAGCTCTTGCTTCACCTTTTGCACCCCACATCTTGCTTCACCTTTTGCATCTTATGGATTATATACCATCTTTCAGTGTTTTTTCAGTCATCCCTCCAAAGAATCCTTGTTTTACCTAGACTCATTCTTTTGACAAGTTGATTCTCAATTGCCCAACATTTCAAACATGAATTATAGATGGTCTTCAATCTATCATGAATATTTTGTTATCATAGTACTCCAAAAATGCTCTTCCACATACGCCATCGTTCTTTGATTCAATGAACTACATTTTTTCAGTTTTTCCATCTCGAATAATTGAACCTGAAAATATTTTTTGGGTTCTTCTGGGCCATCAGTGTGAACTATGCCATACATTGAAATACAATTTATATTATTCTGACATTGTCTCGAAAATACCTGTTAGAACTTGAATGGGTTGTGGATTGTTAGGGTTTGAGAAGATGAAGAAGAGAAGAGAGGAAGAAGATGATATCGGCTGTACAAGAGATAGATTAGGGCAAAATGTTGATTAGTTTATTCATTTGATTCTTTGTTACATATATGTGGATACAAAGCCCAATGGGCCCAAAGGCAATTTGGGTCATAACATAACAATCTCCACCTTGAACCAAATTGCATCTAAAACAAACTAAAACATAAAGCAAACATAACCTAAAACAAACTAGCAACATGCTAGAAAAACTAAACTAGCTCAAACTAGCTAGAAACAAACCGACATCAAACTTGAACAAAGCTTGAATTTTGCAATTGGAAGAGGCTTTGTGAGCATATCGGCCGGATTCGATTCGGTACCAATCTTCTTCACGGCAACCTTGCCTTCCGAGATCACATCTCGAACAAAATGGTATCGAATGTCAATGTGTTTCGTCTTCTCATGGTACATGCGGTCCTTAGTCAAATGGATCGCGCTTTGGTTGTCACAAAACACCTCAACAGGACCCTCAAGTGAAGACATCTCACCAACAAACGCCTTGAGCCAAATAGCCTCCTTAATAGCCTCAGTAATTGCCATATATTCGGCCTCAGTGCTTGAGAGTGCAACGGTGGCTTGAAGTGTAGACTTCCAACTAATTGCACAATCTCCAAGGGTAAAAACATAACCCGTCAAGGAACGCCTCTTGTCCAAATCACCCGCAAAATCCGCATCCACAAAGCCCGTCAGTTTCTTGCCATTACCAAACTCCAAGCAAGCATCAATAGTACCTCTCAAATAGCGGAAGATCCACTTCACTGCTTCCCAATGCCCTTTCCCCGGACAAGAGAGATATCTACTTACCACACTAACGGCTTGAGCAATGTCTGGTCGAGTGCACACCATCAAGTACATGAGACTCCCAACTGCACTCGAATATGGAACCTTTTCCATATATTTCTTCTCATCATCGGATTTTGGGCTTAAAGCGGCCGAAAGCTTGAAATGCGCCGCAAGAGGTGTTGAAACAACTTTCGCCTTCTCCATGCCAAAACGGCGTAGCACTTTCTCGGCAAAACTCCTTTGTGAAAGAAACAACTTTCTCTTGGACCTATCCCTTGTGATCTCCATCCCGAGAATCCTTTTGGCGGCCCCCAAATCTTTCATCTCAAATACCGAACTTAGTTGCTCTTTCAACCTCCTAACTTCTTTCAAGTTTGAGGATGCAATCAACATATCATCCACATAGAGCAACAAGTAAATGAAATTCCCACCATCCAACTTCTTGAAGTAAACACAACTATCATAATTGGAACGATGGAAATTAATACTCACCATGAATGAGTCAAACTTCTTGTACCATTGCCGCGGCGATTGCTTAAGGCCATAAAGGGACTTCTTCAAAAGACACACACGGTCCTCCTTTCCCGCAACCTCAAAACCCTCCGGTTAGCTCATGTAAATCTGCTCCTCCAAATCACCATGCAAGAAGGCAGTTTTCACATCCATTTGCTCCAATTCCAAATCCTTCATTGCCACTAAAGAGAGCAAAACTCGAATGGAGGTGTGCTTAACTACGGGAGAGAACACATCATTGAAGTCTACACCTTGGACTTGACTGTACCCTTTAGCCACTAGCCTTGCCTTATATCGAAAATCCGCGGGATTTGAGCCATCAATCTTCCTCTTAAACACCCACTTGCAACCCACAATCCTCTTACCACTGGGAGGCTTCACAAGAGACCAAGTCTCATTTTGTTGCAAAGATTGTAACTCTTCATTCATAGCGGCAACCCAATTGGCCGCATCTTTAGAAGAAATAGCTTCTCTGTAGGAAGATGGCTCACAATACTCCACATCCTCTGCAATTGCCAAACAATAAGCAAAGTCGGAGTATCCATACCTTGTAGGTGGTCTTGTTTCTCTTCTAGCTCGGTCCCTTGCCAATGCATATGGTTGTACCTCTTCTTGGGCTTCCTCCAAATTGACATCATCATGTGAGATCAAATCATCACCTTCTTGGACCGGCGCCTCAAACTCCACCTTCTTCTCAACCTTCTCATTCTCCTTAATAGTCGGCTCGGGTGCAACATCATTTGCCTTCAATATGGCCGACTCATTAAAAATGACATCTCTTGAAATGAGGAACTTGGATGATTCGGGACACCACAACTTATACCCCTTCACATTTCTGGGATACCCAACAAAAATACACTTCTTCGATCTAGGCTCCAACTTTCCTTCATTCACATGCACATAAGCGGGACAACCAAACACCCTCAAATTAGAATAATCGGCCGTCTTACCCGACCACACTTCTTCGGGTGTCTTCAACTCAATTGAAGTGGTAGGAGATCGATTCACCAAATAGCAGGATGTGTTAATGGCTTCCGCCCAAAACTCCTTACCCAAGCCCGCATTTGAAAGCATACTTCTAGACCTTTCAAGTAGTGTCCTATTCATCCTTTCTGCAACACCATTTTGTTGTGGAGTGTTGACCACCGTCTTGTGCCGAACAATCCCTTCAGCCTTGCAAAAATTATCAAACTCACGGTTGCAAAACTCCAAACCGTTGTCGGTTCTCAACCTCTTAACTTTCTTTCCTGTTTGGTTCTCCAAAAGTGACTTCCATTCTTTGAAGGTGCTAAACACATCACTTTTCTCTTTCAAGAAATAAACCCAAACCTTCCTTGAGAAATCATCAATGAAAGTAAGCATATAACGAGAACCATTACCTTTGGAAGGCTCACGAGAAGGTCCCCAAAGATCCGAATGGATGTAGTCAAGTGTTCCCTTGGTCGAATGAATGGCCGTGGAGAAGCTCAACCTCTTATGCTTGCCAAATACACAATGCTCACAAAACTCCAAGTTGCCCGTGCATTGGCCACACAATAAGCCTCTCTTGCTCAAAATGGTCATTCCTCGCTCGCTCATATGCCCCAATCTCATATGCCAAAGCCTAGTAGTCTCCTCATCTGACATAGTACCCGAACGTGCAATGGCAGCCGAGCCCGTGACCGTGGAACCTTGTAAGAAATAAAGAGTTCCAATTCTCTTCGCCTTCATGATTGTGAGAGCCCCTTTAGAGACTCTGAGGACTCCACCTTCACTTTGGAACTTACACCCCTTTTCTTCGAGAGACCCCAAAGAAATCAAATTCTTAGACAAATCGGGTATATGCCTCACACCCGTCAACCTTCGGACCTTTCCATCATGGAACTTAATTGTCACTGAACCAATCCCGGCAACCTTACACATATTGTTGTTCCCCATGAGAACCTTACCATCCGTAGGCTCATAAGTCTCAAACCAATCTCTGTTCGGAGTCATGTGTTGCGAAGCACCCGTATCCATCACCCAACAATGCATATCATCAATATTAGTGTCTGTCACACAAAGAGTATCAACCGTGTCACATTCAGCCACATTGGCCTCCTCCGAAGAAGAACCTTTACTATCCGCCTTTTGTTTATTTTTGAGCTTGAAACAATCGGCCTTAATGTGTCCCTTCTTCTTACAATAGTTGCACGTCAAATTCTTGTGCCTAGACTTCGAACGGGTCCTTGTATCTCTCGAGTTTCGGTCCCATGACCTACCTCGATCAACAACTAAACCAACACCTTGGCTCCCTTTCTCATTATTGGTCATCTCACTATCAATGTGCAACTTGGCTTGCAAGTTGCTCTTAACATCCTCTAGAGAAATTTTATCTCTACTATAAATCAACATATCTCTAAAAGCCTTATATGATGCGGGCAATGAGCATAATAACAAAAGGGCTTGGTCCTCATCCTCCACCTTAACATCAATCTTACTTAAATCATTCAAAATAGATGCAAACTCCGTAATATGATCGGAAATTGATGTACCTTCAACCATGCGAAGAGTGTAGAGGCGCAACTTCAACCGCAGTCGATTGGTGAGGGACTTCTTCATGTAGATGTTCTCCAACTTCTCCCACAAAGCCTTAGCGGTCTTCTCCGATAGGACCTCCTGCAATGTCGAATCGCTCAAGCACAATTGGATAATAGAGAGCGCTTTATCATCCATCTCTCTCCATTTCTTATCCGCCACCGCATCAATCAACTTTTCTCGACCAAAAATGGCATCCTTAACGCCTTGGCTCGACAAAATCGCTACCATACGTACTTGCCATAATGCAAAACTCGACTTCCCATCATACTTCTCAATATCATACTTCCCCGACATATCCATACAAATTTCTTGAACCCAAATTCAACAAAACACCAAGATTTTCTCCCAAATATTAATTACTCAAGTCACAAAATCAAACCTTCCTTCTTCTTGATATCCTCCCTTCTCCGGAATCAGCAAGAACAGCACTGGAATCTGGCTCGACAGCAGCACCAAACCACCACGGGATCAATCAGCCACAACCGCAAAGGAAAGGAAACAACTGGCTGCTGCTTCTCCGGAATCAATCAGCAACCGGAATCAATCAACTGGGGCTGTTCTGCAGGGCTGAAGTGGTCGGGAGAAGGGCTCGACGACGGATCTGCGGGACTGAGATCTGGATCTGGCCGAGATCTGGACTGCTGCGGTGGAGTCGTCGTGGAAGAAGGCTGCAATGGCGGATATCTGGACTGATCAGATCTGCTGCAATGGCGCAGAGGAAGAAGGCTGCTGCTTTTGACTGGAAGTACAAATGGACGACGAAGATTAAGGGGGAGAAGGTGTTTTGGCGTTGGCTCTGATACCAGTTTGTTAGAATTTGAATGGGTTGTGGATTGTTAGGGTTTGAGAAGATGAAGAAGAGAAGAGAGGAAGAAGATGATATCGGCTGTACAAGAGATAGATTAGGGCAAAATGTTGATTAGTTTATTCATTTGATTCTTTGTTACATATATGTGGATACAAAGCCCAATGGGCCCAAAGGCAATTTGGGTCATAACATAACAATACCAGGTGGAGAGTGCCCTGTAAGCAGGTTAGATTTGTACTTTAAACGAAATTGGCAAGGGTGGAAGAGGTAGATGTATTCACAATTTAATAATGCCGCGTATGAAGTGGATCTGGATCTTGTATACTACAGTTTGATTGGATAGAAGTCATGCTTTTTTTAGGTTACTTGATCTATATTTAATCTATTGCTTATGAGGTTCAGATGTTAATTGTAGAGAGATACTTGTTCCTTTTCCTAGTTTCGACCTGGCCCCTGTAATATACTATTCGGGTATCTCCCATTTGTTGTTGTGCTTTAGACTTGGGCTGCCTAATATAGATTTATAGACTATTGAGGTTCATTCATAACTCTTAATTTGTTTATTTAAGAGGTAACAGTCAATAATTTGTCACCTTTGGATGCTCTACATGTAATATTATCATATAATCTCTCAACATAAAAGGTTTACGTTTGAAATGTTGTTGTTTGTGCCTTAGTGCACGCTACTTATCTTCATCATAGGTGGTATGTTGTAATAGAAAAGTTGTATTTGGTGCCGGCGTGCACAGTACGTTGTATGAGATGTTGTAGGACTATTTTGTAATTTCGTTAATCTTTCATTAATGAGATCGGTGACCTTGGTCACTTGTATTTCAAAAAAAAACATAAAAGGTTTACCTGTCATTTACTAAAGACATTGTAAAGGTAGCGCCTATCCAAGATAAATTAAGAGAAAATTGCCTCAGGTGGTTTGGACATATCACATGTAGACTTAGTAGTGCCCGTTAGAAAGAGTAATTTGATAAGTATTGAGGGTAGAGTTAGGGGTAGTATAAGACCTAAACTTACTTTGAGTGGAAACGGTGAGAAAATATACGATAGTTTGTGGCCTTACAAAAGTTATTGTGCTAAACCAAGCAGAATGGAAATCATGGTTCATAACCCAACTAGTTGGGAAAAAGACTTTGTTGTTGTTTGTTGTTGTTGTACTAAAGACGCATCATGCATCATCGTAACTTTGTCACTGATAGGTAATACATATATGCAGATTATCTTTCGAGATTTGAAGACATCCAACATCCTGTTGGATGAGAATTGGAATGCAAAATTATCTGACTTTGGATTGGCTCGAGAAGGACCAACTGAAGGACTGAGTCATGTTTCAACAGCTGTATGTACAATTCAAATCACTCTTGTATAATTTATTAAAAAAAAATCGTGTTTTGACAGCATTTATTTATCCCTTCTACCTTTGTTTTTCGAGAAACTAGAGAAAAGAAATGAGAGTATTTTGTGTTTGTATGTCATGAATGCTCATTGTGGCAAGAATGTCATGGTGTTCATTTTGTTCATATACTGTGGAGATTTTCTAGTTCCTGCATTCTAGAGTGAAACATTTTATGATTTATATTATTATTTTTGAATGAGGCTGCAGCCACATATGCACACCCTGCATACTCACTGTCACCCCATATAAAGAGAGGCGTGTCGCCCCATATAAAGAGAGGCTTACCAGTTGCCACTAGGCCCTAGTGGCACTCACATTTTTTTCTTCTTCTGTTAGAAGTTGAATGTGATAGTGAGTATGATGGTCGTTCCAATATGATGGGAATTTCCTTGTACCTTAGACTCTAGGGTGCACCATTTTTATCCTTATTTTCTATTAATTTCTGTCAAAAAATTGAATTTGTGATAGTCATATATATGTTTATAAATATTGAAAACATTGTAACAAATAAGAACTGAAATCAAATATTAATATAAAATTACATGTCTTAGAAGTAAGTGGGAGTACATGCAAAGTGCATTTATTATTTCCAATAAATAGAATTGCTGTATTTATTTTACTAGTTATGAGTCAGATAAAGTTTGAAATATCGGACATGTCATGAGTATCCTAGGCAATTTTTAAATCCAACTTGGCCAATGCATCTGGTATCCTAGGCAATTTTAAAATTTAACTTGGCCAATGCATCTGGTATCCTAGGGAATTTTAAAATCCAACTTTGCCAATGCATCTGGTATCGGCTGAGATTTGACAACATGATTCAAGCAAGTTTTAGTATCATGTGCAGTTATAAATATACAGTGTATATACAGTATTAGGAATTTAGCCCGCAACGGAAGGGGTTGAGGAGAAGTCAATAACCGATCAATACAAACAATTAAGCAAGTAGACCGAACCAAACACACAAAGCACAAAATTTTACCCTAGTTAGGACGAACCTAATCCGGGGGAGAAATAACCGAGATATTATTCAACTAGAGAAGATACAAGAGTAATAATTACTCTCACCAAGAACTTATTTGTCTCTGAAGCTTTACTACAATGTACTTGTTATTTACAATGGAAAACTCTAGTACTTGATGCTTTTGGCCCACCTCTCAATGGAGGACACTACTGTTGTACCTATAGCACCAAGACGAACCAAGAGAGTCAAAATCAAGCCATTTATGTCACAACTACAATATTATATAGAGATTTAGAGAAATCCTAGATTTTAATCTTGATACAATAACCGTCCGATATAACATGAAGAGAAAGTCACACGATAGGAGCTGTACGATCTATCTTGGAGAAGAAACTGGGCTCAAACAATTTCCCAAAAATTGGTCCAATATATGCTGCTGTGCCACTTGCGGTCGACTACTTTGGTTCCAACCAAGGCAGAGAGCAACCCGATCTAATGCAGTCGAATGCTGTTCCAACTGCAACCTGTTGCTGTCTGTGTCTGCTGCTGCTGTTCCTTTCTTCTTTTAACATTCGCTTCAAATCCTCTTCTTGCTTCACCGTCTTCTTTTCACATTGAACCTAGTATGCAAGACATTATCCCAACAGACAGTAATACTGTTGAACTCATCTTTCTATTTTTAAAATCATCCAAATTAGCACAAACGTGGAACCAAATTTAATTTTTTAAGTTTTAGCAGCTTATATATACTTTCTGACATTGGGTCTAATGAATGGCATATGAAGTTTGCTCATGCGATAATGCTCATTAATCACCTGAGCAATGCAATTTGTTCTGTTTGTATATTTTCTGCGGTCGGGACTCCTTTGATTATTCATAACCAAATTATAAGTATAGGGTCTGTGCCTAATTTTAAAAGAAAATAGTTTCCACTTTCCACAGCTTAAATTTTTCTGCTTACTACAACCACTTTGAAGGTCTGACTGAGTCAGAAAATGCAAGTGAAGTTGCAATCACCATCAAATTTGAGGAATTTTTAAACATTTCACAAGAATACTGGCTAACTAAGAGATTTTTGTTCAGCCGATAATGTCATTATGGCTACCTTATGCTTCTGATCATATTCATTATGTTTTAAGAAATTTATGTGTCATTTAAATATTTGTAAAACTGTTTAATTTAGTTTGAGATCATTAAAATAACTACTTCTGTTGTATTAAAGACTCTAATGTGTAAATTGTAATTGTGATAAATAAGCTGTGTTACTCAAAATTATGATGCACCAATTCATGAAAACTTACACAAGTCCAACCTGTATTTCGTTCAAAAATTCCATCTAAACAGGTCGTCGGAACTCTTGGCTATGCAGCTCCTGAATACATCCTAACCGGACGCCTTACATCCAAGAGCGACATCTGGAGCTACGGGGTCGTCCTTTACGAGCTCATCACAGGTCGCCGCCCAATGGATGCAAACCGTCCAAAATCCGAGCAGAAGCTCTTGGAGTGGGTCAAACCCTACACATCCGACTCGAGAAAAATCTGGATGATTATAGACCCGAGATTAGAAGGACAAGTCTCTAGTGAATCTGCAATGAGGCTTGCTTCTGTGGCGAGTAAGTGCTTAATTAAACAAGCCAAGGCTAGGCCTAAGATGAGCCAAGTGCTTGAAATGGTACAAGGAATTGTCGAAGATTTAGAGAGGGGATTTCCACAAGTTCCACCTAGGATTAACACTTTGAAGAAAGTGACTTCCAATGAAAAAAAAGGGGTAGACTGGAAGAGAAGGGCTGGGGATCCAAAAATGGGTGAAGGCAGGCGGTTAGTGTGGATGGAGACCAAAGCTTCTAAGGACTCACTACTGATGAGAAGAAACGGCGTGAACAAGAATGAGGAAAAGAAACAACAGAGCAAGTGTTGTTGTAGTATAACAAGTGTTGTTGTAGTATAACGCTAAAGCCTCTTAGTAGTGAACTAGGGGGGGGGGGGGGGGGGGGGGGGGGGGGGGTCTGAGGTTTGCATTAGGCTTTACAGCCTATTTCTCACAAAATAAGATAATAAAATACGAGTTTATATCATATGTTTACATGACAACTGACTGCTACTTTTACTAGAAGATGTGCGAACTGACTCATAGTGGCTCGACAACAAAGCTTGTACATGTAAAAGACACTTATTTTTTTTGTAAACTTTATGCCTGTTATATCTAATTAATATTCATTTTGTTTGCTACTATTTTCATGAGTGTTGCTGTGATCTGCTATTTGATATTGAACTGGAGTGAATTTGTACTGTACTTTTCTGCGAGTAATTACTGTATTTGTGAATTTAGTAGAACTGAATTGCAACTGCAGTACGAAGACCTTGTGAGGCATCGGAAGGAGTATGTTGATGCACTGAATGATTCTTGGTGATGAACCTGGAAACATTGATAGCTGTTCAGAGGAAGAGCATCCACCATCAACACCAATCCATGATGCAGGTAAAGCTTGTACACAAAAAATGTCATTGCATCGTCAAGTTGGCGCAGGTTTTGTGAACTTTCTGCTTGCTGTATGTAGATAAAGTTCATATGATTGTCTGCAATCTTCCTGAAGCTAGTTGACAATTGACATTATCTGAAATTGAATCGAAGTGAATCTATAATGAAATACCATACAATATACATAGTTTAAACTTAAATTCAGTAGTCGGCCGCCTTTATTCTAAATGTACTCAGATGGTAAGTTCAACATCCTTTGCTTGAAAGCATTTTCACTATTTCCGGAATGTTTTATACTTGTGGGAATGGAGAAAGATTCTGATGGGGATTGATCTTACTTTAGTTTCATACCTTTGATTAATTGAATTTTAAATGTCTCGAAGGTTTCCATTTTCATACAACACCAACTATATATCCTACAGCTGTCTGAAATCACCCAACAAACTATAATTGAAAATCCCCAAGTTAGTGGTTTAGGTTGAACTTTAGTCGCTTACTTGAGTCAACAAACATCTCACAATAGATGCCTTCGTAAGGAGAAAACTTTTGAGCGAGGTGTCATATCTCGAACTAATATGCAACAAGATATGTTCTTCAGTTTGCTATATTTTATTGTAAAATGCCTTGCTTTATTTTGATATTCAGAAATACCTTGAAATTTTCTGTTCTTATTGTCGGAGAAATCTACTTCCAACTCGTAGTGCTAATAGCGGAAACATACCACAAGCAATAGAAACTCCCAAAAACTTAGATAAACCAAGAACAAACCATCACAATATATGGATATCACAAGAATACAACCAATATGCAGAGATAACCAATACTTCTTATTCCTCAAAGAAATACAAAGATTACAAAAGAGATTACAACTCTCAATCTCTCTCTCTCACCTTTGAAACACTCGGCACAATCTCTCTTGAAGTTGGACAATGATAACGGCTCACCAAAAGATCATCAAAGATAACTAAACCCTAGAGTTTACAGCCATATATATCGCCCCCAAGTAAGCCCTAAAAGATAAACACAAATATAGCAATTGGGCTTTTAAACTCGTAAGCCCAAAAACAATCAGCCGCCGATGACGGTCGACTGCACCCCTAGTGACGGTCGACTGCAACGTGTAGAACCAACCCAGAGAGCTGCCCGGTTGACTGCACCCGCTAGGTTGGTCGACCGTCTCCTCCTCTGTTGGACCTGTATACTCGAAGAACTCTCAGCAGCCAGGGTCGGTCGACTGCACCCCCAGGTCGGTCGACCGCAACCCTCCATACTGCATTCTTCTACTTTGTTACTTGTCTTCTCTTGCTTCTTTGTCTCCTCCTCTTCTTCTCCAACTTCAAGTATCCCGTGCCTACGTGTATTTGAGGCCACAATTCCTAACAATCTCCCATTTGGACCAAATACACCACGCTTCAAAGTTATTGCAATATTTCCTCGCATTATGTCACGCCCTGCTTTCCAAAATATGGGAATACGAGTCCGTAACTGAGGCCCAGTGAATGATGCGAATACACCATTCATAAGCTGTACAGGTAACTCAACAACAAGATAGCAAAACAAACCACGCAGGCATGTAAAATCATAATAAGATTACAAAAGTACATGACATAATTCATAACATAACCAACAGCTGGAAATAAAAACATAGTTGCGGGTTAAACATGTCCGGATTACAATAAAGAGTACCAAACATGAACTAAAGCAACATGAAAAAAATAAACATAGACTAAAATACTTGATCAGCAACACCTTCTGGTAACTCTCCATCCGGGCCTGCAAATACATTAATACAAGAAGAAGAAACAAGAAGATACCCGTTAATGCAAGTCACGAGCCTCAAGTGGTACAAGCTAAGGGGATAAGTATATAAAACGAAACAAGAAGCAGGAAAAAGAGCAAGGAATCAAGAATCATGTAATAGGAGTGTCACGCCCCGCTTCCCGCTATACGGAAATACAGGCACGCAACTGAGGCCCAGTGAATGATATACATCATCCATAAGCTGTACAATTATAAGCTCAATAAGATATTTATAACACATTCATGCAGGCAAATATAATGATCACATGAGCTGAAAATAAAACAACCATCATCCATATAATACATCAACATCGGGTTAAGTTGCCTGGGAATACAATGTGTCATAATTAAAACACTACGGTAAGCAGTTCGCTATAACAACTAGATAAAATAGCGACTGAAAGAAAAACAACATGAAGTAGTAATAAAGCAGCAACAATCATCTAGAAAGTCTGTTCCGCGGGTCCATCAGTACCTGTATAATTATTAACTCAAAGAAAAATAGAAAAGTACACGTTAGAGCAAGTTTCGGGCAGTAAGTAGCAACAAGCAGTAAAAAGGGGGTAATATAACAAGATGTAATATGGAAGAAACAAAAAGTAGAAGAACAAATACAATATGGAAGTAAGTAAGGAACTGGGACAATATGATCATGTAACTAATAACCGTAAACTAGTGTAATCAAGACTTCAAAGTATAATCAATTGATAACCAAGTCTCAGCTAATCAATAATCATGTAATCAAGAATCTCGAGTCATGTAATCAAGAATCATGTAATCAAGAATCATGCTTAGTGGGAATCTCGAGTTTATCTGTTTTATTAACTTATCTAATGCACGCAATCCTGTGTCCCATACCACAAGTTCGGTGCATATCAATCATGTGACGTTTAGACTTAAGTAGTGAATTTTATAGAATTATGTACTCGGGTCTTTTAGTGATAGTATCAAGACATATAATTAAGAATTGTGTAATCAAGAATAATGTAATCAAGAATCATGAATCACTATTTCGGAAAACACGAGCCCCCTTCCGAGTATACTCCCATATATTGTCCACTATTAAGTCGTACCCTTATAACCCCGGCTTGTTATTCTTTTATAATTAATTATGAACATGCAGTTGGTACGACTAGTGGAACGGTATAATCAAGACAGTTAATTAAGAATCAAGAAATTATCAATGGCGGTAATCATGGGTATGAGATGTGAAATGGGTACATGTATCGAGAGTAGTTATCATGAAATTATCAAGAGGTATAAAATGCATTATATGAGAAAATCTATATCTATGCAAGTTATTATTACAAGAACAATAATACATTCAGTTCATTAAATATGAAAAATAACGGGTTTATATGCAAAAACGTAGAGATGAATTTTTAGACAACTTGACATATCAGTATTCAAATTCACTTTTCCGTTGTTACAGAAAAAAAATTTGATTCCGTCAGAGATTCTTGAAAGTAGACTCTCTTCCGGTTCCAACGCATATTCACATGATACATTCTAGAGACAGTAGCTATGCGTACAAATTCATTCTTCGCTGGTTTCGATGTTTCGCGCGCATTCTGAAAATTCATAGTCACAATACTAAAATCGCGACATCTCACAATCTATACATCGGATTGAGAAACTATAAGATGTTATGAATATCTAGACTCGAAGGGTTACGATTTTTATGTAGAAAGTTCTTCGATCCAGTATTGAGAACATGGTCAAATTCTCAGTACAAGAGACCGGTTAGTGATCTCGTGCAGGTTCAGAAATTCACGATATGACAGTACTAAAATTGCGATATCTCACAATCTATACATCGGATTGAGAAACTGTAAGATGTTCTGAATATCTAGACTCGAAGGGCTACAATTTTCATGTAGAAAGTTCTTCAATCCAGTATCGGGAACATGGTCAAATTCTCCGTACAAAAGACCGGTTAGTGTCCCGTGCAGGTTCAGAAATTTACAATATGACAGTTCTAAAATCGCGATATCTCACAATCTATACATCGGATTGAGAAACCATAAGATGTTCTGGATTTGGGACTCAATGTGCTACGATTTTCACATAGAAAATCTTCAATCCAGTATCGGAAACATTGATGAATTCTTAGTGCAAGGTCAAGAAATTTAGAGATAGCAAAGTTAAATATTCGATATTCGATAACACGATTCGAAATGTGTTAACGGTTCACTCTTGAGTTAATATAGCATGGAACAAGTGACTAGAACAGAATTTGATAATAAAACATGATGATAACTAGACTACTTATCACGAGTTCAAGAAAAATGCTTGTACGAGAACAAAAAGAGTGTACAAGATACTTGCCTTATAACGTGATGATGAGTGCGAACAGGTCGAAGAGAATACCATGGCAACGGCAATGCAATTATGACAACAACGGTAATTGCGAATGCAACAACGAGGCGACAGTAGTGCTACGAGATGCAAGTACGCGACAACACAACGGCTATAACAATAAGGAAGCGCGACCACAGCGACAAGGAGATGACGACTAAGGTAGTGAGAAGTGAATAACCGCAAGGAGACGTTGGGTTGCGGTGGATGAAGCTCGGGTGTTGGCTCGAATTCTCGGGTTTAAAAAAGGCAGAGGAAGAGAAGAAGAAGGGACGTAGAGATGAGGGGTTTATGTGTGTGTGTGTGTGTATAGAAAGAAAGAAAGAAATGAGAGACGTGAGATGGCTGTATGCACATGGGTGTGTGTATATATATAAAAGAAAGGGAGAGACACAACATGCATGTATGCATGCATGTGTATTATATATAATAATATATAAGGAGAGAAAGAGAGGTTGGTTGTAGGAAAATGAAAAAGGAGACAGTAACGGAAGAGGGGATTAGGAGTAGTAGGGTGGTGGAGGCAGTAGAGTAGGAGGAAAAAAAAGAGAGAGTTAGGCGTAGAATGAGAAAAATGAGATGGAGAGATTGGCCGTATGTGAGTGATTAGCGGGAGTGGGTTAGGCAGATGGGATAAATGTTTATTAGGGATAATTGGGGTTAGAATTTGTATTTAAACTCCGATTGAAAAATCACAAAATTATGGAATTGATCAGAAAAATATTCTGGCTCTAGATAAAGAGTCCAAAGAGAAAAATAAAATTGATCTGAAAATTGAAGTACAAAAATTTACGTAATAAAATACGTACAACTGGAACAGAGAGTTACAAGGAGAAATACAACATGTAAACAGAATTATGAACAAGACATCATAAAATAAGTGGCATGTAAATAAGTAAACAAGTCAACATGAACATGTAACATATAATTGGATCATGCAAGTGTTCGTGTTCATCTTATGTCTTTTATTAATTCTATCTAGGTAGCACTTCATGCATCCATACTTTTACTACATGGTTGCTACATACAATCAGTTACGTTTAGACCTAGTAGTGGATTTTATAGGTCACATACTCGGAAAAATTATATCAATTGTATCTTGTTCGAGATACGTGCAAACTTGTAACGTGAAACATATCGAGGGAAACATGGTGTAAACTTGTAGCGTGAAACATATAAACATATAATTTGCCAACTTGCAACTTGTAAACTTGCAACTTGCATCGGAAAACCACAAGCTCCTGTCAGAGTACGCTCTTCTATATTGCCCACTACTAGATCTTTATCTTTATACTCCGGCTTGTTACTTTTATTAATTTGATCAACGATAACAAGGTATCATATTTAACTACTATCACGGGCAAAATAATCATGCATATAATCATGTATAATCCTAAGAGTACATATGTGTATATTAATTGTGTTCATGTAATGCATGTAGCAACAAGGTATTCGCGATCATGTGCGAATACGGGATCGACGGATTTTGTATAGCAACAGATTTCAATTCGACCGATGAATGTGATTTAGAGTCAAAGAATATACTTGCGGTATTTATGCAAAGAAGCTTGTACTAGAACAAACGAATTGTACAAGGGGATACTTGCCTGATAACCGACGACGATGAAAACAGAGTACAAGAATAACGGGATCAGAATCCCGGACAGCGAAGCACGTGCAAGATACGTGTACGGAGACACGTGCACAAAGAGACAGCAGCACAACAAAGCACACAACAACAAACTCCAAAACGGCAAACAGCAACTCTACTTCTCCACAACACCAAACTCCAATAAACCAGTCCCTTCTCCAAAACAGCAAAATACAGAAACAAACACCCACTTCACAAAACAACAACTCACTGGATCTAATCCCAAACTCCAAACACAAACACCAACAGCAATATAAACTAACCCAAACACCCAATTCCAAATAGCAACCATGTAGCGCCCCGAATTTCTAACATAATAACTTAGAAAATACGTGGCACAATCCCAGCATCAACTTCAATGTAATAGTACACATAGCCCAAAAACACAAATAATTTTTATTCCAACTTTTATTAACAATCTTTTTCATATGCAGCGGAAATACAAACACCTTGAATTAAAAACATTCTTTTTACAACACTTCTCTTTACAAAAATTACACCAGGCTCTATTACATTACTTATAATCTCCAAAGCTAACTCAAGCGTACAAACCCCCAAACTCTAAGCAGCAACCTGCAACATATGAGGCTAGAGATGATCCCTAACCCCCAAACTAAAGGGGTCAGCCATAAATGGTGTGAGTGACATAAAAACAAACAACATAATTTAATTGTAAGACATAAAGTTATCAACAACATGTATCATCAACAAGAATAAAGGAATGAGAAATAACAAATATGTAAAGCATGGAAACATCATAGAATGAAAACAGCAAGTGCACCTAGTCTAAGTGTCAAGTGTAGGAAAACTGGAAAATACATGCATAAAACCATGTCAAGACAACACAAAGTCTATATGCGGACTCTCTAATGCATACTGGTCGAAGTCTATGCATCCCATTCTACATAGGTTCGGTGCAAGCCCTTAACGTCTTCACTTCATAGGGTTCAATCCCCCGCTATGCAACTAATCCTATCACGATGACTACTACGAGATAAAGATAAACTGTGAGAATTAGCCCATGCCTGATAATTCCGGAGATGGATCCCACATCTCAGGTATTTTACCTGGACAATTCCGGAGAACATCCCACATCTAGACATAGACACATCATCACATGAATACCCCATGTGCGTCGCCTCGACTTTGATAATTTCAGAGATCAATCCCACATCTCAAGCAAACCACTTGGATAATTCCGGAGATATATCTCACATCTCAGGTAATTTACCTGGATAATTCCGGAGATAAATCCCACATCTCAAGAAAGTTACTTGGATAATTCCGGAGATTAAATCCCACATCTAAAGCCATACTGAGGTGCATAACCCATGTTCCCGTTCATCATATCACCACTAGTGCCTGTCCTTATCATTTGGGTTATTTAATTACTCAACGAATCTCCTAAAGTAGTGTACCCTACCTGACTAAAATCAAAACTAAATAACTGAAATGCCTCTACAGGCCTCAACAAAATAACTCAACACTGGTATACTAGGGTCACTCATCTCTAGAGACTCAAACTCAAAAGTCTTAAACAACTTTCCACTAAACAAAATTAGCTCAACTGAATATCTCAAATCAAAAGCTTAACTGAAGACACAGTATAGACTGAATTATCTGAAAACCAATCATTCGAAATAACACACAAGTTTACAAAGATCCTTCAGTACCAGTCGACTTATACTGTGGTAAGTCGACTGCCCAGAGGACAATTATCCAAAATTTTTACAAAAAATAACCTAAGTCATAGCAGTCGACTTAAAAGAGAATCGGTCGACTTAACCGAGGTAATTTCTAATAAGTTCTCAAAAATATTCTAAGTATATAAGTCGACTTAAAGAGGGTCATGGTCGACTGTCCAGAAAGGACTGTAATAATTTTACAAAGTAATTTTCTCAGTGAACCAGTCGACTGCCTACAAGCTAGGTCGACTGTCCAGAACGACTTTTCAAAGATACTAAAATACAGTAGCAGGTTCGTACCAGTCGACTGCACAGTAGACCAGTCGACTGTCGGCCTACAGTTTTCACAATTTAGATCTGAATACAAAATCAAAACTGGGGTTTTCTAAAGATTCATTGTTTATGAAAATGACAAATCTCAACAAATCCTCATTATGGTTATATTACTCAAAACATCAAATATGTCAAAACTCAAGTTCTCATGTTCTAGATTACTAATTCTTTCATTAGGGTTTCCCAATACTGAATTTCTTTCACAACTCTCAATAAAATATGATTTACAATATATAAGATCCAGATGTTCATCATCCGATCATAATCATACTCAAATCTTAATCATGCCTTTAGCAATACGATTTTATAAACAAAGATCTACTATTCATTCATAGATTTCACGACATGGTATAACAACATCAATTATTCACAAGAATCATACCACAATACAAGATCTATATCATTCACAATATCAAATCAAACAACATTGCCACTCGCATACGCAGATCAAACAACAAAACAATTTTATATCATTCACAAGCAAACAAAACAAAACAAAGCCACTCACCTTTGAATTGAGAGAATCCACGAAAAAGCCTTCCTTTTTGCTAGATCCAAAAACTCTCCTCTTGATCACCAAGAAAATGATAACATAATAAATCTGGAGTTGTGCAGCGAATGACGGCTGCACACCCTCTTTTATACAGGCCGGGATTGAAAGGAATTAGGGTTTTGAAGTACTTTTGCAAAATAGTCCTTTTTCAATTTATTACTTCACATATATAACCTTCCTTAGTTAAAATAAGTTAAATAAATCAAAACTAAATAAAATCCTTTTACCACTAAGTTTTCCAACAACCTAGTACGGCCCAGAGATAAGAAAATTCCGGATTTACACTCAGGTTGGTGATTTTGCACAAAAGCCCTCCCTTTTGTAATATTTGCAATTACATCATAAAATATTTATAAAAATCCAGAAAAATCAGAAATAATTTCTAATAATACATATTATATTTTCCAATCAAAATATTTGACCTTTACTTTCCAGAAAAACATTTGCACAAGATTCTACATAAATTTCATATTTGCAAAAACACCCTTTTTGTTTAAATCTTCACCAAATCGACTTTAAATAAAATATAGATATATTTAGATTTAAATGCTAACCATGGGAAACCAAAATATCAGTAAAAACGAATTTTCATAGTTTATTTAAGGTCCAAACGAATTTTTACATAAAAGCTCATCTCTTTCGAGATATTTGTAAAAAATAGTTTTTTTATTCAGAAAAATCCCAAAATTTAGAATATACTCCATTGTAATTAGGATAATCTACTAAAAATATAAAATTGGTTATTTTCACCAAAAGTATTTGCACGTGTTTCGCACGTGTAAAAAGATAAATCTTTAGAAAGTATTTATTAAATCTCCAGAAAATCATTTTAATTCATTTTCAAATATTTAAAATAATATTTGAAAATACGGGGTTCTACATCACTCCCTCCTTAGAAGAGTTCTGTCCTCAGAACTACTGCTAATGGGGTCCAAACAAACACATCAAGAAGGAATGAAAACTTATGGATAGAAACATAATTTAAAGAAATACAATCACACAAGGGAATGCACTTCAACAAAGAAGTACAACATGCAGACGAAACACAATCATGCAAAAGAATTCAGAAAATCAAACTTCCGCTGCGCAACTCTGATAACTGCCACCGGAAGCCATGCTGCAACAACTACTGAACTCCTGCATCCAACTCTGACCTTCCACACCCGCTTCATTCTTCCAAGAATCAGTGGCCACTCCCTCCTTAGAAAGGACATGACTAAGGATAACCACCTCAAGACCTTGCCTGGAAACACCTTAAACTCCACACTAAGACTAACAAGAATTTGGGCGACACAATTGCATGCAAGAAATCAGTATCAAATAAAACTTTTGTCTTTATTCCATTAATCCAAATAATCTTGTTACATGAAGAAAAATACTCAATCTTCAATTATTCCCCAATTAAAAGTTTTACTTAATACAAAAGAATGAATTTCCAAGTTCTTGCACACACGAGTAATAATCCTGAGTATCCTCATCAGTCAATGCAGACTCTCGCCCTTCTTCAGATCCTTGCCCTTCCCGGCACCATCTTTCTTCAGCTGCGGACAGTTCGGTCGAATATGCCCTTCACGACCACAATGATAGCATGCCTTCCCAGGTTCGGTGCATGTTGCTCGATGATGTCCTGTCTCTCCACAATTGAAACAAGTCTGCTTCGCCAACTTTGGATACGCTGACCGGTAATGACCTGCCTCCTTGCAGAAATAACAAGTTACTTCCCGAGTTGCAGGTGCCTTCTGCACTAGGTCACTGGACTTGACTTGCTTCGCTGGGGATTCCTTCCCACTCTGATCTGATGCTGGCCTCCTCCTTTTGAGAGACTCGTCCTGCTTGATAGGATCAGCGTTAATAAACACTGGTCCAATCCTATAGTTCCGATTCTGGTTCCGAATCTGCGCCAAATTAGCTGCCATCAGCGCATCCAGAGTCTGATACACCTTGGCGAATGCAGCCTCGAGATCAATTCCAGTTCCTTGAGAACTACCAGATCCATCGCCATTGTTGTCCTCGTTCCTGGGTCTGGATGCAACCATACTGATCACTACAAAACGAGGGTAAAGTTAGAGAATCACACACACATTTCGCATTCACATCCCTACCCTATGGCAAAACCATAACCATACCCCAAACCAAAACATCATGTTTCAAACGAAATGAAATATATGCCTAAGCACAAATACAAATGTGAATGAGAAAATACATATGTAGTATAGCAAATTTACATAATAAATGTATCATAAAATATACAATAATGTAGGAATTAAACAAATGTAAAATGACATGTATAGTAAGTATGTTGAAATATGTGGTACATATATATAGGAATTTGTAGGAAGTACATGTAGAAATCAAGAATGTAATGATAACAAGATTTAAGTAAAATATAAGTAGTGGGTGCACATAGTACCTTCGAAAAGTATGAAGCAACAAATTTAATAAGTAGCTTTTAAATAGTGGAAAGAAATTATGACAAAAGCGGTCAACTATAAGTAATAATTAGGGTATCGAATATAAGGTGCAAATACATAATAAAGATTTAAATGTGCAGAAACATATCATATTTATATGAGTAAAACATTGCAATCAAGTTTAAATGCTCCAAAATAAATAGGACAATACAAAATAATGGAAAATATAGTATCGAAAAATCCAAGTATATATAATAAAATGAAAGTAAATATGCAAAGCAAAATTTATAGTATAGCAAAACAGTAATGAAAGGAAACAGAAGTAGCAATAATAACTTATCACGTAGTAATTCAAAACTTTAATGTAATATGTAGAAGTAATATCAAAGTATACGAGTAACGAAAAAGCACATGAAAGTAAGATAAATAAGACGTCAAGAAAGAAACGGGTAAGAGTCGCAAAATAAAATGAGCTTATGATATGCTAAAGGATGCACTATTGAATTACAGCAAAAGTTGCCAAATAATAACTTGGATAAAAGAATAAGAAGTAAAAACCAATAGTAAAGTCAAAGAAACGGTTTTAAAAGAAAACAAGACGATTAGTAAAAGTTTAATGTTTGCACTCATGAATTGTAATAATATGAGCTCGGTTGGGGATATAGAAACAAGAAATAAATTCAGTCGCTGACAATAGAGAAAACCGAATAAAAGTAAAATAAGTTAATTTCACAAAATTTATTTAGTAAGCAAACAAATGTAAAACAGTAAGAGTGATAGGATACAAGAGAGCACAAAATTGAGGTGCACAAAATATACAAAAGAGCAAATAATTAAAAGAATCTGACGGAAGATAATTAAATTTTATAACTAGGATTAAATAAATAAATGAAAATTCCTTTGGTGAAAATCATATAATTCAGAAATTATATGCAGTGGGTAAGATGATGAACACATTATTATTCACTTTTTAGAGCAATAATCTTAATATAATTAGACATTTAAAAGCTCTATATATGGTATTTAACTCTTATTTTCTCTTTTCCATAGGAAACAGCGTAAAACAGCAAAACGAAGCAGATTCAGGACTTCAAAGATGATACACAGAAAAATGCAGAGGAACAGTCGACTTATTCCCAAGAGCAGTCGACTGGCCTGATCAAAGATGAAATCTACAGAAGTCTCGACTCAGTCGACTGGTCCAGAGATAAGTCGACTGGTCTGCGGCGGAGTAAACAAACTAAATCTTCAAAGATACACTTGCATCTAATTTCAAATCTATTTGAATCAAGATTTTATGCAGCGAATCAAATCTAAAGACAGGGTATTTCCAAGTGGACGTGGTGAACAGATAAGGAAGGAAAGGAGAAAAGAGAAAGATATTAATCATCAAATCAAATAAAGAAGGATCTTCCTGAAAAAGTGGAAACCCTAATTCTCAGTCGTACTCTATAAATATCAGAAGAGGTCAACTTAGAAAAGGGGATCATCATATATATCTCTGGGAAGCGACTCAATCACGAAGTTCCTGAACAAACATCGAGAGCATCACTCCATCAACATCGAAGAAGGAGAGAGAAGATCCAGCAACCAGAAGGCAGTCGACTGTGTGACAGCCAGTCGACCATATTGCCGGAATCCATTAGTTTATTTCTTCTTCTCTCTTTATTCTTTTATGTTGATCATGTATTCAAACTTGTTAAGCAATAAAGTTATTATTATGTGGAACTAATTTCATAGTTGGGTAGATCGAAACCGTAGTTATGTAATGCTATTTTCTTCTGAACTCTTCTATGTTACTTATTGATTGAATCTAATTGACTTGGTATAGGTTTATGATAGTCAAACTAGTTTTCAAGACTGAGAGCAGTCGACTGAGGTGAGAGCCAGTCGACTGACGTACAGAACTTGGGAAGCTCAAGTTTGGATATCATTTATCTGAATCTGTTATATGAGCATATTGAGACGACCGAATCTCGTGCTCATAATTTGTAACAAAAGAATCTTTAGGGGTTCTTGGTTCAATCAACTTAGAGGATCTAGATCTGATACCAATTTCTAGAACTTTAAGTGTTTGTTCGTTTCCACTGTTCTTATGTTTTCTCTAAGTATAACTTAGTAGATACCATGCTAGATACTTACGGAAAGAAACGAATTAGAGTAGATACCATGCCTAATTCTTGGCTTAGGGAAACATTACTTTAAGGAGTAGATACCATGCCCTTGAAGTGAACAAACATGAGTAATTAGAAGTAAGTTCAGAAGGTAGCTTAGCAGTATTAACTATTGGTGGAGATCAACAACCCAACTATTCAAGAGATATTTGTGATTCAACACCTCTCATCTTAGTTTTAATCTTTTAGTTCTTTTAGAATATTATGACAACTCTTATTCATTTTTATTATTAGTTTTATTGATTAGTAAGTTGAGGTCTACAATCTCTGTGGGATCGACCCTTGCTATTACTACGATTCTATAAACGATTCGTGCACTTGCGAGGTTTTATAATTTGTGTCTAGTTAGTCTATTTATTTAGGTAGCTAGATTTCCAACAACAAGTTTTTGGCGCCGTTGCCGGGGATTGTTTAGTATTTTAACTTACAAGTCAGTAGAATTTTTATTAGTTTTTCTTTTCTTTTATTAATAATTTTTCTTTTAGGTTACAGGACTTCGGTGAATGCACGGTAGACGATCACTTCGACCAGAGCTACTACCTATTGACGCAGAAACAGAACGAACTTTGCACAGACTAGGTAAGCTAGTTGCAGCCAACCAGTCGACTGCTGTACGGACCCAGTCGACTGCACAGAGACAAATTTCACAGGAAGGAATGGCTGAAGAAATACAAAATCGAGTGCCAATGCAGGACAAATTCACTCCCAAGAATATTGAGCAACCTTCCTGCATTGCTTTTCAACCTAATGCTACAGGGAACATGCACCTATCTCCTCATTTACTCAGTATGGTTCCCCACTTTAGTGGCAAACCAGATGAAGAGCCTCATCTTCACCTGCAAGACTTTTTCGATCTTTGCAGGACACAAAGCGTCCAAGGGCTTACCGCTGAACAAATCAGGTTAATCTTGTTTCCTTTTTCTTTAAAACTTAATGCTAAGTTGTGGTATAATTCTTTGGAACCAGGATCAATTAATTCATGGGAGCAATTGGCAACGAAATTTTTGAAAGAGTTCTTTCCAGCCCAGAAAACCAAACAGCTAAAAAGGGAGATTCAACTCTTCCAGCAAAAAGATGGAGATCTATTCTTCGAGGCATGGAAGGATTTCAAAAGCAAGCTTCTCAAGTGTCCTACTCACAATCTGCCTAAGGATGATCAGGTACAAGCTTTTTATGAAGGTTTAAATGATACTAATAAGGCAATTGTGGATGCAGCTTGCAACGGAATTTTGATGAGGAAAAGTGGAGAAGAAGCCATTGAACTTTTTGAAGAACTCAGCGAGAACTCCCAACAATTCTCAACAAGAAGGGGACCTACGAAAAAACAGGGAGTTTACGAGATCTCTAATAATAATAACATTCAATTAGAAATGGCAAACATGAATAAGAAAATTGATATGCTTGTTAATGCAATGTCGACGATGGGTGGAGTTAAAAATCAAACAAATGAAATGTGTGCAATTTGTTCTCATTTAGATCACACAACTGATACATGTCCCATGTCTACTTTCACAGATCAGGAGCATGCGAATTATGTGGGTCGAGGAGTGTTTCCACCAAAGAACAATCCATACTCGAACACATATAACCCAGGATGGAGGAATCATCCAAACTTCTCATGGAGCAATAATCAAAATAATCAAGGGAATCAATTCACACAAGGACATGCACGAAACCCTTAGATGGGAAGTGGGTTTGATCGACCAGCCCCAGAACAGAAGAAGTTGGATTTTGAGTCCACCGTTCTTCAATTGCTCCAACAACAACATCAAACAAGCAACCAACAAGGGCAAGCAATTCAGAAGTTGGAAACCCAAATTGGTCAGATTGCAAAAGAGCTAAGCGAAAGAAAGGCAGGTGAACTCCCTTCACAAACCATACCAAATCCGGGAGGTCAAGAACAACTCCAAGCAATAACAACTTTAAGAAATGGTAAGATAATTGACAACAAGGTTGGAACACACACAGACAAGCCAGTCAGTAAACCAGTCGACTGTTTTTACAAACCAGTCGACTGCACAGACAAATCAGAAACACAACTACCAAAGGCTGTGGATTCCAATAAGGTAAGTAAAAAAGTAGGGACAGTTCCACCACCATTCCCTCAAAGGTTAGTCAATAAAAAGAAAGAACAACATTTATTTGACGTCTTTGAAACTCTCAAAAAGGTAGAAATTAATATCCCCCTACTTGATGCTATTAAACAAATTCCTTCTTATGCCAAATTTTTGAAAGACTGTTGTACTCACAAAAGAACATTTCAGGTTAAGGAGGATGTGGCTTTGACAGAAGAAGTGAGCGCCGTATTATTAAGAAAACTACCACCTAAACTGAAAGATCCAGGTAGTTTCACCATTCCTTGCAAAGTTGGTGAGCACTTCTTTGAAAAAGCACTGCTAGACTTGGGGGCAAGCATCAACCTTCTTCCTTATTCTGTTTACGAAAAGCTTGGATTGGGGGAACTCAAGCCAACATCCATCACTTTGCAATTGGCTGATCGCAGCATAAAAAGACCTAGAGGTATTTTAGAAGATGTCCTAGTTCAGGTAAATGATTTTATTTTGCCTGCTGATTTTGTTGTGTTAGATATGGAGGAATCTTCTATGTCATCATCTCTACCGATCATATTAGGTAGGCCCTTTATGAGTACAGCTGATATAAAAATTTGTGTTAAAAAGGGCATTATAAGTATGAAGATAAACGGAGAAAAAGTGGAATTTAAAATGTTTGATACACTAAAATTACCAGAAGATGATCATGAATGCTATAATATTGATGTGGTGCAGGAGATTGTTGATCAAACATTTCAGGTACATAGCGTTGAACCACTTCAAGCCACAATCACTCAATCTCTAACTTTATCTCATGTTGAACAGGAATACGATGACTGGAGGATTGCAGAGACAGTACATCACCTTGAAACTCCACAGTCATATTCAGGTAAGCCTGCACCTTTATTTGAAAAATTGGTGTCTGATAAAAATTGTTCTTCTACAGATCAGGCAACTGATGAACAGGGTAAGTCGACTGGTGTTCTAACCAGTCGACCTAACCCAGACACCCAGAACAAGTCGACTGCTGACATGGACCAGTCGACTGTACAGAAGCGTCCCGACATAGAACTCAAGCAGCTGCCCGATCATTTGAAACATGCATTTTTGGGCGAGAACCAGACACTGCCGGTGATAATTGCTGCAAACTTAAATGCAAAGGAAGAAGAAAAGCTGCTGAAGGTATTGCGAGAACACAAAAATGCAATAGGATGGACCATTGCAGACATCAAGGGAATAAGTCCATCCAAGTGCATGCATAGAATATTGCTTGAAAACGATACAAAACCTAGCAGGGAGGCACAGAGAAGGCTGAACCCCAACATGAAGGAAGTGGTAAGAGCAGAAATTTTGAAGCTACTACATGTTGGCATCATCTATCCTATCTCAGATAGCAAATGGGTAAGTCCTATACATGTAGTACCTAAGAAAAGTGGAGTTACAGTGGTAACAAATGAAGAGAATGAACTTATCCCAACAAGAGTAACCACAGGATGGAGGGTATGCATTGACTATAGGAAGTTGAATAATGAAACCAGGAAAGATCACTTCCCTCTTCCTTTTATTGATCAAATGTTAGAAAGATTAGCAGGATATAGTCATTATTGTTTTCTAGATGGTTATAGTGGCTATAATCAAATTGCTATTGCTCCAGAAGATCAAGAAAAGACTACTTTTACATGCCCTTTTGGTACTTTTGCTTACAGGAGGATGCCTTTTGGATTGTGCAATGCTCCAGCTACATTTCAAAGATGCATGATGAGCATATTTTCAGATATGGTGGAAAGGTTTATTGAGGTATTTATGGATGACTTTAGTGTTTTTGGATCTTGTTTTGATGAATGCCTTAACCATTTGCAGCTTGTTCTTAAAAGATGTGAAGAATGCAATTTAGTGCTGAATTGGGAAAAGTGCCATTTTATGGTACAACAAGGTATTGTTTTGGGGCATGTTGTGTCAAAAAGAGGCATAGAGGTAGACAAAGCAAAAATAGATATAATATCCAAACTGCCCCCTCCAACTACAGTTAAGGGTATTAGGAGTTTTCTTGGACATGCAGGGTTCTATAGACGATTTATAAAAGATTTCTCCAAAATATCCAAACCCCTTTGTGATTTGTTGGCTAAGGATGTTGAATTCACATGGACAGAAGAGTGCACTAATGCTTTTATTACATTGAAAACTCTTCTCATTTCTGCACCTATTGTCATGGCACCAGAGTGGAGCCATCCTTTTGAGCTCATGTGTGATGCAAGTGATTATGCCTTAGGGGCTGTTTTAGGTCAAAGAATCAATAAGAGACCCCATGTTATTTACTATGCTTCTCGAACTCTAAACGATGCACAGCTAAATTATTCTACCACCGAAAAAGAAATGTTAGCTGTTATTTTTGCTGTAGAGAAGTTTAGATCATATTTAATTGGTTCTAAAGTTATTGTTTTTACTGACCATGCTGCTTTGAGATATTTGTTGGCTAAAAAGGAAGCTAAGCCTAGGTTGATCAGATGGGTGCTGATGCTTCAAGAATTCGATCTTGAGATTATAGACAAGAAAGGAAGCGACAATGTTGTGGCAGATCACATGTCCAGATTACTGCACGAGGAAGAGAGAATTGTGCCCCCGATGAATGAAAATTTCCCAGATGAACAATTATTTGCAATAAATATTCACCCTCTCGGGGCAGTCGACTGGTCCTTAAACCAGTCGACTTGTCTCTCTGAACAACTCCCCTGGTTTGCTGATATAGTCAATTTTCTAACTGCTCATGTTTTTCCTCCAGGTATGACACATCAGGAAAGGAAAAGATTGGTGGATCTGAGCAAACACTATTATTGGGATGATCCTTATTTATTCAAATTTTGCTCTGATCAAATTATAAGAAGATGTGTGGCAGACGAGGAACAAAGGAGTATTCTACAACATTGCCACCAATATGCATGTGGAGGACATTTTGGGCCAAAGAGAACAGCACTTAAGGTATTGCAATCTAGTTTTTATTGGCCTAAAGTATTCAAAGATGCTTTTTCTTTTTGCAGGACTTGCGACAAATGCCAAAGGACAGGCAACATCTCTTCTAGAAATCAAATGCCACTACACAACATACAAGAAATTGAGCTTTTCGATGTTTGGGGAATCGACTTCATGGGTCCATTTCCTAACTCATTTGGTTATTTATATATACTTGTTGGTGTGGATTATGTGTCTAAATGGGTCGAGGCTGTCCCCTCACGAACTAATGATCACAAAGTTGTTGTCAAGTTTTTGCAGGAGAACATTTTCACTAGGTTTGGTACACCACGAGCAATAATAAGTGATGGAGGGAGCCACTTCAATAACTACCCATTTGCTTCTTTGATGAAGAAATATGGGATTACGCATAGAGTGGGAACTCCATATCATCCTCAAACCAGTGGGCAGGTGGAGATTAGCAACAGAGAGATCAAGAGCATCTTAGAAAAGACAGTCAATACAAGCAGAAGGGATTGGTCACTACGCTTGAACGATGCATTATGGGCTTACAGAACCGCTTTCAAGACACCCATTGGCATGTCACCATACCGTTTGGTCTTTGGAAAAGCATGTCATCTGCCGGTAGAATTGGAACACAGAGCTTATTGGGCTATCAAAAAGTTCAACTTTGATATGAAACAGGCAGGTGACAAAAGAAGATTGCAATTAAATGAGCTTGAAGAATTGAGGCACGATGCATATGAAAATGCAAAATTGTACAAGGAAAGAACCAAGTTGTATCATGATAAACAATTAGCAAGGAAGGAGTTTTATGAAGGACAAAAGGTATTGATCTACAACTCAAGATTAAGACTCTTTCCAGGCAAGCTTAAGTCACGATGGTATGGACCATATATTGTCACAAAAGTCTTTCCACATGGTGCATTGGAAGTCCACAGCGATGAACGAAATCAAACATTCAAGGTAAACGGACACAGGGCGAAGCCATACATTGAGATGAGTCTAGAGCCGCAAGAGGAAGATGTGAATCTTCAAACCATTCAATACATAGCATGACTCATCATGTCTAGCTGAAGACATGAAACACAGCGCTTATTGGGAGGCAACCCAACTTTTTAGGGGAGTATTTACACTTTCCTTTACTTTCTTTAGTTATTCATTTTTATTTTTCAGTCTCTCCTTACTAGATGGTAACACATGCCTATATATTATGTTTTGTGCGAACATTGAAGACAATGTTCCATCTAAGTGTGGGGGTATTAGTTAGTTATATTTGGAATCTTTTGAATTTTTTTAGGATAAACAATTTCTTATAAAGTAAGAGTAAGGATACTTATTTACTTTAGGATTGTTGAGTTTCATAATTCCCTACAAAATTGTGCGAGTCATGCGATTATACATAATAAACAAATGTGATGCTTTTTCTGATAATTATTCCCTTTAGATCTAGTCCTAAATCGAGTTTAAGTAAATAGAGTGATACAATATATGTATATATTTGAATAAAGTCAGTCTACTCCAATGTTTTGAGCGCTTAGTAACTAGGGGTATTCATCACCAATGTTTACCTTTACGTCAAACGGCAACTTGAAATATGAGTATGCAAAGCACTTTAATGTTTGTGACTTGTTGAGTAACCGGGTGGATACATCACAAATGTTTCGCATTCGCGTCAAAAGACAAGTGACAACTTTAAAGAAGAGACTATAAAAAAAAAAACACCTCTAGTTTGCTACTGGATTTGTAGTAGAGAAAAGGGATAATCACAGACTGAGTAGTTGCATACTATAACTACATTAATCGCATGACAAATATGATTAAGTTTGGGGATTATGACTAGACAATTGCAAAGTGGGTATGTTCAATTTTACTTTATCTGAAGTTGTTTGTAGTTTTATATTTTGATGTCCACATAATAAGAAATCTTGATGGTTGAGTTTATTCTGATTATTACTCCCTTTTCATAAATTCACTTTTTGCTTGAGGACAAGCAAAAGCTAAGTGTGGGGGTATTTGATGAACACATTATTATTCACTTTTTAGAGCAATAATCTTAATATAATTAGACATTTAAAAGCTCTATATATGGTATTTAACTCTTATTTTCTCTTTTCCATAGGAAACAGCGTAAAACAGCAAAACGAAGCAGATTCAGGACTTCAAAGATGATACACAGAAAAATGCAGAGGAACAGTCGACTTATTCCCAAGAGCAGTCGATTGGCCTGATCAAAGATGAAATCTACAGAAGTCTCGACTCAGTCGACTGGTCCAGAGATAAGTCGACTGGTCTGCGGCGGAGTAAACAAACTAAATCTTCAAAGATACACTTGCATCTAATTTCAAATCTATTTGAATCAAGATTTTATGCAGCGAATCAAATCTAAAGACAGGGTATTTCCAAGTGGACGTGGTGAACAGATAAGGAAGGAAAGGAGAAAAGAGAAAGATATTAATCATCAAATCAAATAAAGAAGGATCTTCCTGAAAAAGTGGAAACCCTAATTCTCAGTCGTACTCTATAAATATCAGAAGAGGTCAACTTAGAAAAGGGGATCATCATATATATCTCTGGGAAGCGACTCAATCACGAAGTTCCTGAACAAACATCGAGAGCATCACTCCATCAACATCGAAGAAGGAGAGAGAAGATCCAGCAACCAGAAGGCAGTCGACTGTGTGACAGCCAGTCGACCATATTGCCGGAATCCATTAGTTTATTTCTTCTTCTCTCTTTATTCTTTTATGTTGATCATGTATTCAAACTTGTTAAGCAATAAAGTTATTATTATGTGGAACTAATTTCATAGTTGGGTAGATCGAAACCGTAGTTATGTAATGCTATTTTCTTCTGAACTCTTCTATGTTACTTATTGATTGAATCTAATTGACTTGGTATAGGTTTATGATAGTCAAACTAGTTTTCAAGACTGAGAGCAGTCGACTGAGGTGAGAGCCAGTCGACTGACGTACAGAACTTGGGAAGCTCAAGTTTGGATATCATTTATCTGAATCTGTTATATGAGCATATTGAGACGACCGAATCTCGTGCTCATAATTTGTAACAAAAGAATCTTTAGGGGTTCTTGGTTCAATCAACTTAGAGGATCTAGATCTGATACCAATTTCTAGAACTTTAAGTGTTTGTTCGTTTCCACTGTTCTTATGTTTTCTCTAAGTATAACTTAGTAGATACCATGCTAGATACTTACGGAAAGAAACGAATTAGAGTAGATACCATGCCTAATTCTTGGCTTAGGGAAACATTACTTTAAGGAGTAGATACCATGCCCTTGAAGTGAACAAACATGAGTAATTAGAAGTAAGTTCAGAAGGTAGCTTAGCAGTATTAACTATTGGTGGAGATCAACAACCCAACTATTCAAGAGATATTTGTGATTCAACACCTCTCATCTTAGTTTTAATCTTTTAGTTCTTTTAGAATATTATGACAACTCTTATTCATTTTTATTATTAGTTTTATTGATTAGTAAGTTGAGGTCTACAATCTCTGTGGGATCGACCCTTGCTATTACTACGATTCTATAAACGATTCGTGCACTTGCGAGGTTTTATAATTTGTGTCTAGTTAGTCTATTTATTTAGGTAGCTAGATTTCCAACAACATAAGATAGCAAAACATATAGTAGATCATGAATAAGTAAAATAGAAATTATATAAGTTGAAAGGGTAACACCTTACACCTTACATGAATAAATATCGAATACACAAAGCGAACAAAGATGTCAAAAATAGCCAGTGAGAAAATATTTGCTTTATACAAAAATAATCAATATACTTGCGATAAAGGGATTTCATTCAAGTCTAAGCATACACACAGCCGAAATCTTATTACAGGTCTTCATGACCAAACAATCAAATCACACACATTAGATGTCCACCAGGGTACTCACACTTCTAATGTCCACCTAGGTTGTATTTAATGTCCACTAGTGTACTCAAACTTCTAATGTCCACACCTAGGTTGGTTTTCATACTATGTCTATTATTACTATTGAAGCATGCTCTGATACCAATCTGTAGCGCCCCGAATTTCTAACATAATAACTTAGAAAATACGTGGCACAATCCCAGCATCAACTTCAATGTAATAGTACACATAGCCCAAAAACACAAATAATTTTTATTCCAACTTTTATTACAACAATCTTTTTCATATGCAGCGGAAATACAAACACCTTGAATTAAAAACATTCTTTTTACAACACTTCTCTTTACAAAAATTACACCAGGCTCTATTACATTACTTATAATCTCCAAAGCTAACTCAAGCGTACAAACCCCCAAACTCTAAGCAGCAACCTGCAACATATGAGGCTAGAGATGATCCCTAACCCCCAAACTAAAGGGGTCAGCCATAAATGGTGTGAGTGACATAAAAACAAACAACATAATTTAATTGTAAGACATAAAGTTATCAACAACATGTATCATCAACAAGAATAAAGGAATGAGAAATAACAAATATGTAAAGCATGGAAACATCATAGAATGAAAACAACAAGTGCACCTAGTCTAAGTGTCAAGTGTAGGAAAACTGGAAAATACATGCATAAAACCATGTCAAGACAACACAAAGTCTATATGCGGATTCTCTAATGCATACTTGTCGAAGTCTATACATCCCATTCTACATAGGTTCGGTGCAAGCCCTTAACGTCTTCACTTCATAGGGTTCAATCCCCCGCTATGCAACTAATCCTATCACGATGACTACTACGAGATAAAGATAAACTGTGAGAATTAGCTCATGCCTGATAATTCCGGAGATGGATCCCACATCTCAGGTATTTTACCTGGATAATTTCGGAGATCATCCCACATCTAGACATAGACACATCATCACATGAATACCCCATGTGCGTCGCCTCGACTTTGATAATTTCGGAGATCAATCCTACATCTCAAGCAAACCACTTGGATAATTCCGGAGATATATCTCACATCTCAGGTAATTTACCTGGATAATTCCGGAGATAAATCCCACATCTCAAGAAAGTTACTTGGATAATTCCGGAGATTAAATCCCACATCTAAAGCCATACTGAGGTGCATAACCCATGTTCCCGTTCATCATATCACCACTAGTGCCTGTCCTTATCATTTGGGTTATTTAATTACTCAACGAATCTCCTAAAGTAGTGTACCCTACCTGACTAAAATCAAAACTAAATAACTGAAATGCCTTTACAGGCCTCAACAAAATAACTCAACACAGGTATACTAGGGTCACTCACCTTTAGAGACTCAAACTCAAAAGTCTTAAACAACTTTCCACTAAACAAAATTAGCTCAACTGAATATCTCAAATCAAAAGCTTAACTGAAGACACAGTATAGACTGAATTATCTGAAAACCAATCATTCGAAATAACACACAAGTTTACAAAGATCCTTCAGTACCAGTTGACTTATACTGTGGTAAGTCGACTGCCCAGAGGACAATTATCCAAAATTTTACAAAAAATAACCTAAGTCATAGCAGTCGACTTAAAAGAGAATCGGTCGACTTAACCGAGGTAATTTCTAATAAGTTCTCAAAAATATTCTAAGTATATAAGTCGACTTAAAGAGGGTCATGGTCGACTGTCCAGAAAGGACTGTAATAATTTTACAAAGTAATTTTCTCAGTGAACCAGTCGACTGCCTACAAGCTAGGTCGACTGTCCAGAATGACTTTTCAAAGATACTAAAATACAGTAGCATGTTCGTACCAGTCGACTGCACAGTAGACCAGTCGACTGTCGGCCTACAGTTTTCACAATTTAGATCTGAATACAAAATCAAAACTGGGGTTTTCTAAAGATTCATTGTTTATGAAAATGAAAAATCTCAACAAATCCTCATTATGGTTATATTACTCAAAACATCAAATATGTCAAAACTCAAGTTCTCATGTTCTAGATTACTAATTCTTTCATTAGGGTTTCCCAATACTGAATTTCTTTCACAACTCTCAATAAAATTTGATTTACAATATATAAGATCCAGATGTTCATCATCCGATCATAATCATACTCAAATCTTAATCATGCCTTTAGCAATACGATTTTATAAACAAAGATCTACTATTCATTCATAGATTTCACGACATGGTATAACAACATCAATTATTCACAAGAATCATACCACAATACAAGATCTATATCATTCACAATATCAAATCAAACAACATTGCCACTCGCATACGCAGATCAAACAACAAAACAATTTTATATCATTCACAAGCAAACAAAACAAAACAAAGTCACTCACCTTTGAATTGAGAGAATCCACGAAAAAGCCTTCCTTTTTGCTAGATCCAAAAACTCTCCTCTTGATCACCAAGAAAATGATAATATAATAAATCTGGAGTTGTGCAGCGAATGATGGCTGCACACCCTCTTTTATACAGGCCGGGATTGAAAGAAATTAGGGTTTTGAAGTACTTTTGCAAAATAGTCCCTTTTCAATTTATTACTTCACATATATAACCTTCCTTAGTTAAAATAAGTTAAATAAATCAAAACTAAATAAAATCCTTTTACCACTAATTTTTCGAACAACCCAGTACGGCCCAGAGATAAGAAAATTCTGGATTTACACTCAGGGTGGCGATTTTGCACAAAAGCCCTCCCTTTTGTAATATTTGCAATTACATCATAAAATATTTATAAAAATCCAAAAAAATCAGAAATAATATATAATAATACATATTATATTTTCCAATCAAAATATTTGACCTTTACTTTCCAGAAAAATATTTGCACAAGATTCTACATAAATTTCATATTTGCAAAAACACCCTTTTTGTTTAAATCTTCACCAAATCGACTTTAAATAAAATATAGATATATTTAGATTTAAATGCTAACCATGGGAAACCAAAATATCAGTAAAAACGAATTTTCATAGTTTATTTAAGGTTCAAACGACTTTTTACATAAAAGCCCCTCTCTTTCGAGATATTTGTAAAAAATAGTTTCTTTATTCAGAAAAATCCCAAAATTTAGAATATACTCCATTGTAATTAGGATAATCTACTAAAAATATAAAATTGGTTATTTTCACAAAAGTATTTGCACGTGTTTCGCACGTGTAAAAAGATAAATCTTTAGAAAGTATTTATTAAATCTCCAGAAAATCATTTTAATTCATTTTCAAATATTTAAAATAATATTTGAAAATACGGGGTTCTACAAACCAAACACACTGATTCTCCTTCTTTCCAAATGCGACAGAGAGAGGGAGAGAGAGAGGCGGGAGAATTGGCGACTGGCGAGAGCGAGCAACTGGTCGCAAGGCGAAGGCAACGACGGGAGGTGGTCGAGGTGCTTCGGGGGTTCTCGGAGTTGAGGGTGCACAAGGGAGAGCGAGAGGGTGGAGCTTTGAGGTGGGTTTCGAGCGGCGAGGAGAACAAGGGACGACAAAGACGATATCTGAGGGCGATGGCGGAGAGCAGGAGCGGTCGCGACTGAGGAAGCTTCGAAGACGGGGCTCAAGGGTGGAGGATGAGAGGTTGAAGGTGGTTCTTGGAGGTTGGGGAAGAGGAATGGCGACGACGGGGTTGGAGGAAGTGGACGAGGAGGAGTGGTCGATGGGTCGGGATGGTTGAGCTCGTCGAGGAAGGCGAAGGGGAATGGGGTGTGGCAGCGAAGTCTCGACGCGGGGGGGGGGGGGGGGGGTCGAGGGCAGAGCGGGAGGATGAAGATGGGGATGGGTAAAATTTTGGGTTCTCTGTGGTTTTTATAACAGAGAGGGGGAGAAAGAGAGGAAGAGACAGAGAGAACGATAAAGGGGGCTTCTGTTTCGGTTTCGAACAGAGAGAGAGCGTAGGAGAAGGAAGAGACAGAAAAGATGAGAGGGAGAACAATGGGGGGGGGGGAATTAAATATAAATTAAAAGATATATAATAATTGATAAAGTAGTGGGGTAGTTACGAGATGTAGGGGGTTTTGGAGTTACGAAAAGTGAAAAGTGGGGAATGTGAAGGGATGTGTCCGGGTAGTTTAATATTGTGGAAATAGAATATAATCATATAGAATGGAACCCATAGAACTATATATAAGTATAGGGTTTGGGTTTGGGCTTGGTCTATGGGCTCAAAAACAATATAATATATTATTTATAGGATTGGGCTTAAATTAAACCATTGGGCTTAAATCCATTTGATAAAACAATTATGGGATATTGGGCTTCAAAACATTTAAATATTAAAACAGTTGAATAATTAAATTTGGGGCTTCATAAAAAAAAATAGTTTGAATATAATCAATTAAGAAGAATAGTTATAAGATACTACGAATTTAAAATACGAAAAAATTTCTTGAAAAATACGTATTAACGGGAACAGGGGTTACACATTATCTCTGCCATCTCCCAATTTAATGGAAGACCTAAGTACTCCCCACTCTCATGAAGAGCACCTCCGCTACTCCACCACGTGGAGTGCACCAACCACCCCTTATCACCTCATGAAGGATGTGCTCCACCAATCGCATAGAGCACGAATACCGCAGAAACAAACTTCGTGTCTGATTTCGTGTTATGAGACTCCCCAACTTGTAAGATCTCCATCAACACTGGACATGTTTCAAAGCCTTTCAATGCACCCTCTGCATTAGAAACCTCCGTTGATGACACCTCCACAAACTCCGTAGACTGTTCAACCCCTACAGCCCCAATTCGGTTACCCTCATCGACATCACCCCCGCATGTCGATATCAGTGCTCTCTATCACACAAGAGCGACTTGAAGCTTCAACTACCTATTCACAAAGTACCCTCACCGCAACAACGTCTTGCCCTCTAGGATCACTTCCATGGCCAGCAGCTCCCATTAAATTAGTAACCTCCCCTCCACAACTGAAAGAATTCGGTTGCATCCCACACAACCTACTACTCGATTCCGGCTGAGAGTCAACTACAGGAGAAATGCCCCTCACGTCTCTAAGCAAATACAGTGTTCCCTCACGCTTTCCTTTTACAATCACCTTTGAACTTGCAGCTATACACCACTTCCCACTACCAGCTGTAGTAGACAACCCCTCTTTGTCTAGCCTTCCAATCGAGATAAGATTTTCTTTCAAGTCTGGAACATGTCTTGTCTCCCGCAAGACAACACCGTGATCATCAATGGTGTTCATGCGAACAGTACCAACCCCACGTACAGGACACCGGTGACCATTCTCCACGATCACATCTCCAAAAGAACCCTCCTCATAGTCATCAAATACCTCTCTCCTCGGAGTGCAATGAAAAGAAGCTCCTGAATCAACACACCAATCTTCAGTGCCCAACTCCTCCCAAGCTCATAAGCATAGATCCTCGACAAGCCCCATTTGAGCTTCCTTTGGAGTATCTCTGTCACGCATCGCTTCCCAAAAATACAAAATATGAGCGTGTGACAAAGCCCAACGAATGATTTTCATCATTCATGAGCTGTAGAATTGACTCAGCATCATAACAAGAATATAACAAAATGTACACAACCATGCATGCATGAATAATTTATTAATCAACAAAAAACAATTGAAACAAAATAATAATATCTCAAATAGTTTTCAAATCTGGATCAAAAGATAAGACTCGGGACTATAAGCCCGTTACAAGATTCAAGTAACAAAAGAAATAAATAATTCAAAAACAAAATATTTTAAAGCAAGTCTTTTCTCCAAGCGAGGCCTAGAACGTCTGCTCACCAATTCCAGCAGGCAATTCGTCTCCAAAGTCTGTATATATAAATATAAAAAGGGGAAAAAATAGAGAAAACAAGATAAATGCCCTTAGTACAAGTTAGGGCCGCAAATAGTACAAGCAAGGGTATGAAAATAAGTGCAAAAAATATGGAACAAGATTTGGAATCAAGAATGTATAACATAATATAATAGGGATGTAACAAGTAGTGAGATTCAAGAAACTAGTTAGTAAGAGAGACAACTCAAGTGACATGCTTGGGTAACAGGTACTAGTAGTAGAGCAAGTGGCAAGTGAACATGTACTGGTATCAAGCATCAAGTAACAAGTATCACGTACAAGTGTCAAGTAACAAGTAATAAGTCTCAAGTAACAAGTCTCAAGTAATGAGCATCAAGTAGGGTATCAAGTGTGTACAAGTGACAAGTTAATCTTAAGTCTAATGTTTAATTCTATTTAGGTAGCACTTCATGCATCCATACTTTTACTAAATGGTTGCTACATACAATCAGTTACGTTTAGGCCTAGTGTTAGATTTTATAGGGCGGTGTACTCAGGCATCAAGTATCAAGTAAGCATGGTTCATGAATCCGAAAATAAAGTAACAAGTTCACGAAACAAGTTCGTAAATCCACTAACAAGTTCAAGGACCACACAGTCAGTTCATAAATCCAACAAGTTCATGAGCTAAGTAATAGCTTCATGAATCCATCAAGAGTCAACAAGTTCATGAACCAAGTACTGGGAAACACGGGCCCCCTTCCGAGTACACTTACCTATATCGTCCACTACTATGGTCTTTCCCTTAAACCCCGGCTTGTGATTTATTATTATTATTAACCAAGCATGAAAGTATGCGAAACAGGTCAAGTAAACATGATCAAGAACATGGAACAAGTTTAAGATAATTATAAAGCATATTCGAGGGTCAACACAAATTAAAATTATCAAGAACTGCAAGAATTGTAGTTCTGGAAAGTATGACGTTGTTGTACCAAAACTGCGATTCTCGTTGCTACAAGATGGAAAATGTAGATCCGTCAGAAGGCCTAGAAACTAGACTTCTGTCCGGTTCCAACGCATATAATTAAGATACATAAAAGTTGTAGCAATTGATGTCAAAATAGCAAACTATACAATATTTGTGTTCAGCCAGAATTTGTAAAACTAGTTTATACATATGAAATAGGTTTGAAACTTCAATAATTTATTCTAAGAAAATTAGGGATTGTTCTCTAGGGTATCCGGTATCAGCATGCAAAATTTCAAATCATTTACTTACTGGTAACATAGTTAAAATAATTTATAAACTAAGGTGGTGTAGCAGTTTTTATGAATCTGCGATTACCGAAATAGCAGCAGTAAAACTGCGATATCTCCTAAACCGTAACTCGAAATTCAAAAATTCTGGATGTTATTGGCAACTATATACTCAGGGCTACATTTCATATTCAGGAATCAAGTTCAGATTTTGGTTTTATCGGGGTTTAAACAGCAAGCCAAGATAGAGCAGAAACCAAATAAAACACTTTTTGTATGAAAGAATCAAAATTTTACTAGTTGTGAACAAGTGCCTTTTTCAATCCAATCGTAGATATTATGCCTATCAACGAAGGGTTGTGACTCTTAGATTATGTGATGGATAAGGCGAAACATGAGATCATCAATGATAAACAAAGAGGAGTTATATTTACAATCTACTTGCAGTATTTTCAAGGAAAAGCTTGTACTAGAAAACGAAATGTACAAGAAGATACTTGCCTTAGGGTGACGATGAATCCGACGAAAGAATAACAGGAATGGATCCCGGGCGACGAGCACGATCGGCATGGATCTCGATGATCAAGATGATGATCAAGTTGAAGATCAAGCAAATCCAACGGCCGAGATCGAACATAAAATATATAAGAATTAGAAGAGTGCCAAAAGAGTAAATATACCATGATTGACAATTGATGAATTAGAACAAAAAGTAGATCAAATGTTTAACTTACCAAGTAGAAGACGAACGAGATGATCAATGGCCGAGATCAAGATCAGATCAAACGGACGGCTGAGGTTCAAAGCCATGATCAATATGAGATCGGATGGTCCACAATCAAATGACGGAGATCATGATATCAAGGAGATCGATGGCCAGGATCGAACATGATCAAAACCTTGATCAACAACAATGGCTTGGCTGTACCGCGATAGGGACAGTGGTGCAGCACGGCGGCAGGACGGCAAAACGGGGTGTGCACACGGCGGCGGGCGCTGGACAGTGGCCATGGCGGCGGGTGGCCAGGGCACGACTGGGGTGTGCACAGGGAGCAGTCGTGTGGCGCGACGCTGCAAGAGGTGTGTCGGGGACGCTGGGTTGACGACTGGCGGAAGTCGAAAGGGGGTAGGGCAGCACAAGGGGGTGTGCTGGCTGTCGACGTTAGGATCTGGCACGACGGGGGAAGGAGGCAGGGGAGCGCGCTAGGGGGACACTGTAGTTGCTGCTGCCGACTGTTGCATGTCGACGGGGGGACACAGGGGGGCGGCGCAGCAGGCAGGGCACCGGCTGAGGGAGTGGGCGCTCTGGCGACGAGGACAGGACGAGAGAGAGAAGGAGATGGGAGTGCAGGGTTTTGGAGGTGCAGGGTACGGGCGAACATGGCGACTAGGGTTAAAACAGTGATAGGGGTTTTTTTAAGGGTTAATTTAGGTTAATTAGGTTATATAGTATAGGGTTTTGGGTTGTGGGTTATTGGATAATGGGTTTGAGTAGGATCCAAAAGGAGATTGTGTCAAAATTCTCTATAATCAGGCTACATGGATTTGATGAGATGAAATAGTCAAATCCCCATGAAAAACAACGAATCTGAGCTGATAGGGAAGATGAAATGAAACATAAATCGGCATAAAAATGAGTCGAAGTAAAAGAAAAGATTTTTATTAGAAATGGAAACAAAAATACAGGATCTCAAACTGATAAAAAGAATATAATGGAGTAAAATACAGCAGAAAAATACAAATATGGGGAACAGGGGTTACAATCTCTCTTCGGTTTCTCATGCTTCTTCTTCATATAAGCCATGCAACTGCGCATCATGTGACCCTTCTTGTGACAACACTAGCACTCAGGCCCATGTCCCCCATCGTTGTCATCAGATCTTGTCACGTCCTGCCTCCCAAAAATACGAAATACGAGTACATGACAAAAGCCCAACAAATGACTAACGTCACCCAAAAGTTATTTATCCGATTAACTCAACAATATAAACAATACAGAACAATTGCGCAGACAATAATAATAATCTCATGAACAATAATACTTAGAATTAATCAATATAAATATCCAAATACAATAATAATCCAACGTCGGGAAACAAATAACAATATTCGGGACATAAGCCCAATACAATGAAATAACAATAATTCAATAATTAAGTCTCCATAATAAAGCAATAATTATTAAGCAGCAATGCAATCAATTTCTTCATCAATGTTGTTCTCCCAATCTATCAGGTAATTTTTCATCAACACCTGTAAACACTTCATCTCAAAAGAGGAGAAAAATTGTCCTTAGAGCAAGTCATGGACAACAAGTAGAGAAAGCAGAGAAAAATAGAATAACGGTATAACAATGAATCAATGGATCAATAAGAATCAATAAAATGAGACAATATCATGATAATTGATGCAATTGGCTATAAACAATGGTTCAATAATTGGTAACAATAATCAATGATCAAAATTAATAACACTCAGCCAATATTCAATATTAACAAGAACAATGATGAACAGTATGCAATGTCGATATTGTGTTACTCCTTAAGTCTATTGTTCATTTCAATCCTAACTAATGCATGTACTACTGTGTCTCATGTGTGCCGTACCACAAGTTCGATGTATACAATCAATTTCGTTTTAGACTTAAGTGAAAGATTCTATAGATCATGTACACGGCACGATAACAGTATTTGTAGCATTGCTACACACTGGTTGGCTCAATAAAAATAATACACGGTCAATTAGGGATACTGTGTCAGTAGTCCAACAATAAACCGATAACAATAACTCTTGCCAGCACGCAATATTTTGGGAAACAAGGCCCACATTTCAGTGTACAGTCACTATGTCATCAACTACTTCAGTCTATTCCTTAAACTCCGGCTTGTTAATTATTTATCAGTGCAACAATATAATATGTAACTAAGACATGAGATGAACAATAATATCAATCGGGAAACAATAGGGTGATAACATGGATAGAACGGCTAGAATGGTGATAATAACTCATTGGGAATATGCAATGCAACATACATTCATTAAATCATGCAATAGTACAACATAGGAATAATTAATCTATTAAAAAGTAGTATCCAAAATTCTGGACAGCAAGCGCAATCTGTACAAAAATCAATGTTCTAAAAAGCGGTCTAGGCGGCCGCCTAGGCAGTGCCTAGGCGCTAGGCGGCCCTCCAACGCCTCGCCTAGGGGCTAGGCGTTTAAGAAAATCGGTTAATGGTTCTAAGAAGTAAAAAGCGGGTCTTGACGGCACGTAATCGGTGTAAGTGGGTCTAGCCGTGCTAGACCTGCTTAGACCCGCTTAGGAATTAATTTTTTTTAAAATGGGGTCCGACTTATTCTAACCCGACCCGCTCTAATACACTCAAACCCCTAAAACTTCTTTTTCTCCTCTAAATCTCCCGTAAAAAAACCCTGAAATCAATTCTATTCTCTAAATCCATAATTCCTCTCCTCTAAAACCCCCAAATCATCTCCTCCACCTCCCTTTTTGCAGTCGTTGCTCGCAGTCGTCAACACAACCTCCTCCGCCTCCCTCCTCGCAGTCGCAGCTCTCACTCACTCTGTCACTCATTTGTCAAAACCTCCTCCTCCACCTTCCTCCTTGCAGTCACAGCTCGCTTCAACTTCAACCGACGTCAACACAACCTATCTCTCCTCTCTTCAGCTTCAAAGTCAAGTCGTCAACACAGCCACACACTGCCTACCGCCTTGCTTCACCTCCGACGTCAACACTACGTCCTTCTCTTCTCTCTCAAACTTCTCTTGACGCAACCCTCCCCCATCCCCCGACTCAAGCCTCCCGCTTCCCCCACACTGTTTGCTCCTTGGAATGGAACAACCGAATATGTAATCTCCACTACTGGTCTTCTTCATAGATTAATACTAATCTAATAGATGAGTATAAGACTATATAGAAAAAGAAAAAGACTAATAATAATACACCGATTCGATTTTGTAAAGCTCATCCTGCAATTGCAAGGAGAAATATCAAGAGTAAGAATTGGTAACAACAAAACAAAACAAAATGATAAAATATATAAATAAAATATATACATACATAAATAAATATATAATATATAAATAAAACCGCCTAGCGCCTAGCCGCTTAAGCTCCGCTTGCAAGGCCTAGGCGCTAGGCACCCATCGGCCGCCCGACTACCGCCTAGCGACTTTTAGAACATTGACAAAAATACAGTTTTCCGCTGACTCAGAAATCAAAAATTGACTCCGTCAGAAAATCTGGAAACTAGACTTCCATACGGTTCCAACGCATACTTAAAGTTCAAATTCCGACAACAGTAGCTAGGTCAAACACATGTTTCTTTTCAGATTTTATGTTCAGGCAGAAATTCGACATCTTGTCATTTCAATTTTTGAATCAACAAAAACTAAATATTAAATTCAGTAAAAATATAATCTAGGCTCCTAAACATGTTAAGCAACAATCTAGAAATTTTCATAGCAAATTTTATCATTTGATCAACCTTTTTACTGTTTGAACATGAAAGGTACGAAAATCTGAAAATCTGAAAGTAAAAACACAGCTGTAATAAAACGGGCATAACTTTTGCTACAAAACTCAGAATTCAAAAATCCTGGATGTTATTGGCAACTAGACACTTGGGGCTACATTTCATATTCAGAAAGTATTTCATTTTAAGGTCATTTACTGGTTCGAAAACAGCGATCAAAGTTCAGGTCAGCAAGCATGTACAGTTTTTAAGGCATTTTTCTTGAAAATAAATTAGTTGAACATGATGGGTATCGATTCTATAGTCAATAAATTGTGTAACTAGCATGATAGGTGTCCAAACATGATAGATACAACTTAGATCATACACATATACAAGTCTAACATCAATCATTCGCCAAACGATCAAACGACATACAATCTAACGATTGTCTCTACAATAATTTATTTGTATTGTGACTTGTATGAACAACCCTATTGTCAATTCTATATGCACTCATGAAAGATCCAAACTTTAGAGTCAAAGCGGCACGATGTCAAGAATATTGGGGTTAGCTCGTGTAAACCTTCAATAGACCCAACGAATAGATGAACAATGGATAATCGATAACAAAGAGAACTACTTGCAAGAATTTCAATAACACTTGAATCTGATACAATTAGTAATTCAAGAGGAGAGTGACTTGCCTGTTAGACGGTGAAAATGAATACAAAAAATAACGGGAAGAGAATCCCAAAGTAATGAACCCACAAACTAATCAACTCACCAATAGCACGTGTAATATACGTGCAATAGAATCCAAGAGCAATAACACCAAGAGCAAAAAAGAACTCAGTAATTAACAACACAACAGCAAGAGAGACAACAGCCAAGAGGCTTGGCGCCGGCGTCGACTGGCTCGACGGAGGCGGACGGCGGCGTCGCCGGCGAGTGGCGCGACCGGAAATAGGGCGGCTCTGGGGTGAGAAACGACAACAGTAACAGCGGGCATTGGGGTTGGGTTCTGTCGTCGATCGATCTGTGGAAACAGGGAAAGGGATGGTCGGGGTTGTGCTGGGTGGTCGACGAGAGGTCAGGGAGGCGCTGGGGGGAGTCGCCGGCAGGAGAAGGAGCACGGGGGGTCGCCGGAGTGGTGGGAGAAGGTCGGGAAGATGAACAGGGATGGGTTCAGTTTGGGGTGAGAGAAAAGGAGAGAGGAGAGAGAAGAGACGGGGTTCAAAAAAGTGTAATTTTTAGGGTTTGCAGTAGAGTTGTATTAATATGGTACAAATAGGGTACTGGGTTAGTGGTTTAGGGTTCAATAAAAACGGTTTTGGGTCAAGAATACAACAAATTGGGTTTTATGGTTTAATAAGAGATAAATCAAAATCAGTAGGGTTCAAATAAAAATTCGCACAATAACAAGAGAACAAGAGGATCGACAAGAATGGCTCAAACAAGAAGAATGAGAATTTTCATGAACAAAAATTTAATCAAAAAGAAAATAATCAAGAAAGAAAAATACGGTATTTAAAAATATTCACACACACACACACACAATATATATATATATATATATATATATATATATATATATATATATATATATATATATATATATATATTGTGTGTGTGTGTGTGGTCAAATGGAGGGTGTGGTCTGTGGTGGACGGCGGCACTTCAAATTGAGGGTTGGTGGGTGGCGGGGTCGAGCTCGAGAGTCTGGAGAGAGCGAGAAAGATCGAGTTGCATGGAGAGAGTAAGGAGAAGATGAGTAGGTTTTTCCCCTTAATTTTGGGGATTTTGAGACTAGGAGGGAGAGAGAGACAGAGACGTGAGAAAATGAGAAGACGATAAGAGGGAAGATGATAAGAGGGAAATGCCCAAAATACCCCCACTCATACTTTGATTCTAATCTACGGTTTTCGGAAGGGTTCCCACCAACTATTGTGAGAACAATTTGCATCAGATCATTTCTCTCTCTCTCTCTCTCTCTCTCTATATATATATATATAAGAAATGCTCCATTGAAAACGGGTTTATTTTCACGGGTTGGAAAACAGCTATCAGGACCGTTGGATCGCTCTTGATCGTGATCAGCGGCTCAGATCGCCTCCGCCCATCACCCATTATCACTTAAGTGGCAGAGGGTTATTTTGGGAATTTCGTCCCAAATAACTCTTCGCCTGATTCGTTGTAAAAAAATAAATTAACCTAGGTTGTTGTTGGGAACAACGGCCAACAACGGCCTATGTTCTCAATTTTTATAACCTAGGTCGTCGTTCCCAACAACGGCCTAGGCTATAAAATTTTATAAAATTTTATAGAAATTTTATAGCCTAGGCCATTGTTCCCAACAACGGCCTAGGTTAATTCATTTTTTTAGAATCCGTGAGGTGAAGAGTTATTTGGGACGAAATTCTCAAATTAACTCCACTTAAGTGAGATGGGTGATGGGCGGCTCAGATCTGAGCCGTTGATCACGATCAAGAGCGATCCAACGGCTCAGATCGTTGTTTTCCAACCCGGTGAAAACAAACCCGTTTTCAATGCTGTTTTCAATGGAGCATTTTCCTATATATATATATATATATATATATATATATATATATATATATATATATATATATATATATATATTGTGGTAGGGTAAAAATGGCCTGGGGCCCAACCAGGGCCCAGGACAGCTCTCGCTCAAAAATGAGAAAAACAACAATCTGGCTCGGCTTCGAACCACTACAGGGTCGGCACCGAACTCGCCCTTGCCGACCCATAATCCCTCGCCAGCTCGAGGTTCGGTCTAGTACCAGGGTAATCTTCTCAGGAAGACTCAACGGCTCGCCATCACCCTTGCCGACCCATAATCCCTCGCCAGTTCGAGGTTCGGTCTAGCACCAGGGTAATCTTCTCAGGAAGACACACCGGCTCGCCATCGCCCTTGCCGACCCATAATTCCTCGCCAGCTCGAGGTTCGGTCTAGTACCAGGGTAATCTTCTCAGGAAGACTCAACGGCTCGCCATCTCCCTTGCCGACCCATAATCCCTCGCCAGCTCGAGGTTCGGTCTAATACCAGGGTAATCTTCTCAGGAAGACTCAACGGCTCGCCCTCACCCTTGCCGACCCATAATCCCTCGCCAGCTCGAGGTTCGGTCTAGCACCAAGGTAATCTTCTCAGGAAGACACAACGGCTCGCCATCGCCCTTACCGATCCATAAACCCTCGCCAGCTCGAGGTTCGGTCTAGCATCAGGGTAGCCTTCTCGTGAAGGCCCAGCGATTCGCCATCTCATTTCCTCGACCATAAACACTCCTCCACGGCTAGCTCCCGCACCCCCGCAGGAGTGGGGGGCTTGTGTGGTTGGGTAAAAATGGCCTGGGGCCCAACCAGGGTCCAGGACAGCTCTCGCTCAAAAATGAGAAAAACAACAATCTAGCTCGGCTTCGAACCACTACAGGGTCGGCACCGAACCGCAAGTTCACCACCACAGAACTGGTCTCCTCGTATCCGACGAGCCTCGATGGCCCTCGGCCTCCGATCTGCGACAGCCCCACGGGCCGTCCGCCAAGTCTGGCGAGGAATGAGGATGACCTGGCACAACCTAGGCCATCCGATTCCTCCAGAGGCACAGGAGCCCCATGATCAGCCATGTCAGCTCCAAATACCACCTAGGGCTTTGCCATGTCAGCCCTATACCACTCTTGGCACTGCCACGTCCGCCCTAAACCCCCTGGGCCTCCTGCCACGTCAGGCCCACGGGCTTTCGGGTTCAGACCCGGCCCCCAAGCGGATCCAAACCCGGTTGGGATTCCCTATAAATACCAGACCCTCACCCACCTTTTCAGGTAATCAATCTTTGCCACCTAAATTTTCCTAGTTATTGCTACTCTCTCACAGAGACTGACTAGATCGTCGGAGGGTCCGCCACCGGGATAAACCCCGGTGTTTCAGGACCGTCTGCAGGTACTCGAGGCGAGGTCATCTGAGTCGATCCTCAAGCGCCGAAGAGAGCCCCTCGCTCACCGTCCGGCACCGTACTCTTCCCTCATTACAAATTGAGTCCGAACTCACACCTGGTGCATCCACACTGCGACCAAAAACAAACCGCATCATATATATATATATGACCGGGCCGGGCTTTAGGGCCTTTATGCTATAGCCGTTTCAAGAATTAAAGTATCTTTATGATGTAGCCGTTTTTGATTAAATGCATACAATTTTAAATCCTTCATGGTTAGTAGTTATAAAAAGAAATCATTTTTTGGGAAAAAAGAGTGCAAAAAAATAAAAAAGTCCTTTCTCTTCTTCAATTCTAATTTTTTAGCGGTCTTTTGCCTTGATTTGGTTGGTGTAAGTTGGTCGTGCTGCTATTGGAGCATTAGGCAGCACTGTAGACAGAACCTCGTTGTATGCCGGGAGAAGTGTTTGCTGATCAATAATTCATCTCTAGAATCGGTTAAATAGTTTCTTAAAGAAAGTACAACCCACGCCTTGAGTCACTTTTCTCTTTCTTCCTGTTGCAAATCAACTCTAGAGCCATTCTCAGAAGGTTCATTTAATGCACTCAGGTTTAACGCATTTTGTTTAACAGTTACAAAAATCATGTGGAAAATGAAGCACAGCTGCACAGGATGAAAGATAATTTAGTTCTGCTACATCATCATACTTGGGTAACTTAACGAGGAGGCTAACATAATGATGATGAAAGAGGCTCAGTTATATGGAGCAGTAAGAGACTAATATTTGGGGTTTTAAAAACACACTTTAGAATCATGGTATTTTCGAAGTGTGGTATTTTTTTTGATCAACCGGATAGGGTCTTACGACTCAAGCCATTTCAAAGTGTGGTATTAATGAAAGAGATTTCCAAAAGTGGGATTTCATATATAACTGGGTATTAGTCTAACATGTTTTCGAAAACATAGTGATTTTATTGAAAATTCACGTGCTTGACTTTGAAATTGAAATATATCTCTACTATTATAATGGGAGAAGGGGTTAGTGTCATTGACTGTCATTTTGAAGCCAACACGTGCAGCGCACGTGTTGACAGAATGACTCACTTTGGTAAATATTTTCGAAAGTGGACCAGTTTGGTAAATATTTTCGGAAGTTGATCATTTTGGAAATTATTTTCTTTTTTTTGTCTTTTTTCTTTCTTTCTCCGCGTGCACGTGCGAAAGTGGACCAGTTTGGTAAATATTTTCGACAGTGGATCAATTTGGAAATTATTTTTCTTTTTTTTTTGTCTTTTTCCTTCTTCCTCCACGTGCATCGCACGTGCATGATACTAGTTGTAAATAACCTCAGATCCTAATTGTAAAATCATACATTTTACCCTATGATTCTCAAATTATAATAAAATTAGTAATTTACACGTGCGATGCACATTTTAATAATTTCAAAAAATAAAAATAAAAACTCTGACGTAGGGAGGATTCGAACCGGAAACCTCTTTTATATTAATTATGTGCGTACGTTACACATGTTGGTAGAATGACAAAATGACAAATGACACTAAGGTCTTCTTCCATCTCTACTATTATAATGGGAGAAGGGGTTAGTGTCATTTGTCATTGATGTCATTTTGAAGTCAGCACGTGCAGCGCACGTGTTGACAAAATAACCCACGTTGATAAATATTTTTGAAAGTGGACCGGTTTTGTAAATATTTTCGGAAGTGGATCAGTTTGGAAATTATTTTTCTTTTTTTTGTCTTTTCCCTTCTTCCTCCGCGTGCACGTGCGAAAGTGGACCAGTTTGGTAAATATTTTTCACAGTGGATCAGTTTGGAAATTGTTTTCCTTTTTTTTTTACTTTTTCCTTCTTCTCCCACGTGCATCGCACGTGCATGATACTAGTTATAATATTATTAGAAAAGAGATTAGAGATTAGAGATTATAATATTAGAGATTAGAGATTATAAGATTAGAGATTATAACCACTTACCCTAGTAGTTTACACGTGCGATGCACGTCTTAATAAATATAGTTTTTTTAGAAGTAAAAATTCAGACGTAGTCTGGATTTGATCTAAAACCTCATTTACAATAGTTATGCACGTGCGTTGCACGGGTTGGTATATGGATAAATTACACTAAGGCCTTTTCCCATTATAGTAGTAGAAATATTTATTGGATGAAATAGATTTTTTTTAATAATATTATTATAAGAAGGTGACCTCGTCACCGCTTCATTAATCAAGAATTAACAGAACAAATAGTCCAAGTAATAACATCTATCTGTTCCAAACAGAATAATGAAGAACAATTACAAAGCACAGTCTACGTCTCTAACTAGTCCCTCCCCTAACTAAACACGTAAACTTGGCATTTGCACCCTGTTCTCCCACCAAAACCTCCTAGATGTACTTTAAATTCCAACAAAAATCAAATTTGGAATTCAAACTTCATCGACCTAGCTCTTCACCCCGAAGACTCCTTGACCATCCCCCAAACGTTCACCAGGCAACAACCACATCCACCATCTCTTGCTGGCATACTTACGCCTCTCCCTACAACGATGTCGTCGTGTATCCGTCCAACCAACCCCACCGCGATGCTTTCTTTCGATTGCATCAAATCTAGCTCTCAACAGTAGTCATGTTTCTCAACTGATAATGAGAACATTTGCACTTGCCGATAACTCCACCAAATGTACTTTGAATTACAACCAAAACTAGTTTGAAATTCAAATTATACAAGCGTATTCACCTCACGCTTCGCAACTAAAATATGAATTTCAAAAATCTATATTGAAATTCAAATCTCAACTAAACTCCCCTTCCACACTTTTAATTCAAATTTGAATTTTAAAAACCCTAATTCGAAATTCAAATTTGTACTCTACTCCTCTAACTCAAAATTCAAATTCGAATTTCAAACCCTATTTTGAAATTCAAATTTCACAATCAATCAAACAATTGACAATCAATCAATCAATCAATCAATCTCACTCCCCCCTTTCCTCCAACCTCTTCTCCGACCAATCCCAACCACACCGGCCAACCAAGCTCAATCACCATCGCCCATCTCCACGTCCTCCCCCTTCTTGACGCCACCGTCAACCAACCCTCCCTTAGACGACCCTGCAGCAACCTCGAGCACCACCGAACTCGCTTACGACCATGGCCGTCGTCTCTCTCCTGCCCCTCTCCCCACCCCCATTGCTCATCGTGCGCCTCCATCGACCTCACCCCGACATGCTTCCCCGATGTCGCGACGCTCTCTGCATCCGCTGTCGAGCCAAGCCCAACTCCGACTATCGACGATCCAATCCTATTTGGACTCTCAACGATGCAAGCACTCCTCTGTCGGCGTTTTCGACTACACCGCCACTCCGACGAGCTCTGGTTGAGCTTACGACAGGCCTCTCCTCGACGACACCCATAGCCCCTCCAATTCCCTTCACCGACAGCCATCGACGCTGTTGACAAGTCATCATCTCCAATCGAAGCCCCTTCTCGACCGTTATCATCGTCCCCCTTGCACCCTATTCTTCTCCAGACGGCGCCGCTCCGTCGTCGACCTAGTCCCCTTAGAGTCGAACCTCCTCACCGCTTCGTCCCTCTTCAAAATCTCACATCTGACGAATCGAGGTCGTCAACACACCGCCCCGTACTTCTATGACATCGGATCTAGATTTGGGATTTTTTTGGCTACAAGAATTCTGAAACAAACTCCAATACAAAGATGTACGACGATGGAAAGGTGGTGGTAGCAGATGAAGTAGCAGCTCAGTGGTTTGAACTTTGAAGATGGGACGAGCATAGAAGAAAGGAGAAGGAAGTCATTAGGGGTGGTAAAGGGGGAAGGTAAGAGGTGCAGCCAAAATATATAAAATAAGAAAAACAACTACATAATTGAAGCTGGAGGATTATACAAAACTCTAGCTGCCAGCAGTTCAACTTCATATTACACTTTAAAATCCTTAGGTTTAAAATAAAAGGAACTAAAAAGTAGCAAAGTAGCAATTCTTATCACAATTAAACTAAGAATTCTAAGCAATTCTTCATCAGCAAAGCCTGAACACTCTCAGACAGTGAATCATCTGTATTTAAGCAATTATTAGTGGATGAGAATATGTGTTTGTATGTAAGGGGTTGGTGTGTGCCTACACCCTTGTTCAAAATAATTAAATAAAATTTTTTTCCTCCTTTCCTTCTATAACTTTTATTCCCACCTTTACCATTTTGCTAACATCTCCACTATTTTAATGGAAAAGTTTGTAACCACTATTTTAATGGAAAAGTTTGTAACCAAGCAAATACGTACATTGTAATGAAACAAATACGTGTAATGCATATGTATAACTAATATAAAGAATGTCTTAAATTCGATGTAAGACAATATCTAATTTTTTTAAAGAAATAAATATTTATAAAGACGTGCACTGCACGTGTGAATTACTTGTTTTGTATAATTTGAAAGTTGTGCAAGTTATTCATCCTCGCATCAGAGCAACAGATTCGACTACTTCTCACTAGTCATTGAAATATGGTTTTCCTCCTCTTATTATATAGTCTATTTTTCTAATTTATTAATTAGTTAATTTTTAAAATCAACCTATTCTAAATAGGGAAGGGCCCAACTGAATTAAAAACCGGCCCATTTACCCTAGAATCAAATATGGGCTTCAACCAACCCCCGCCCGGCCCGTTCTCACAACAATGAGATGGTAAATTTTCAAAAATCCCCATGCATTCACGGATTTATTCCCAATATTTCAAATTTGAGTTCCACGTTCCCAATTCCCAAATACCAAAGTAGCAGCGTAGCAAATTTCCTTAAGAAAGTTGACATTTTTAGTTGAAAGAGGGGTGATCAAAGGAGCATGTTTGGGAGGATTTGAACAACTTTACAGGTATGGGTTCGATCACATTATTCAAAATTTCATTTTTTAATTATTTTTTCTTTTTTTACTTTTTTGAGTTATAATTTTTTCTGGGTTTTCTCAATGTTTGTCTTCATATTGATCACTAGGTGTTTGTATAAATTACACAATACAGGATTATCTTATGAGCGTGTTTGATAGTTCAATTTTTACTTACTATTGAATCTGCGGGCAATTAGTGAAGATTAAGTGTGATCTATGTTCGATAGCATAGACTGATTATGATGACGATACCCTTTTACATCTTTTTAACTATATGTTTAGAGGGGTGCGTATATGTATTTCATCATGTGCTTCAAACGCAAAATAAGACGTGCGAAAACCAAGCCAGTCCCAATTAAGGCATTAACCCCTTGCTTTCCTCTTAGATATAGCTCGCTAGAGAACAGAGAATCTATCATGATAATTCTCAGTTAATTCCAGATGTGTGTGGGATTCATAGTAAAAGAGAATAGAGATCAAGAAGCAAATGTGATCATGCATGTAACTTTCTAAAATATGCTATTTTTGAATGGAAAACGGTATAATAACTAATAATCATGAAAAGAATCAGATATGAAGATGTACGCTGAGAATTAACTGGTTGGTTGACTTGTGAATTTCAAATATTTTTTTGGGAATTCTAATTTTGTTGGAGGAGCGATGGGTTAATTGGGGGATCCCCAAAAGATGAGCTGCCACGACAGAGGTGTTCGTCAGGGGGAAGTTCGTCGAGAGCGTCGGCGTGTTAGTCGAGAACAATGGCTACTGTTGATGGCTGGATTTGACACAATCGGAAGATGGCGTCGCGGTAGAGTTGGATTGGTGGATTCGTCGGGTGTGATGGATGCATGCCGCATTGACATAGTGGTTGTGGTTGTGGCAAAGGTGGACGTTCAGGGGAAGGTGTGAGGAGTCTCCGGGGTGGAGAGGAATATTTGATGGAATTCAAATTTTTAATTGTTTGAAATTCAAATTACATCTGGTTAGGATGGGTGGCAGAATAGATGCCGGTGCTTTCGTCTACAAGTGTAGCTAGGGAGAGACTAGTTTATGTTATAGGACGAGCTATTGTTTTATGTTATTCCGTATTAGGAACATAGATGTATATTATCCGTAATACTTGTTTTGTGAATATATTACTAATGAAGCGGTGACATGGTCACCTTTTTTCTTAAAAAAAAATTACTGGAAGGTTTAAATGTGATGGTTCATGAAGAAGTAGAACCACTGCCATGAGTGGAACTATCCAAGAATAGATGTAGAGTGATATACCTTTAGTCAGTCATATGGAGCAGATTCAGATTCTGTAACCTATAAAAAGTAGAAGCTGAAGAAAACAATGAGGCAAGTGTATACAATATGACCTATGGAGATTCAAGAAAGATTGAGCATTATGCACCACTCAGTTAGACTGCCTTCAATAAGTGGATTCCATCTTACTCTGATGAAATGACAACTAGTAGGTGAGGGAGCAAAATTGATAATATTTAGTGACCATGTACTATGGTCAATATAGTTAACAAGAATAACGTTGAAAACGAAGCACGGTGCTACAACCATTAGCGTAACTGACAGCCTAAAGAGGATGTTGATAATGATTTCTGAGGGTTAGTCATATGGAAATAATATGTGAAAAATATTTGATGATTAGGTTAAGTAGTACATTAATCAGTTATGAGTGCATGATCCTATGATTCCCATGATTATCAGATCAAATTTAATTGCATTTGAAGTTTGTATCTATGCAGTTTGTTCTCTTCAGATAGCTGTAGTTTGTATTTGATGATTAGCATTTGAAGTTTGTATCTACTTTCTGACCAACCTCCCCTACATGTCTCCACGGCAGTCCCGACTACCCTAAGTTCGCCGATGCCCCCGACGTCGTTGCTTGGCAGTACTCCCGCTGCAAGTCCCGACACAACCAACTCGAACCCCGATTGTGAGCGCGTTGCCATTGCCAGCGCTAGTCAGCAACTCCCACACCCACACCCACGACCAAGATATGCCCTGCCAAATGTCGCCTCCAACGCTGGCTGATTGCCACGTTCCCCGGCCGTTCTCCTTCATTGCCGACCGAACGCTCTTCCCTGCCACCCCTGATCGACACCAGCGCTGTCCTAGGCTCAGTCAAACCTCCAATCCTCGTCTACCATGGTCGCGCCTTACTCCGACACCGGAGTTAACCCCTCACCGGTGGTCGCAACCACCAGACCTCCTCCATCCCACCTCGCGGGAGAAGGCCAACCCCCGACGAACCCACTCAGCAGCCAAAGTAAGAATTTGGAGAGACAAGAAGAGGGTTAGAGATGATGAGATCTGGAAGAGAGAAGAAGAGGGGAAGAAGGGAGCGGGAGCGGGGGAGGGGGACGGCGCAATCCTAGCCGTCGCCCCCCAAACTCAGATCTAGGGTTTGGGTTTTTAGTTTTTTTGGGTTTTGGGGGATAGATTCTCTGTGATTTTTAAGATCACTATCATTCAGTCGTATCACTACAATCATGTGAAGATAAAAATTCAATGCAAAATTCCATATTAGATTATAATTGTTAGGATGATTTTCCCATCAAAAGTTTGGTGTACAGAGGACAAACATGTTTTTCACGTCTTTTTTTAATTTAAAAAACCTTTACTCATCTCAAAATCTCAATATTATCTATAGGATGGCCTATGGTATCTCACCCTACTCAGTGATTATAAATGACCATAGACACCAAACAAATATATTTACATAAATTAAACAAATAACTACATAAGTACATCCTAACATCCATAAAGAAAGCACATATATAGTTATGTCCTCATGTCTAGATTTCAGAATTTCCTGTTGTCTCCTATTCTTTGTAGGAGTATAACGCAGACCATAAGTTCAAGAATAAGTGGCAATATTTTGTACATACAAGGTGGAGCTAATTGCTACAATTTCCATAAAGTAATCAAGCATAATCCTGTGCAATATTGTACAGAATTTTCAAAAAATAAAAAAAATACATATAAAAAAATGAAAAATTCATCTAATAACATGTATAAAATATTACAATGTTTTTAGGTTTGATTTATGGATATAATTCAAGCACTGCCAGACCTGGACCCACTCTTCTATGGATCCAAATCTTGAACCCAGACCCGACCTGTGCGAACTGGGTCTGGGTCCTGTTAAGTAGGGGTGGGCATCGGTCGGTATCCGACCTAATATGGACCATCCACCACCGATCCAAAGAAGATCGGTTTTTTTATTTTCTCATCCGCAACCAATCCGAACCTTAATTGGATCGGTTTCCATCCAAGCCGATTAAGCTCGGTTTGGATTGGATTGGATGGTCGGTTTGGCGTGCTACTTTTCACCTTCAACATCATTCATAATTTAGTTGAAATTTAAAAGATCAACTTCAAACAAACTTATGAAACAATCTGCTATTTGTTATTTAGAAATGAAATTAAAATGAAGCTTCATAAAACCACAAGTTGTTAATGAATTTTGCACTAATTGTTTGAGATGATGACGTTTAAATGAGTAAGATAAATTGCTTTTTCACTTGCTTACTTTTGTAATCTTAGTTTATTATCATAAAAGAAACATCAATAACTATAACTAATTGAATTTCAGGTACAGCAAAAAAGATTTAGAAAACAATTTATGCTTGACTTGATTAAAGTAACTATTAAATGTTACATCAACTTCATGATTCTATTAAGCTGGGCCACACTGTAAATCAAGTATTTCTCAACAACATAACACACGGGATTATGGAGAATCAAAACATAGGTAGAACAACTGCTCAGTTTGTATTAAAGAAATTAAAGAAGACTGTTTGTATCTCCAAGAAAATAATAAATGATTATTTGTATATTCAAGAAATTAAAGGAGAACTAGATTTTTTATGGACTTATGCATTGAGGTACGGTCGGTTCGGTTTCATCGGTTATTAGAAAGCCTCACCCAACAACCAAACCGGTCCAGTTGGTTATTGAAGATCAAGAACCAGGCCAATCCAAACCCCCAATTGGTTCGGTTAAAAACCGGTCGGTTCGGGTTGGATTGGTTCGGATTGGTCGGTTCAGATAATAGCTGTCCACCCCTACTGTTAAGAAATGCTACCCGTCAGGTGCGTGCGGGGCGTGGGGAGTGGGTTTGACGGCATCGGGCAGCTAGCAGTGTCGACATTGGATAGGAGAGGGAGTTCAGGACTGCTGCTTTGTCTCTTTTCCTTGATGTTTCCTTTTGGGAGATTAAGTTTTTTGTGTGTGTGTGTGGGGGGAGGGTCCTAGTCGGGTCCTTTTCGAGCGGACTAAGATCCAACCTGAAAAATATGAACGAGCCCTATTTTAGTACCCGGACCCTACTCGTAATAGATCCGGTTGGTTCCAGATCAATGTTGGGTCCTAGTATCCGATTTTTGTGACAATGCTTTTTTTTCTTGGATGAAAGATGGTAACAACCATCAATATATATATATATATATATATATATATATATATATATATATATACAAGAAAACCAGATTACATATGTGCCAGAAAATCACAGAGCAAGAATTAAGATACATCAGAAAGCAATAATTAAAATACGACGGCTAAAGAATTCAACTTGAAAATTAAAGTACATTAGAAAAGATAGAAGAGCGACGCATAGTGCTTGTTTTTTTTGAAGCAAAGATGGCACATAGTCCATCCAAATTTCATTAACACGATACTTAATGAAACAGTAACAGAACCTCCCCATACATCAACTCCTCACAGTCTCCATATGTCAAGTTCTAACATAATTAAGATACATCATAATCTCAAAAGAACGAGGTTACACACTAACAAAAGTATAATGTAACGAAGCCAAAAGAGCAGCACCATTCCAGTCCAACTGCCACTACCCTGTACTTTATCTCCCTCTTTTTCCTTCACCTCATTAACCTGCTCGATCCCCCTCATCATTGTTGGTAAATAAGGTTCCAGTCCTGAGTCTCTTTCTTTGTCCTACTACAATAGACCACTGTGAGATTAAATGTCCAATTCTAAAAATGGATTGATTAGCATCTACAGTAATGTTTCTAAAACAAGCATTGTTTCTGTCCAACAAAAATGACCCATAGGCAGGCTGCAGCCGCAGACTCCCATTGTTCCCGACCCTTTCTGTTGGGGATACTTACTCTAAAATATCCCCAAAGTTCATTGAATTCCCTGGGCTTGTGAGTAAACCCAAAAGCCAGACGCATGGCTTCCCAGATCCTCTCCACTCTCGATCAGGTAAAGAAAAGATGTGAAGTGGTTTCCTCCTCAAGTAGACAACCCAGACAAACAGTGTCAACCTGAAGACCCCGCTGCACCATATTGGCTTTTGACAGAACTGCATTCAAAGACAGGAGCCAAAGAAAGGCCCTGACTTTATGTGGTGCATTGCTTCTCCAAATAATTCGACTATTTTCACATCGCACACCACCATCGTTGAGTAAATTGTAGGTGGACTTAACTGAAAACACTCTACTCTCCCACCTCCACTCTCTAATGTCTGCCCTTCCATGCTCCGGTTCTCTATTCTGTTAGACATGTTGAAACATCTCCTCAAGCATCTTTCCTCTTCTGGTGCAAGTACGGAGGAGAAAGCAAAACTCCATTGTCCAGCTCTGTAATAATTTGACACCAAACACTCCTGCTCTCTTGCCTTCCTAAATTGGGTACAGTGCTTCAAACGTGTTGATTCCGCACCAGTGATCTCTCCAGAATTGGGTATGCGCGCCATCTCCAATTGTTGATGTAGTATTGGCATGAAAGAACTCTCCAAGTTTGGCAATTCCCCTCTAGATAGAAGACACGCTTCTCCACTTAATCCCCCCCCCCCCCCCCCCCCCCAAAAAAAAAAAAAACTTGAATTTACGTAGGTTACGAAATCTAGTCCAATGCCCAGCCCAAATTGCATGTACTCTCTTGTGAATTTTTCACCACCATTTGCAAAGTAGGGCTTGGTTCATAAGCCTCAAATTGACAATTCCTAACCCTCCAAACTCTTTTCTTCGGCAGATTCTACTCTATTTGACCAATGGTAGGCCTCTCTTGTCCTCCTCTGTGCCTCGCCACAAGAAGTTTCTGTGAATCTTGTCAATCTTAGCAATGACCCAAGAGGGCATCTCATAAATAGACATCATGTATGTGGGCAGGCTTGACAACACATAGTTGATCAAAGTGATTCGCCCTCCCAACGAAAGGTGCTTCTCTTTCCACCCCTCCAGTCTCTTCTCTACCTTCTCTATTAACGGATTCCAGTCCCCTCTCTTGAGCTTCCCCGGTCGTAGTGGGACCCCAAGGTACTTGATCGGAAAACCCTCAATCTTAGTGTTAAGTATTCTCACAAGTATTGCAGTTCTCAAAGGATCTCCTCTACCTAGGGTGACCATACTACTCTTGGAAAAGTTTACTTTCAGTCCACTCCAGTGCTCGTAAAATAGGAGAATACACTTGTAAACTAGGACCTCACTAACCTCTCCCTTGCCAAAGAGGAGTGTGTCGTCAGCATATTGAATGATAGGCAATGATGAGGACGTATCCATCCCGCCCACACCACTTAGTAAGCCGTGTCTGACATATCTCCATACCAACTCTGTAAGGCCATCTGCCACCATTGTGAAGAGAAGCGGGGATAGAGGATCGCCTTGCCGTAATCCTCGTTTACAGGCAATGAGACTCCCCACCTTACCATTCACAAGGATTGATGATTTACTCCCCCTCAAGCATCTAGCAATCCACCCTCTCCATCTATCGCCAAAGCCTTTCACCGCTAGGATCTGTAGAACACACTCCCACTCTACTGTGTCATAAGCTTTCTCAAAGTCCAACTTGAGAAGAAAACCCTCTTCCTTTCGCCGGTCGCACCTAAAAATGGTTTCATGAGCCGTGACAATACTATCTAAGATTTCTCTCTTCTTAATTAAGCCACTCTGCGCTGGTTAAACAATTGTGTTGATGAGCGGTGCAAGTCTATTGGCTAGTACCTTGGTGATAATCTTAAATGAGCAATTGAGTAAACTGATTGGTCTAAGATCCTCCACTCTCGATATCTCTCTCTTCTTTGGAATCAGCGAGATATTCGCATAATTCAGCCTCTCGATATCTGCATTGTTCTCAAAGAATCCCCGAAAGATTTCTAATAGATCCTTTTTGATAACCTCCCAAAAGTAGGAATAGAAGAATATAGGGTCAGTTTGGTTCAAAGGAGGGGAGGGGAGGGGAGGGATTTTAATGGAGGGGAGGGAAGGGGAGGGAAGGGGAGGGGAGGGATTTAATGAAAACTCTGTTTGGTTCAAAGGAGGGGAGGGGAGAGAAATTAATAATTTTCTTGTTTGGTTCACAAGGGGAGGGAATGGATTTTATAATAAAATTACTTTTATACCCTTTTGCATATAATAAGAAATTCATACAACCACTTCATACAATAAGAATTGAAACAACAACGAATTAGAGAAATTTTATACAAGCATTATCTTTTCTCTTTAGAATAGATACAAGCAAATTATGCAAGCATAAAGGACTTATTCTTCCTTGTGAGGTTCAGAGGTTAGCACATAGCAACAGTTGTCAATTTGCAATTTGCTACTCAAACAATGCTTGTGGATGAAGATCAAACTGTTGTTAATCTTCGAGTTTGTGGTTAATTGATCTATACATCAAGTTATGCCCCGTATAATTTTTAGTCATTTTTAAGTTGCCGACGCTTTAGATGGATGGATTTGTTCTGCAAGCATATGGTTGATGTCAATCTTCATTAAGTATAACAGAAAAATAAAATCACTACTCCAAAGTTTTCTAACACCAAAGTCAATTCTCTAATTTTCCCTGTTAATTATATAGATTTTTATTTTATTTCTTTATTTATTTTTTTGGCAAGCTCTCTGAAATATTTTTGTTTACTGCACATCAATGTCATGTTAGATGGGGCGATATAAATACAACTTTTGTGTCTGATTTCTGAGTCATTGGTAATTTCTTCAGGTACTCCGGCCCCAACCAGGTCAAAAAGCCACAAAATTGCAGTTGTACTGGCATCAAGTGTTAGCTGCATTTGCTTACTAATCCTCAGCCTTGCTCTCTTTCTTTGGTGGAGGCATCGCCATAACCAACAAATATTCCTCGATGTCAATGGTAAATACTTGATTTAAAATTAAAGAAAAAAAGAAAAAGCAAATTGAGTATCTGTCTCTCTTCTAACCAGTATTGCTTTTCAAAATTTAGATTAACATAATGAGGAGGTTGTGCTTGGAAATCTCAAGAGGTTTCACTTCCGAGAGCTTCAGATTGCCACCGACAACTTCAGTGGGAATATACGAAAAAGAGAGATGTTTTTAATTAGATTATGATTTAGATTTTAAAGGGCAATTTAGTCATGCCACTTTTAAAAATTAGCCATATTTTCTCTCCCCTCCAAATCCCCCCACTTTTGGAGGGGAGCCAAAATTGGCTCAGGAGGGGTGTTGCACCCTCCCATTTCCCTCCCCTCCCCTCCTAAAAATTGAACCAAACAAGAACAGTAATAAAAAACCCCTTCCCTTCCCTCCCCTTCCCTCCATTCCCCTCCAACCAAACAGACCCATAGGGAAGCCATCTGGGTCAGGAGCTTTGTCTTGTCCCATCTCCTTGATGGCCTAAAGAACTTCCTCTTCCGTGAAAGAACCTTCTAAAGTGTGTCCATTGTTAATGGGATCCTGAGACCAAAACCCATCATCCAGCGTGCATCGATTACCTCTCGGTTTTCCAATGATATCTCTAAAGTGTTCGTCAATATGATTCCTCACTTCCTCCTCATTTGCTACCCAACTATCCTGAATGTTGAATCCAAGAATGAGATTAGAACGTCTCCTGCCATTAGCAATTCTGTAAAAATATGTTATGTTAGCGTCTCCTTCTTGCAGCCATTGTTCTTTAGATCTCTGTCTCCAATAGTCCTCCTCTATTTGATAAATCTCATCTAACTTCTCACGAAGATTAGACAATTGAACAAATTCTGCCATCTCTAGGGTTCTAGATTCCTCAATCAGTTCGACGGTGTGTATGGCTCTAGATATCTCCTCTTTCTCCATCTTGATGTTACCAAACTCGCCTTTTGCCCATACTCGGAGAGCTCCTCTTAATCTCCTAATTTTGCAGTTCCATCTAGCTACCGCGTTGGGACTATCATTTGTTATGTCCCACGACTTGTGCACCTCCGCAATCACCGACTCCCTTCGCAGCCATGCCTTCTCAAAACGAAAAGGCCTTTGGTGCTGCTGAGGACTCTGCCCACTTCTCAATATGAGAGGAACATGGTCGGAAGTGTTCCCGAAGGCAGAATGAGTGCTTGCTAACGGAAATTTGGCTTCCCAATCTCCGAACAAAAAAATATGGTCGAGCTTGGCTAGAATTGGATTAGTCTGCATATTCGACCATGTATATTGTCTATCCACAATTGGGATTTCTCTAACATCAAGATCCCCTAGAAGTTGATTGAAATGTCTACGGTCCCTATCTCCACAACCTCTTCCTCTATGTTTGTCTGTAAAGCAGGTGAGATTGAAATCCCCCACTAAGACCATGGATTGCTCCATCTCTCTCGAATATTCTCTAATTCCTCCCAGAAGTGCATTCTCTCCCCGTATGTGTTTGGTCCATAAATCATAGACACTACTTGATAGAACCCATCCCTCGTCTTGAATCCGAATAGAGACAGAAGTTCCCAGTCAAATCATCGATAATATGGAAGTAATCAGGGTCGACCCCCATTGCGATTCCTCCAGATTGCCCAACTGATGGTTTGACTCTCCATTCTCTCACTCTATTAGATCCCAGTCTACTCAACATGATATGTGAAGGTTTTACCATTTTGGTTTCACATATCCCAATGACTCTAGGCCGATTGATAGTAAGAGTCTCTGCAACTTTTCTTCTTTTTTTACCTGAATTGAGACCTCTAATATTCCAAAAAGTGTACACCATAATTTAACCATTGTGCCTCTCTTCTCTCATATTCAGTTAAGCACTGGCTCTTACATTGTTTGAGCCAGTTCTCTCAGGATCGACACATTAGCAATTTGCTCACTTTCACAAGATCCCAGATTCACTCGACATGCTTTAGACAATCTAATCACAAATGCATCGGGTAGGAAATCAATCATAGAAAAATTATGCATTGGATATATTTGTGCTCTTTTTCCTTTTTTTTTTAAAGAAGAAAATTCATGGACAAAAGTGGTTTAGCATAATATCTTATATAGAAGAGAGAGCATGTTTTAGCTTGCATGCTTGAAGAGCGAAAACTATACATAATTAAATTACAAGAAAGGAAGGTACCTTGTTCAAGCCCATTTTCACAGCACGAATTTCTCATCTAGATTATGTTGACTCTTGGTTTGGTGTGCACACAACGTGCTCACTTGTACTAATAAGTTTGAATTTAGTGTATCAGATTTTCAGGATTAATTAATATAAAAAAGAGATTCAAGAGAGATTCACAAATATATAGACAAGGAAAGTAATAAAGGGAGATTGCTTCTACAAGCTAAAGAGGAAAGAGCTCTCAATTAATTGGCCACCAAGCAATTTATCAAGTCTGGATTTTTAGCAATATTTTCGTGAGATATTTATTGTAATTGATTGATTAAAGAGACATGAGTTTATGGTAAGAAAACAAAGTGGATTCGATCTATACAGCCACGATCCGGTCGACCGTACCTAATGTCGGTTGACCGTCGCAGTCAACTGCAACTCCTATTGGCGAAGACAGCAGTCGACCTTTCATCTCTCTAGCTACGCCAGAGAGCTGAACGGTCGATCGCACACTTTGACCGGTTGACCGCAATTTGGCTGTATATCTTTTTTGGAATGTATCGTTTCTTCTTTTGAGCGATATACTTTCTCTTCTATTTAATCGAACGAATCCACTATGTCTTCTCCACCTATTCCTTCTGAGAAAATTACTTTGAACTAATCTCTTGATAATCAATCCGAGTGTGAGCGTTGAATTTGTTGTATTCTTTAGTCAAGATCTCAAACGATCTTGAGTTTTTATTTTCTTTTCTTTTCCACTTCGGTGAGATTGACAGGACTTGGATTAGGAGTCCTGTGGGTGTAATAGGTCTCTTGGCCTGAATCCGAGAATCACTGTACTAAGGGTTTTTGAGTATAGTGGAACGCTTGTAGCGGAGAATTGCTACAAGTAGGTGGTGTGGACATAGACCTGAGGGTCGAACCACGTTATATAGTTGCGTCATCTGAGTTTGCTTTTCTTGCCTCTTTTGCATTACTTTGCTTTATTTTACTTTATTCGTTTAATTTTTTTAATTCCGCACGATCACCCTATTCGCCCCCCTAAGGGTGATTTACAGATTATTCAATAGCTAGAAACATGATCTTGGTATCATACTCCAAGCATTTTCTCCAAAATAAGAGATTTTGTATACATATTTGCTATGGCAAGATCCCTTCTGACAAAATGCTGATATTAGAAAGTCATACACCTAACAAATCTAGAACCAAACTCTTACCCAACAATTCCTCAAACAACCTTAACAAAGCTGCAAGCCTTCCTCCTTCCCTTAACCAGCCTGTGCGTTCAAATGTCCAATCCCCTCTTTCAAGTACACATTATGTTGGCTCTAAAAAAGATGTACTGCTATTTAAGAAATGAAAACCATTCATTGATAACTTTCACCCATGTAGTAACTAGCCCACCCAACGTCCATGCTCCATCTGGTCATATTAATAATAATAAGGGAAAGAAAAAAAAAAAAAACATTTACTTTTAAATATCTCAATTGGACACAATTGAAAGTCAGTTATGTATGTCTTACTTTCGAATTGGGTGGTCCAGTTTCCACTTAAAGTATAACGGTGCAAAATGCATTGCTCCAATAGAAAATATCAAATAGAAAAAATTGTATTCGTAAGGAATATCATCTTCTAATTGAACTGTGTCTTTCTGAAACGGAAAAAATACAGAAGAACTATCAAAATTACTATGTTGAGTTGTTATGGTGAGTTGGTGACACACAAAGTAGAGCCATCTCAAAACAATACAGATGACACCAACATAACCATACCGCAATTTGATATATAAAACAGTACTGTAAAGGACACATGAAAAGCAATTAGATATACTAATTTGATAAGAGTGTGAATCAGGAATTAAATCAGGATGTGAATCAGGAATTTCTTAATTTGCTTTCCTTTGAATTAGCAATCAAATCAGGAAAGACATCTAATTTGCTTTCCTGATTTGCTCAGGATGTGAATAAGGAATTCCTTAATTTGCTTTCCTTTGAATTAGCAATCAAATCAGGAAAGACATCTAATTTGCTTTCCTTTGAATTAGCAATCAAATCAGGAAATGCATCTAATTTGCTTTCCTTTGAATGATGAATCAAATCAGGACTTAATCTGTTGCCTTAATTGTAATTATTTTCCTAGAATAGGCTAGACAAATCAAGAATTGATTAGTTCTCCTTAATGGTAAGTAATTACCTGTAAATGTTGTAATCCTTATATATAGAAGAAATAACAAAGTAGAAAGGCATCAAGCCAAATTTCGTGACAAAGAGTTCTGCTTCACCTGAAATGATCCTGAATCAATCCCAGTCGTCAAGGTCGCAATTACAATTGCACATACAGCGATGAGGAAACTCTAGAAGAAAATAAGTACAGGAAATCTCAGTAAGTGATTAAAGAGGAAAACATAAAGTTATTCATGCAAGTCTGGACTGAACTGAGAACAAGCTTGCAGATATTCATTAATTAGCATGAGCAGAAAAGAAGTAGGGAAAACTGGTATGTTCTTCTTACCAGTATGGTGGTCCAATCAACATTCACTAATACTGCCTTATGTGTTGTGCATTTTCCAATTGGTGGTTCACTGAAAAAACATATGGCGTATCAATAAACTGCATTATATTGGTTTCTTAATTCCTACATTGTTTCATACCCAGCTAATATCAACTATCAACTGAATTATTGTCTTCTTAGTGAAGTGATTATCAATGACTAACACAATTTGTTACTTTTAAGTAGAATTAAAATTTTGCCAGAAAATAGGAGATTAGCTCTATATTTCATATTTCATTGCCTAATTACAAAGACTATACTCTTATGATTCAATAATCTCCAGGAAGTACCACTAGTAGAAAATGCTACAGTCGCAACAGAAATTTCCCTTGTAGAAGAGTACAATTCCATGGTTAGTGTACATTTGTAAGGGATTTTTCTTCATTCCCTTGTAATTGTGCTGTTGCGAAATCTCTCCTGGTTAATGTACACATTCGCAACGGAATTTTAACTATTCCTTGCGAATATTAGCCACAACAGAATATCTGCAATGGAAGTTGTACCTTGCTATCTCCATATACAAGAGAATATTTACAACAAATTCATCTCTTGCAAGTGTGTTTTAAAAGGGATTTTTTCCGTTGCTAATGAACTATTGCTACAAGATCTGCAAGATACTGATTCCCTTGCAATTGCTATATCGCGAATGCAATTGCACACATTTTTTCTTCATTACTGATTATATTTGAATGGCTTAACCATATTTACAAATTAAAATAATGTATTTTGACAATGAAGAACATATAATTATTTCACATATTGATTCACACAATTATATAAAGAAAACACAATAATGCAAAATAAATTTGAATATTATATAATTCAGAACCTTCTCATTACAAAATTTTTTGTTTGTTTCATAGTGCCAAAACAACAATACATTCTAGAAGAAAAGATAAGTTGTGAAACTCCAAGAAACAAAATTAAATGTTTTCAAAATAACTTTTAACCCGCTACTGCTTCCATGTATTCCCAACTTCACTTTTCACGTAAGGTCTTCTACATGTTCCTCATTACCCACTGTCTCATAGTCATCGCCACTACATATAGACTACATGAAAAAGAAACAATACAAAATTAGACCTCGTTATTCAATATATATAGATAATAATATATTATCCAATTGAGGCAATTAAATATATAGCTACCTCTTGTCGTATTTGACTATTGGATGAGTCGACAGTAGTATATTCCAACCTTTGTTTCAAGGCTTCCATTTTATCAGGATGCAGCTCACAAAAGAAGTCCATAAGAACTTGATTTTGTATTGCCAACTTGTCACACTTTTTGAACAAAGATTTAACAGTTGATTCTTCTTGTATCCTTTTATCTATTGTTGATTCCGATGAGAGAGAACCAGCATCATCTTCCTTTCTATTTCTCAGAATTTTTGTTCCTTTAAGTCTACTGCGGTTCTTCTTTGGACTGCCAAACACACTGTAGACGCACCTATCTTGAACTTCTTGGGGCAGCTTTGATGGATCTGGATTTTCAAAACCTTGTAACTTGAGTGCAGCTTGTTTGACAGAAAAAGTCAAAGCATCCTAAAATAAGAAAATGAATAATTGATATACATGCCACAATAAGAATCATCACAAAAATATTGAAGAAAGCAAATCTTACCACCATAATGAGGTTCTTGTTCTTCTTTGTTTCATTCTTGTATTCTTTGTTAAATGTTCCATATGATATCTTCGCAATTTGGTCGACAGTCAACTTATCGACTTTTAATTTTTTCTTCTGAAAAAAAATACTTAATTTGAAGGTTATAATTTTGTAGATATAATTGAAAGGAAGAGAAAATGAGAATTTTAATGTTTCTCTTACCAGCTTATACTCCGTCTGCGCATACGAACTTGATCCCAAGTGATGATCAAAATCATTTGATAGTCGATTTCTGCTGCACTGCAATGATTTTTTCTGCGAAAGTTTACAAAATATGTAATGCACAGAAGTACAATAATGCTCAGAAAGAAGGCTGATAGAAGTCACATTTAATTAAGAACTACAGCAAATAGTCATAGCATAAACAATTCACTAGTCATAGCATAATTCATTTAATATAAGTAGGACAATTGAACATCCATGTTGTACCAATTTACAGGTTTTAGAGATATAAGACAAGCACTCACTTAAGAGATTAGTCCAGAACAGCAAAGTTCTAAGGCATACAACCTGAATATAACTAATCTAAGTACTTATTGAATTTTCTAAAACTTATTGTTAAGCTGGAAAGGCTGACTTTGTACACCATAGTGGGTGGGTAGGTGTAAGTGGATGGATAGGTAGAAAGTGTTCTGAATAATAATTTTCACCAAAATAGATCAAATAAAATACAGCTTTTGCATTTTAAGAACATGAAAATTTGTCCCAGAATTTTACCTTCCTTTTACAACATTAGAGAACAAGAAATGCCATATTTATTGTTGGGCAAGTTTTATTATTATCTATGGAAACAGACAAGAGTATTGCACTCATACATTGCAATTCTTGAGGAAAAGATGCATTTGAATATGTATTCTGGCATGCTATGATTATGTACATATGTTCAGTATATTTCTAATATACTGACAAAGATTAATTTAACAATTAACACATAACACATAACAATTAACACATAACAATTAACAAAATATGCAGGTACTGAAGGAAAGCGACATAGGCTACGTGAAGCCATGTTTTTCCATGACCAACCAGAATACTATGATTCAGCAGGTACTCTATAAAGGCACTTTCAATCAAGGTAGGAATTATCAGTTAAGATATTCGTAGCCGTGGCATGAGAGATGAACTATGCATTTTAGTTGAAACTTATTAGTTTGGTTGAATTTCAGAAAATTATATACATCCATTCATAGAGTAAAGCAGATGGCAAACACATTGTTTGTGGGTTAACGAAGATGGCCTAGAATGCAACTTATGAAAAATATATCATCGAAAACAGTGATATAAATTTTCTAATGATGGATGATATTATGATTTTAGAGCTTCATTGTCACCAATTTAAATAAACACTATTGCAACAGTCTACTCCACAGCTGACATTACAAGTGAAAAGGACAAAATTTGGTTCAGAGTTCAACCACCTCAAAGAGTCAACAGAAACATATTAGATTGACAATGATGACAAATGAAGCATCAGAAAGGTGCAAGAGAGACAAATATTGCTGAAAGGTAGTCTGACTGTTTGAACGGAGAAAATCAATATATAGATACCATGAGGGTAGGTGTTATCCTTTTATGAAAAGTTAAATCAGCTGATGTAGTGGTTTAGGAGAAGCCTATTGAGGAAGTGATTTGTTTGTGAAGTTTTGCCTAAAACTCTGAGATTCGTGAGGTTGCACAAATAAAAAGACAGTAAAGTAGAAATTTCCCAAACGAACTAAGAGTGACAGTTAAAAGAAAGAAAAGAAATCCAATATAACGTAAATGGTTAAACAGCTGCTTAAAGGAAAACGTAGAATGATGCTGTATATTTTAATACTGAGGAACTATAGTTCAACAAGGATTTAGCTAAGGCTCCATGAAGTTAAAAATCATAGAACAAATTCCACTACATGCACTCCAGCATTCAATCACTGTTAATGTACTACAAGTTGTATCATTCCTTTTATGTGGCTTTATTGCTATATGTTTTAATTATTTCATTAGATAGCATACATAAGCAAATTCCTAATGTGTCAGCCTATTTGAAATTTAGGGTACTTCTTATTTTACCAAGCTATCTGGATGTAGATATTGATGATAAGTATCTGTGTGATATATTAGATCCTTGGAACAATGTCAAGCTTAAAACTCTTATATCTTTTGTTACTTGATTGCACAATGCCTTCATAATGTTTACATGTCATCTTATAGGAGGTTTCTTGTCATTCAAACCAAGTATTCCAAAAAGTTTGTTGCTAGACGGCCCACATACAGTTGAAACTCACTTCGTATTAGTAAATTACCAAGTAAGTATCAGGTTGACTTAGCTTTTATGCTTCACATAATATAAACCCCAATAATGATTCCAACAACTTGTCATTAAAATTTCAGTTGAAGCAAATAAGGACAGCACTTGCAATTGCTTCGTTGTTGAATCGAACACTGGTGAGTGTTGTTTCCCCTACCATGAATGCTGAGGTTATTAGTCACTTTGGAATTTCTAGTGCATATCAGATTGGTGTATGATTTTTTTAAAAAGTATTAATATTTCTAAATATGTTTCATTGTGCTCGTTCACGTTCAGTATCTTAAATCTGTAGGGTACAGAGTGTTTTCTGTTGGCATGTGGTTTTTTAGAAGTTTTCATCTAGCAAATTCATTATTCGCTCTTTTGAACTGATGATCTTCTATTCTCACACGTAGAACCTATGGTGTTTCTCAGTAAAGGAAAAGAGTGTTTATCTGCTAACAAATTTTCACTCAAAATTTGTGTACACTTTTATGACAACATAAGTGATGTTCGAGTCTATTTTTCTTTCTTCACTAGATCATTAATTATAAAAAATGCAACAACCTACAATTCAAAATCAATTCTTCGTCCTTCTTATTTATTGCCAAAGACTCATTACAACAACAAAAAATTGCATAAATATCAAGGCCATTAGCCAAAACAAATGATAGAAATATTGGAAGTATACCTGTGAGGCCACCGACTCCCAATAATATGAACATGCTGAAAACTGAATTGCATCTACCCGAGGATCTAATCGCCAGAACCGTTCCCAATCATCATTGTATTTAAGAAAATGGGAATGCAATCTAGTCTTCCAGCACCCTAGCATACCCTGAATTTTAGTTTGAAATACATACTCCCATGCTTTCGGATTTTTGTCCATAACATAGAATTTCTGCAAACACGAGAGATGACGCTTGGTATTTATATAAAGATCAATATAAAATCGACAAATAGAAGTTCTTTGCTTAATATTACCAAAATAATTCGCCATGTAGCTTCTAATCTGCTAAAAGGTTGATGCAACCAACCAACTGCAATAGTGAATAGATCTGATCGCTTGGCTAGAATTTCTAGATAGTTGTTGAAGCGGTTACCCCACTTACCAATCGGCTGGCCTAACTCGTTCCATTTTAAAACTACCCTTTGATCATTACGGGGTCTCTTGGTTGCTGGATTATTACCTGTTCGTCCTCTTTTTGGGGGCCTCATCAAAGCTATGCAAAATATGTAACTTTTTGCATCAATTAAACTATAACATAGCCATATGTAGAATGACAATTAATAGTTCAAAAAGATTGAGAATTGCATGTAACATGCTTACCCGTGTGTCGTACTCTCTCCGCCTTGGCACTCTCATAGCGATCAACGTACATTTGTCTATTCTGCCTCCAATACGCCACAGCTTTCGGTACATTTTTTTTCCTACTTTCTTGATCAATGAGAGCGAGTGGTGGTAGCGGTAGAGATAAAATCTCATTTATTGCAATGCCCGGTAGAAACTCATCATCACTGTCATCATCTGATTTATCCGCTTCTGGTATTTCTCCATCTTCTCGTGCAAACTCCTCAATAGTCTCCGGAAGAACATCATCTGCACAAATTTAAGAATAACATTTAATAGAAGTAATCAAATCAAAAAAACTGTAATTAACACGAAGAATAAGATAAAAATAAGCTAATATCCACCTATTCTTCTTAAACTAGCTTCAATTGTAGGGTCCCTCATCTGTCAATAAATATTAATGTCCAAGAGTTAGTCACTTTAGAATATCCTCATATGAGAAGTACAAACAAAGTCAATGAAAACTAAACAAACCACTGATCTAGATAGTAAGTAAACAACAATATAAATGCCAATTTTAATGAAAGTACCTGCAGGCTATACTGTAATGGATCAGAACAGTCAGAATACAACCAAATAGAGTCTACAACAATAAAAATGTCAAGTTTAACAAAAATAAAAAATGTCAACTTACTATCCAAATACAGTCCATACAGTACTTTTGGGCCACAACATCATTGCTTATAGAAAAATATCAATGTAGTTCAGAAGGTTAATATCACACATAAACAACAAAAGATCTCTCTAATCAATGAAGTTCTTAAAAGTTAATAATAACTGAAACAGTTGATGCCCTACTGTTCTACTCCAACTTTTTTGTTTCTCTTCATTGTTGATGAAACATTTGCCTCTATAACTTCACTATCAATTTCTGGCCTCACCAAGGAGATATCACCATCAAGTTGGATGTTCTGCGAGAAGGAAAAATTTTGAACAGGATCAACAGCTCCTTCGATCTCTATCGGCCCATCTTCTTCATCATCAACAATATTACCACTATCTGGTATATCAAATACAGCTCTGGATGGCCTTCTCAAGACTACCCACATATTTGGATATATAGGATCTTCGATGTAAAAACATTGTTCTGCTTGATTTGCAAACATGAATTTATCATCTGTACATATTTCTTTCTTCAAATTCACAAGCTGAAAACCATACTCATCCTTGGATTTTTGCATTTCGCACCAACGCACTTTGAACATTATGTATTTATATTCTTGTTGATGTCCATAATATATCTCCACAATATCTTCAAGCTGACCACAGTACATCACATTACCTTCACGAGGATTTTTATCTTTATTGCTTGAATAACATCTTTGGGTAAAGACCTGAACAATCCCATTATTTTGGGTTGTTCTCTTTTCTTCTAGAGAAGTTATATGAAACTTGAAACCATTAACACAATACCCGCCATACCTATTCACCCATGAAAGTGGACCTCTTGAAAGAGAAACAACTAGATCTGAGACAAGTTCTCCTTCAGTGACTAGGTACTCAACCTAACATGAAATAAGTAGAGTAATTTCAGTTAATCATATCTTTCCATGCACACACACACACATACAGAAATGAAGTAGGCTTAAGGATAGATTTATAGAATTATACGTGACTTTGAAGCCAACATGGAAAATCCTTTCTGTGAATACGATCAATCGCCCTTGTTGCACTTTTCCCCCTATATTTCTTTCTCAATTCTTCGATGTGTTTACTACAAAAAATAATAATGATAACTTGTTAAAGTATAACATTCTATATAATCATAAAAACACTAAACTATATATAAGGGTATAGTGAACGCACTTTCGGAAGATATCTATTTCTTCAACATTATTTAACACATATGCATGTGCTTGCTCCAACATTTCTCTAGGGTAATGTGTATCCTCCTCAATGAAAGAAAACAATGAACCCTCTGCATTTCAGACTGGACGGTTTAGCCTTGTTTCCACATCATGCAAATAACGTGAAACAAAGTTTAAGCATTCGTTTGCTAAATAATTTTCAGCTATTGAACCTTCAGGGTGTGCTCGATTATGAACTTGTTTTTTCATAAACCCCAAATACCTAGAAACAAGAAACAATCAAAAATTTATAAGTACATGTACACATGTTTCTAAGTATAATATAAAATTTTTAAATTAGGTTTATAGTCTTTAGTACCTTTCAATGGGATACATCCATCGATATTGGACAGGACCACCTATTGAGCCTCTGCAACTAAATGTACTGTAAGGTGTACCATGATTGTGAAAAAAGATGGTGGAAAAAACACTTCTAACTTGCACATAGTCTCTAATACTTGTTGCTCTAGCTCCTCAAACTCTGATATATAGTCTCTAATACCTATTGCAAGGTTTTCTACTAGTGGTTATTTCTTATAAGTAATGTGAATATACATATGCCAAACTATATGAATACTTTAAATATGTCATCTGTTTATATTCAATAAAGATATCTAGGAGTTATGCATTATCATGAGTTGTATAGATGCATTATTTAGTTTCAAGTAATATGTATAAGAGTTACACAGTTACTACCTCTATATATAGACTTCCATTCCTTCACCAAATCAAATAAATCAAAGATTTCACTTGGATGTAGAACAAAATAAATGTTTCCCAGGTAATATAGAACAGGGCCTGGTTGTGTAGATAAAATTCACTTTGATTAACAGATGATAGTTCATACTTTTTTTTTGAAAAAGTTTTATTTTGTTGTTGAGTATTTTTTAAGGATATAAAACTTGAAAAGTAAACAGGCATTACTAGATTTTTTCGCTATGGCAGACATTAGATATTTGATAGAAAATAAGAGTTGCGCTAAGACATTTCATCAAATCTGACGAGAATATTAAACCTTTGAACCACTGAGTTGAGTTGTAGCTCAAATGGTGAGAAGTTGGGATGGATAAAGGGATGTATAAATACTTTTTTACCATATATATATGGCACATCCATGCGTTTTATTTTGATATATGTGCCATATTTATCTGTGTTGTTTATATGTTTACCATATATATATGGCACATCCTTATATATATTTTTTACCATGTACAGATAAATAATTATCCAATGACTATAAACTGAAGTGTTAAACATAATCTAATGGAAAGTGTTATATGCAGATCTCTAAGCATATATATGTTTGTTGCTCATGCTAGTAATTAATCTCAGTGTGGTTACGCAAATTTCATACTACTATTTGTTTTATCTAATAAAATGTATTCAGGATAATTTAGGCTATAGAACTAATTTATGATATAGTAAACTACAGTAAATAAACAGAGAGTTAGTAATATCTACAGATGTCCATTTTAAGGATAATGTTTATATTGCATAAATTTTACTTAATAGGAGAACCTGAATAAAATATCTTAATATTGTGGAAACTAATGTTAGTTCTACCTTCTCATCTTGACATTATGCTACAAACTCTCCTACCCTCTGTCTAGTTGCCATGGAACTGAGATTTAAATTCATACCTCTCTAGCTGATATAACTTATATATGTAACTCTTCACTCCATAGCAGGATGTGGGGCTAAGACACTTCAGTATATAAATGCACTTGTATATCTAACAGAATATACGAATGACCAACCATGAAAGGGGACTTCAAAGTATTAGCATTGTCACAATAGGTCATGGTCACTTGACAGTCCAAATTTACCATCTAAAACATCCATCTTGCACTTTATTGAGTATCTTGGAGACTTGGAGCTCTAGTATATACAATGATTAATTAACAGGTTGGAGAAAAAAGAAGAGCTAACGAACAATTTTTTTTCTTCTTTACCTGAAGAAAGTGGTGCATTAGTGTTCTTCACTATCCGAATCATATATACACACAGTTAAATTATAACTTATATGATATACTATCACTTTGATCTTGCTTTTATTAACTAAATTTGGTTATCATAAATATTACAGTTACTCAAAGGCCTAAGTGTTTCTGATCATCAAAATTTCATTTTTATTCTTTTTACAAATTAAGAAATAGGGCAAGTGTTGCAAGCAATCTGTAACAAAAAAGAGAAGAAAAACAACATTAAAGAGATCTGAATGAGTACTTCATCAATTACCTTGGAGCGGCGACGAGGAATAGGGGTGACGAAGAGCGGCGAACGAAGAGCGGGTAGGGGCGACGAAGAGCGGCGATGAGCGGCGACGAAGAGCGGGGAGGAGCGGCGACGAAGAGGATGGATGAAGAAAGTTGCGATTTTGGTGGGATGCGGGCGTGGGGGCGAAATCAGGGTTATGTTTTGGGGAAGGTCGCGCGGGTGATTTATTCTTTTTGTTCCGCCTTTCGATTTTGGCCCGGGAAAGTTAAAAGAATGTGTTTATTGGTTTTTTTTCTTTTTACCCACTCAGTATTTCAAAAGTGAGAATAATTTTTTAACATAAAATGGTTGGGTGGCAAAAATATCTATGTAATGCACATGCTTATATCTAATTTATTTTTAAAAATAAATATTTTTTTACTACTTTGGTAATGGAGTATTGTTTGTTGCAATTGTTCCCTTGTAATTGTCAACACTTGCAACGGTTGAATAAAATCTCTTGCGGATGTCAAAATATTTGCAATGAATGGGTTTGTTGTGAGTAATTTGTTGTTGATAGTAACAACTACAAGGAATTTTTGGTGCTTGCAAATAATCCATTATTATTGCAAGGTTTTCTTCTAGTGTACTCAACTGTTTTATGCCATCTCTACTATTTTAATGGGAGAGTTGGAGTTGTAAACAAATAAACCCTAATTTTGTAACTTAGCAAACCCGTGCAATATACGGCCAAACTAAATCCACCAAACATACCCGTGTGATGCACGTGCAGCCCCTAAAAAAGGGATATTTTAACAAATGCCCCCATTTAAAATGTGAAATTAGCATATACCCCCACTATTTTTAAAAACTAAGAAATACTCCTATCTCTAATCTCTAATATTATAATGGGAGAAGGCCTTAGTGTCATTTGTAAATGTTTTGTCAATCTACCAACCCGTGCAATACACATGCATAACTATTATAAAGGAGGTTCTAAGTTCAAATCCAGATTATGTCTAAATTTTTATTTTAAAAAACTATATTTATTAAGATGTGCATCGCACGTGTAAATTACTAGTAACATTAATTAGAATGAATTTCATTATCAGTGTGTGTTCATAAGTAAGCATACCGTATAACTCAATTAAGTCTGTTGGGATGAAGAAGCCAACCATCATTGATATGCGATAGAAGACAAACTTTAGAGTCCACCATTTAGAGGGCCATGAATTGCGAGCTCGATGCGCAAATCGACTTCGATTCTTGAATGATCCACATCACTTATGGTTCTATTGGAACAAAAGATTAACATGCCAGCACAATCCGGAACCGCCGGACCCTCGTAATTGATAGCTATTGATCAAAGATGGCATGCTGACTCTTAAAAAAGAAGGGGGGTGAAACAAGCACTCATAGCAAAAGTATCCAAAGTGGGCTTCCAGTGATTGCTGCAGAAAGCCTTTTCTTATATCATGTAGGTGACGAGACAGCTTCTTAGCTCTAAATGTAGTAAAAAACTTAAACAAGAAATTTATCTGATATACTGTCAAGGTTAAAACTTTCTTGTAATTTTTATGACCTATTTATTTCTTGTAGTAGTAAACATAACAAGAAAAGTTTCAAGGTTAACGGAATCCTAAGCCTATTGCACATCAGCCGATCAGGCTTTACAACTCATATACACTGACACCTAAAAGCAAAAAGTCCATACAGAAATCTGAACTATGGTACTTTAATTAGTTTTAATTTACATTCGTTACAGTAACTTGTGAAAACTAAAATGCCCAACATATTAAGAGGATAAGTTTAGGAAAGTCCGATATGATTTTTTTTTTTTTTTTTCTTTCTTTGTGGCGCATTCACATCTACAGATCATGAGATTTGCCAGGCATGATCTATCTGAACATGCCCTTGAGGAACAATAAGAGAGCCATATTTGATTCACAAGTTTTGATTTTAAAAAGCATTCTAGATATTGTAATTACTTGGTTCAGTAGTATTAGAGTATCTTAGAGTCTTTTGAGGATTGCATACACGACTTAATTTATTCCATTGGCTAATTAGGAGAGCGGTGAGGAGTATGCACCACTCAGTTAATTAGTTAGACTGCCTTCAAAAGGATGATTACATCTTACTATGATGAAATGACAACTAGTTGGCGAGGGGGCAAAATGGATAATATTTAGTGACCCTGTACTACTATGGTCATTTATTAAAAAGATCTTAAATACGATAATTCTTATTAAAAAGATAAAGACATATACACATGTAGCTTAAATATGCATAGAAGCCTCTTAGAGATCCTCCATGAGTACAAACAAATATGGCCTTCCCTCAAGGTTGACCAGTTGCAATCTTGATAAAACATACCATGTCGTTATACGATCATTGAGATTTTTGGTCAACATACTGCAAGTGCAATAGAGAACACAAAAATGACTTAAAACTCTGTATGCTAGCCTGCTATTGATGTTTACAATTCTTGTTTAGCGAATTGTTTGCTTTCCGGAGTTGCAAATGTTACACATATGTAGAGTGGGACTGTTCGTGGTCTGCATTGCATTCAACTACCTCATCCTTCAGGTTGTCGTCACTGGGAACATTGACATAAAGGGAAATATGTGTGAGAAGGATTATGAACCATTACTAAAGCACATCAAAACATGCTCTAGATGCTAGATGGGTACATAATATATGTATTTCTAATAGACAAGAGAAAAAAACGAAGGAAAATTTTCTTTTTTGCTCTCTTTCTACAAAAGAGAACTCTCTCATGTATTCTTTAAGGGCCTGTTCGGGAACAAAGCACGGTAGATTTAGTTAAATTTGTATGCTGGCTTGGGTTTAGCATTAACGGCATGCTTGGTAAGATGCAAGTGCAAATTGAAATTGCATGTGCAAGTTGAACTTGAATTTACTCCAATCTTTTTTTGACAATGGAAATTTGTATTATAGTACTTGGGAATGTAAGAAGGAAGAAAACTTGAGGTATGTTTTGGTAATGGATTCAAGAAATTTGGAAATTTATTAGGATTTTAAAGTGGTTTTGGAAATTTACTCGGGTTTTTTTGAAAAGTCGGAGTCGAAAAGAGCTTCACGGAATTTCTTAATGAAAGAAGTTCCCCTAGTGGATCTTTAGTGGAACATTTGGGTGTAACTTGTACCTCCTTTCAAGTAAATAAATGAATAGTCAGACGTACCTTGAAGAATCCTCCAATTCAGATTGTTCACTTTGTTGCTTACGTTTCAAATTCATAAGCTCCAAGAAGGTAATTGCTTGAAATTCGTCTAGAAGATGGGGTGGCTTATAAAGAGATAACCTTTGTGACAGATTCTTCATTGTTGGACGATTTTGTGGATTCACATCTAGACAATGGAGTGCAATGACAACTAACTCTACTATAGTTGCTGCAATATGTTCTGTTGGAAGTGATATACGATCATCTAGTACATCTTTTAAGAAAATGTTTAGACCAGTTGATGTTGATAAAGAAGAGATCAGATCCCCTGGATTCACTCCTGAAACCACCTCTAGAATGACTACTCCAAAGCTGTACACATCACATTTCTCGGTCACCTTCATTGTATAGGCAAGTTCTACAGGAGAAGTGATAAAAAGTCATAAGTAAAACGGTTGTGTATTTTGTACAAAATGCCTAAAATTAGGAAAAGAAAAAAACTTATTTTGCATCAAATTTTACATTACAATTAAAGCAGACTATAAAAGTCCCATATCAATCGAACTTAATATATGTGATGTACATTTAATGAAAACCTTAGACCCTCTAAGCCACAAATGCTCAAAAAATATTTATGTTATTGACTCACAAAATAAATGTTGTTTATATGGAACTATAGCAATTAAAACTTTTTTAAGTACATTCATCCTTTTTAATAGTATCAACTAATTTGTAGAAAAACAACAACAAAAAGAGAGTTTTTTGCTAAGAAGTATCAAGTAGTTCAACACCACTACAATTTAGAACGAAAAAAAATCAAATCGTCCTTATATTTTAACAAAAAAAAAAGAATATTGATTCTTAATGTAATACGTTCCTAATAAACATACTATCTAGAACATGGTATTCTAAATTTATGTTACATGTTAAATAACATGATAAAAGAAAATCATTTCTTCACATGTTTAAAAACTTAAATATTCAGATATAAACGATTGTCAGATTGAAAAAATAGATTAAAAAAGTCTGACGTACCTGGTGCCATATATCCAGGAGTTCCGGCAACATTTGTCCAGTTTGATGAGTCTGGCTTCAATAATCTAGCTATACCGAAATCTGAGACACTAGTTTTGAGCTCGGGATCTAGTAGAAGATTGTTGCATGTTAGGTCTCGATGAACTATAGGCGGAGAACAATCATGATGCATGTATGATACTGCATTCGCAACATCCTTGATAATGCCTATCCTTTTGTCCCACTCCAACTCTTTGGAGGTTTCCACATTTTTGAGAATGTTTGCCAAACTTCCTCTCTCCATGTACTCATATACAAGAAATTTGCACCTAGAGGAGGAACAATATCCATAAAGTTTACAAATATTTCGATGACGAATTTTGGTCAATATTTCAATCTCATTTCTGAATTGTTTCTCATCCAATGTTGTTTGATCAGCTTCAACTTGATTGATCTTCTTTATGGCTAGTACTTCTTGAACTGGTAGCACGGCTTTATACACACTTCCATATGCTCCACTTCCAATACAATACTTGTCATCAAAATTCTCTGTTGCCATTATAATGTCTTCGAATAATACTTTCCCATCAAAATTCCATATTGAAAATGCACTCCTATTAACCACTTGATTGTCCTGTCTAGAACTAATGACTTCATTTGCACTATTATTGTTGCTCTTGTTAAGCACTACAAAGACTCCAACACATATGAATACAAACATCGAAATGCTTATAGTTGTAGGGATGACGTAGACAATACGTGAGTGACTTTTTCTCCTCTCATCTCTTGTTGTATTAATTGCATTGCAAGGATGCATTCCACGCACTTTACCACAGAGACCTTTATTGTTAGAAAATGATTGTGATGATGCATTATCAAAGAACCTAGTATCAGGAATAGGACCTTCTAATTCATTATATGAAACATCTATGGATGTTAGACTTTGAAGACCCTGAAATGATGATGGAATCATTCCCGATAAATTGTTATGGGAGAGATTTAGGTTCTCTAGTTTCTGCAAGTCACCAAACTGTTCAGGTATCACACCTGAAAGTAGGTTATGACTGAGATCTAATAAACTTTCCAATTGGACTAGATTTCCGATTTGAAATGGAATGCTTCCATTCAAGAAATTATTGTTCAGCTTTAAGATAATTAGCTGAGTACAGTTTCCCAACTGTGCTGGTACAACACCTGTGAATTTGTTATCTGACAAGTCAAGAATCTGTAGCTTGGGCAAGTTACCTATTTGTGGTGGTATCCTTCCAGAGAGTTGGTTCCCGCCGAAACTTAAATTGAATAGTAGTGATAGGCCACCCAGTTCCTTTGGTATCTCTCCTTTTAGTTGATTTGATGTGAGGTCGAGTCTTTGTAGTTGAGGGAGTCCACCGAATTCAGGAGGAATTTGTCCACCGATTTGGTTTCCTGAAATAATCAAGCTTGTAATATTTCTGCACTTTGCCAAATTATGTGGCAGCGTTCCATACAATCTATTGTCACTCAAGTTAATATAATCCAGACTTGGGTATACCCCAAAGGCATCAGATATGTCCCCACTGAGTTGGTTTCCATCCATGCGAACTCTGTACAAACTAGTACAGTTTTGCAAACTCCTAGGTAATGGACCTGTGAAAAGGTTATTTCTCACGTTAAAATACGCTAAGGGAGACCCTCTTTTGCATATGTCTGTGGGTAAGTAGCCTGAAAATTTATTATTATATATTAGGAAGTCAAACAAATTGGTTAAATTTGATATCGTTTGAAGAAATGAACCGGAAAGAAGATTATTGAACACACTGAAATAATGAAGGGTCCCCAAATTAGTAAGAGAGTGAGGAATTTGGCCGGTGATGTAATTTTGAAAAAGTTCCAAAACTTGAATGCTCGTTAAGTTACCAAGAGATTGAGGAATTTGGCCTGTGATGTAATTGTGAGAAAGGTCCAAAACCTTAAGGCTCCGTAAGTTACCAAGAGTTGGTGGAATTTGGCTGGTAATGTAATTCTGAGAAAGATCCAATGTTTGTAGCATGCTCAAGTTTCCTAAGGTGGAAGGGATGTGGTTGGTCAGATTATTATCGACCAGTACCAGATGAATAAGATTTTGAAGACTTCCTAATTCCTGGGGAATGGAACCATCAAGTTGATTGGAATATAGATAGAAATATGACAGACTGGTTATATTCCCAAGAGAGGTAGGAATAGGCCCCTTGAGATGATTTGTGCTCAGGTCTAAGAGATGCAAGTGTATGAGGTTTCCAAGTTCATGTGGAATGGTTCCGGTAAGAGTATTATTGTTAAGATCCATATATGAAATATTTTTCAACATTCCGATTTCTTTTGGGATGGGACCCGAGATTTCATTACCGTATAGAACCAAGTTAATGAGATGAGATAGAGAACCAACCTCAGGTGGAATGGATCCACTTAGATTGTTGACAGTAAGATTAAGGGTATTGAGCTTGGAGAGAGAGCCAATGGTAGGCGGGATACTTCCACGGAGGTTGTTTAATCCCAGGTTGAGTTGAATCAGGGAAGGGGAAAATGCAGAAAAGTTGAGAGCAGTGAGGTTCCCGGATATGCTCATATTGAAGAGATTGATCACAGTGATCGCCCTACGTCGACGGTTGCATGTGATTCCGGTCCAGTTGCATGGATTGTTTTGTGGGGTCCATGAATGGAGGGGATCTTGGGTTTCAAGTGTGGTTTTCCAAATGAGGAGGGCCTTCTCTTGGTTACCTAGCAGACGATAAGCCATAGTTGTAGTTGAGGGGAGAAGAAAGATGAGAGAGAAGAGGAAGAAGGAGGTTAATAGCAGACTGTGGGCAGAGGAGGGAATTATTCTCAGATGAAAATGCTCCATTTGAGAGATATAGAGAGAGAGAGAGAGAGTATATGTGCTTACTATTAACTCTCAACTTTTCTTGTTATCTTTCTATATCTGTGCTATATATATATATCTAGGTTGGAATGGTGGCCTTTTTATAGGCAACCTTTCAGGATACATCAAGCATTTCAAACGGGGATATGTTAGTCATTCAAACTTCAATTTTTCCATTTGAAGTTTCGTACTTTGGTTCACTGGTACATTATTTCTTTTTGTTAACTCAAAAGTCTTTAGTTATTCGTGTTAGGACTAGTTGATTTTAACATGGATTAATTGCGATAAAAATGGGAGTGTGTGTGGTCAAGTTTAGAATTGAATGTGTGGTATTGGTAGGCCTAAATATGGGGAGAAAATTACATCATGCATTAGTCCAATATATAAAAAATACTATAATTGCACAGGATATGAAATACAGACCTAGAGCAAGTTGTTCCTTGGCACTGATTTCATTATATTCTTATTAGTTTCACTGCGTCTGTAAACAAAAGCTGGACTGACCAACTAGCCTAGTAGCTTTTAAACCATTGCTATTTTCCAAGTAACTCTTAAAAGTCCCCTAGGAAAGAAATCTCGAAAGATGGAATTTTTTATAATTGGTCATTTTGCAAAATTACCAACACTTGATCATTTATGATTGTGGGAGAGAGAATTTTAACTGGGCTTCATTATACTATAAGTCTATAATGACCGACCATCATTTTCGCTTAGATTGTTAGTTATTAGTAATCTGCGCAACTTCACAATTCAGAGCTCCAAAGTTTTTATTAAAAAAAAAACAAAGAAACTTCAAATGTGCGATTATTAGTCATTCATCAATCTGTTTATTTGAAGTTTCTTCCTGAATGACTTGACCGATGGATTACCCAGGAATATGGGCATTTGAAGTTTCTTCCTGAATGACTTGACCGATGGATTACCCAGGAATATGGGCATTTGAAGTTTCTTCCTGAATGACTTGACCGATGGATTACCCAGGAATATGGGCATTAGTGGATGCCTATTCAATGGTGTCTCATTCTTTCATCTTCTTTGAAAGTTTATTAGGATGGGATTACCCAGGAATATGGGCATTAGTGGATGCCTATTCAATGGTGTCTCATTCTTTCATCTTCTTTTAAGTTTATTAGGATGCTGAGTTTCTATAATGTGTTCCCACGGAAGAAAGTATTTTTAGGGCTACGCGTATGGAAGACCTAATTTCCAACAGTAACTTCTTGCCACACAAAATTCCTGGTAACTTCTTGCCACACAAAATTCAGGAATTTGTTGATAGTTCTAATATTCATAAGAGGGAAGGTGTGATCTTATATAGGCAGAACATCCAAAATATACTCCATTTCTAATACTTCTTGTCAAGTTGGTGCATGTATGTCATACATATCGAACTTGTTACTGATGAACTGTATTTTTAGCTAGACTGAGGTGTTTTAGCCTTTTAGGTACGTTTAGATTGATTTGCTTAGACTATTTAACATTTATAGCACAAGGATATGAATGACAATTTAGAATTTACAAATTGACCTCAACTCTCATTCTTTGCTAAAATGTATCTTTCTTCTAGACTATAATTGTTAGATATTATAATCCCATATTGGACATTGGGCTAATTTTGTATTTGGTTCAGTCCTATATATAGAAGATATTGTAGTCAGTTATTTCTCAATTCAATATTCAGTGTTGTTTTCATCACTCTGGTTTATCTTAACATGGTATCGGACCCAATTATCCAAATTTTCCCTTAACTTTCCTCATCAAAAATTCTCAAAAAAAAAAAAAAAAAAAAAACACGACATCCTCATCAACATCAAAAAGGTCAGCAACTTATTCCGATCTTCATCGACCTCAACTTCCCAAATCAACAGCAACATCATCGTCATCACCATCATCATCACTCCCAAATTCGAATCAGAGCTCAAAGGTCTTCACCATCATCGTCTCAGGCAACCTCTAAATTCCGAACCCTCCAACCCCGACGACGGAGCCCATCGTCTCCAACCATCGACTTCCAACACCAACCCCGACGACGGAACTCATCGTCTCCAACCATCGACTTCCAACTCCTAACCCAACTCCTCGAGGACCTCGACCTCCAACTCCAACATCGTCACCCTACCACCCGACCGCCCTACCCATCGTCTCCAACCCCGACCTCCAACTCCGAACCCAACTCCGAACTCGACCTCCAACTCCAACACCGTCTCCCACTCGACCTCCCTACCTAGCCGATACTCTCACCCTCCATCTAAAACCCTAATCCTATTTTTTCCCCTGCCTTAATCCCAACCCACATCCTCATACCCGACCCGTATACCCAAATCCTCATACATGTATACCCAAACCCTCCATCCCTATCCACAACCCTCAAACCCGTTTTTATTTTTCTGTTTAAAAAAAAAAACCAAAAAAAACAAAAAACAAAAATAATAATAATCTATATAATAAAACACAAAGAAAGCTATCAAGTGGCTCTCCTTCAATCCCCTCAAAAATCAAAGGCCGAAATCTAATCTCACAAAACATATTTTTCCTCCAAAAGTTTCCCCCAAAAACTCAAATTCAAACCCCCCACCCAAAACAATTCATATATTTATTTAATTATTTTCTCTCTCTCTCTCTCTCTCTTTTCCTCCTCTTCTATTCAAAAATTTTAAAAAATAAAAATTAAAAAAAATTAAAAAAAATTAAAAAATTAAAAAAATTAAAAAACTAAAAAATTAAAAAATTAAAAACTTTAAAAATAATTCAAAAAAATCAAAAAAATTATATAATATGTTTTTTGCTAGATCCCCAAAAGTTTCTCATATAATATGTTTGCTACTTTAATTAATTTGATCTCCAAAACTATTTTATATGATCAAACAAGGTGTACCGTTCCGAAGACGTGTCGTAGGCACGTGTCAACGAGCAAACCTAGTAATAATAATAATAATAATAATAATAATAATAATAATAATAATAATTATTATTATTATTATTATTATTATTATTATTATTATTATTATTATTATTATATATATATATAGCAAATGCTCAGTTGAAAACGGATCCGTTTTCAACGGGTTGGAAAACACCCATCCCAGCCGTCCGATCTTGCAAGATCATGATCAGCGGATGAGACTGAAACCCGTTAAAGTCTTCCACTAACGACTCTAAAAGCGGAGGGGCAATTTCGGAAATTCACGCAAAAGAACGTTTCACACTTAGCGTTATTTTGGTGTGAAGTTTTTTTTTTTTGCAGAAACCTATACTTAGGCCGTTGTTGGGAACAACGGCCTAAGTTGTTTGAAATTTTTTTTGAAGAAAGTTGTACTTAGGCCGTTGTTGGAACAACGGCGTTCTAGGTTGTTTTCTTTTAACAAAAAATTCAACCTAGACCGTTGTTCCCAACAACGGCCTAAGTATGTACATACTCAGATCTGAGCCATCTCTCTCACAACTCTTCGTCAACTCTCCCTCTATCTATCTGGAGCTCCCGAAATCCAATCCCCAAACCTTAGCTCTACTCCAACCTCCTCTCTCTCAATCTCCCCCTCTTCTCGATCTATCTCTATCTATCTCTCCCTCTCCCGAATACCCCAAACCCTAACCCTGTCCGAAATCTCCCCAACTCACTCGAACCCTAGCACAAATTCTACGTTAGCGTAGAGTCTACAACTTGATCGTCTACAGCAGCGGCTCCTCACATCTTCGACAACTCTCTCTCTCTCTCTTTGGACTAGGTAGTCACTTTTTCGCAATTTAGTATAATGAAGTATGTTAACTTTTTAATTTTTTTTTCAGTTTTTGAGTTTGATTTTTTGTACTATGCGTAGTAGTCTTCAATTTAGAGTGTACAATTTTTGTATCATGTGTGTTGTATATACTTTGTGGAAATTTTTTGTAGATGTAGTGTTAGTTGTAGTTGTAGAATATAGGAAAAGCAACAAACAAGATCCAAAAATTCCAAAATTTGACAACTTGGTCGGGCCACCACGCTGAAGGCAACGCAATTTTTGGTGGCGATTTTTGTCCCACGGTTTGCAAGATACGTCAGTTTATCACTTTTATTCAATAAAATGGATATAAAGCGATACACAGTCGTATATTACAAACTGAGAGTCGAAACTCATATCTGCAAGTTGCGTTGGCTTTTGTATGGTGTGCTAGACGTAACGGCCAAATTTCGGAATTTTTGCATCTCGTTTGTGTTGTATTATCGCGTATATGAAAGAACTTCTATATACCTTGGAATTTTTTAGTATGAACTCACTAGAAAACTGCTCAAACAAATTCCAAAAATACGAAAATGTGGAAAATACGAAAATGTGGGAGTAGGTCGGGCTAGCCACTCACAACCCAACGCAACTTGTAGTTGCGAGTTCCGATCCACGGTTTGTGAGATACGTCAATGTATCAGTTTCCGCTATTTTTCAAGATTGAAAACGATACACGACCGTATCTTTCAAACCGTCGGTTGGAACTCGCTTGTACAAGTTGCGTTGCCTTGTGTGCGGGGAGCCCGACCCAATCATAAAGTATAAATTTTTTTTACCGTCATTTTTGTGGTTTTCTCATAAATTTTGTTATGTATTTAACGAGTTTACAGTAGAGAAATGGGTAAAAAAATACGGAATTTTGCGGATAGGCTGTTTACGCCACTCACAAGATAAAGCAACTTGTGGTTGAGAGTTCTCACCAACGGTTAGATATACGCGTCTGTGGATCGCATTTCGCTTTTTTTTCAAGAGTGAAAGCGATACACACGGCCGTTTCTTGAAGACCATTAGTCCAAACTCGCTTCTACAAGTTGCGGTAGCTTGTGTGCGGCATTTTAGACCCATTCGCAAAGTTGGCATTTTTTTAATGTTATTTTTGCGGTTGTCTCATGTATTTTGTTTCGTATCTATATATATATATTTTTTTTGAACAATTTGTTTTATATATGCAAATTTTCTTACAGAGAAATGGTTAGAACGAGAGGAACCGGAAGGACATCTGTTAGTGCTCGGGGCGAATATTCCACAGAAGTAGGAGAACTATTAATTTGTATTGTGCATTTTGTATATAGTGGTATTGTTAGTACACTAATAATAATTGTGTTTTGTCTTCGTGTAGGTTGGTGCATCCTCTTCTATGGCACCACGTCGTGGTCCAGGACCAATATATGCCGGTGAACTGACCTTGCAAGACCGCCATAGATCCGCGGCAGTGTAGGGTGGGACGACGCGGAGGTGTAATTTCCACACCCACGAGACCATGACGGTGCACCCACGCATCGTCGAGTACCTAGTTCCGGCCGATTTCAATGGAATCAGCATGATGGGTCAGGTGAAACTTGACCGAGCACTTCTTTCAGCACTCGTGGAGCGATGGAGGCCAGAGTTGCACACCTTCCATCTACCGGTCGGAGAGATGACGGTGACGGTACAGGATATAGCGATAATCTCCAGTCTTCCAATAGATGGGATGGCCGTGACCGGTAATTTGAACTTTGATAATGTAACTCTTGTTTCCCCAAATTCGTATTTTCTGTATTTAAAATTTTTGTAAATTATTTTTTTTCCGTTTTCAAAATTCTTGTGTTAAAATGTATTATTGGATCCTCTGTTAAACCCTATTCTAATCGATGGTTTTGTTTGTGACTATTTTCCAATGGTTTTGTATTATAACACAAATCCTATTATTATTATTATTATTACTGTTAATTTATTATTATTATTATTATCATGATTGTTGTTATTATTGTTATTATTATTTTCCTTTTTATTATCATTGTTTGTTAATTTAAAAACCTATCTCTATGTATTACTCATATTCGTACTTATTTCAAATGAATTCTATATTTTAATGCAAATTATATTTTGTTATAAACCCAATTTTATTTTGTTTCTTGATCCTATTGGATTTTAATACCTAATATATTTTAATACTCATTTTCTTATTGGATAATCCAATACCCTATAACCCTAAACCCTATAACCCTATCTATATAAACCTACTTAACCCTAATAACCCTAAACCTAATCCACTGTTCTACCCTACTCAGCCGCCAACCCTACTCACCTATTCATCTTCTACCTCCCTGTCCTCCTAACCCACTCCCGACCCTTTCATCCATGTCACCATCCCCGAGCTTCTTCAACCTCTCCTCCTCTCGTCATCTCTGTCTCCCTCCCGAAGCCACTGCAGTGAGCAAACTCCCCCCTGCCGCTAGTCGCGACCTCAGCGCTGCACCCTCCCCCGTGCGCTCTGGCCAGTCGTGACGACCACCATCTCGTCGACTCCCCATTGCTGCCGCCTTTTTTGCCATCGTCAGCCGAACCCGAAGTTCCCCCTCGACCGTTGTCCCTCTATAGCCTAGTCGACCCGCAGCCCTGCTGCACTCCGCCTCTCGCCGCACCTCCCATGCACCGCCCGTTCCCGCTGTCGCCCAGCCACCCTCCTGCTCTCCCACGTCTAGTCGCTGAAGCCATGCCGGCCACCCCGCAGCAATGCAGCCAATTGGTTGTTGTTGAGATGGGTTGTTCATGGAGTATTGATCAAGCTTTTGATCAAGTGGAATTTGAACCGTTCGATCGCCTTAATGATCTTGATCTTGATCTCCTAGATCTTGGCCGTCCGATCGTCGATCGATCTTGATCATCATCGCTCTTGGATCTAGCCATTGGATCTCTTGATCTTCATCATCTTGATCATCCTCTTGATCATCGAGATCTGTGCTTGTGTTCGTGGTTGCGATCGTGATCATGTGTTCGTGTTTAGTTTGTGATCTGCGTATTGAGTTCGCCGCCCGAGATCCATTCCCGTAATTCCTCCGTCGGATTATCGTCTACACCCCAAGGCAAGTATTCTTCTTGTGCAAATTATTGTTCTAGTACAAGCGTTTAATTGAAAATACTGCAAATAGATCGTAGTTGTGACTTCTCTTTGTCTCATCGTTTGTTGATCTTAAATTATTCCTCATCGATTTCATGATCTAAGAGTCACAATCCTTCGTCGATACATTTGTTCACAACTAATATAGTTATGATACATTTCATGCAAAAAGGTGTATTACTTGCTTGCTGTCCTGTCTTGGCTTGCTGTTTCGATCCCTATAAAACCAAAATATGAACATGATCACTGAATATGAAATGTATACCTAAGTGTCTAGTTGTCAATAACATCTAGAATTTTCGAATTCCGAGTTACGGTCTAGGAGATATCGCAGTTTTACTGCTGCTGTGTCGGTAGTTGCAGATTCACAAAAACTGCTGCACCTCTTTAGTTTACAATTATTTTAACTATGCTACCAGTAAGTAAATGACTTGAAATTTTTCATGCTATTACTGGACACCCTAGAGAACATTCCCTAATTTCTCAGAATTAATTAATGAGGTTTCAGCACTGTTTCATATGTACGAAGTTGGTTTTACAAATTCTGGCTGAACATAAATGTTGTATAGTTTGCTGTTTTGACAAATGTTACCACAACTTTTATGTATCTTAATTATATGCGTTGGAACCGAGCAGAAGTCTAGTTTATAGACCTTCTGACGGATCCACATTTGCTATCTTGTAGCAACGGGAATCACGGTTTTGGTGCATCAACGTCATGCTGTCCAGATTTGGAATTCTCGTTGTTCTTGATACTTCGATTTGTTTTGATCCTCGAACATGTATCCTACCTAGCCTAGACTTGTTCCATGTTCTTGATTATGTTTACTTGACATGTTTCTCATACTTTCATGCTTGCTTGATGATGATAATAAATAACAAGTCAGGGTTTAAGGGAAAGACTATAGTAGTGGACAATATAGGTAAGTGTACTCGGAGGAGGGGCCCGTGTTTTCCTATTTATCGGTCTATTGGTCTATCGGTCTATCGGTCTACCGGTCATATTGGTTATCGATTAATTGTAGATTACTGACTACAGTATCTTGATTGATTCGGTCATCGGTCATTATCGAATATTGTTGCCTGAGTACACCGCCCTATAAAATTCACCACTAGGCCTAAAAGAAATTGCATTGACTGTAGCAACCATGAGATAAAAGGATGGCACATGAAGTGCTACCTAGATAGTAATAACTACAAGACTTGACGCATGATAATTGAACATGACACATGCTTACTTGATACTTGATGACATGATACATGAGACTTGATACTTGAGCATAATACTTGACACTTGTTATTTGATATTTGTACTTGATAACTTGACACATTAAACTTGTTACTTATTACTCGACACTTGTACGTGATACTTATTACTTGATGTTTGATACCATTACATGTTCACTAGCCACTTGTTTTACTACTAATATTTGTTACCCAATCTTGTCACTCGAGTTTTCCTTCTTGCTAGCTAGTTTCTTAAATCCCATTACTTGTTGCATCCCTATTACATTCTTGATTCCAAATCTTGTTCCATATTTCTTGTACTTGTTTTACTATTTACTTCCTAACTTGCACTAAAGGCATTTGTCTTGTTTTCTTTATTTTTTCCCTTTTTATATTTATATATACAGACTTTGGAGACGAATTGCCTGCTGGAATTGGTGAGCAGACGTTCTAGGCTTCGCTTGGGAAAACTCGCTATAATTTATTTTGTCACACCCCGCTTCCCAAAAATACGGAATACGAGTATGTGACATTGGCCCAGCGAATGACTAACGTCACCCATAAGCGGTTTATCCGATCAACTCAACAATATAATCAATACAGAACAATTGCACATGCAATAATAACAATCTCATGAATAATAATACTTGGAATTAAGCAATAAAAATATCCAAATACAATAATAATCCAATGTCTAGAAACAAATAACAATATTCGGGACATAAGTCCAATACAATAATAAATACAATCAAAATAATAATAAGTCTTAATACATTAAGATTATTAAAGCAATAAGCAATTGGAAAGCAGTAATCTTCAAACTGATTGTTCTCCAACTCCAGCAGGCAACTGTTCTCCAAAATCTGCAATTTAATAAATTGCAGGAAGAGAAAAAGAAAACAAAATGCCCTTCAATGCAAGTTACGGGCCGCTTGTAGTGCAGGCACAAGTATATGGAGAAAGGTAAACTAATAACATAAAATAGGCATGATAACAAAATATAACAACTAGCATGGCAAGATAAACAAGTGTAAGTAGCATGTAATAAATGTCGAGTGAACAAGTATCATGTAATATTCGAAATTAATAGGAACAATGATGAACAATATGCAATGTCGATGTTGTGTTAATCCTTAAGTCTATTATTCATTTTAATCCTAACTAATGCATGTACTACTGTGTCCCATGTGTGTCGTACCACAGGTTCGATGCATACAATCAATTTCATTTTAGACTGAGTGGCGAATTCTATAGATCATGTGTCGGAACGGTAATCACTGATACGATACAATATTGCTGCACAATTCATTATTATGATACACTGATTCACGAGTTCACGAGCTCACGGGTTCACGGGTTCAAGATACGAAAGATTAGGGTGCCGTAGTCAGCGCTCCACAATCAATCGGTAAACACTGGCCGATACAGTCACTATATTATTCCCTACTCAAGTCATTCCCTTAAACCCCGACTTGTTAATTATTTTATTAAAGCAACACTACAATATGTAATCTAGAGACATGAGATGAACGATAATAACAGTAGGGAAACAATATGATGATAACATGGAATATGGTGTACTAGATGTCCAAGCAACATAGTATATGGTATTTTACAAGTATTCGACAAGTATAACACGAATAACACATCAAACACGGATATCTCAAGATAGTATGAACATATACATCAAAAGTGGTCAACCCTAGTTAATTCATGTCATATATGTCGTGAGGCAACTATGGTCAAATCATCACAATAGAGACAATATCAACAAGGGATTTCACACGCGAATTGTCTCTAGAACCCAGCTACATGACAAGCGATATTTTGTATTTGTATATACAAAGGAATTTAATACAAGTTACTTGCCTGTTAGACGATGAAAATGAATACCAAGAATAATGGGATATAAATCTTAAAGCAATGAACCCACGAACACACGAGTTACGTGCACAACACGTGCACAAAAGAACCCAAAACAAAAGACAGGAACAAAGAGACAACCAGCAACTGCAGCAACAAGGAGAAAGGGGCTGGCGGCGAGTTGTCGCAGTGGTGGCGCGACGGCGCGACGGCGGAGGCTCAAGGCGGCGCTCAGGAGGCTGTCGTCGATGATGAAGTGGAGGAGCAAAAGGGGAAAATAGTGGGTTTTGTTGTCTGTCGACGAACGGGGAAGAGGACAGGGGGGAGGTGATGGCGCGCTTCAGGGAGCGCGACGGAGGAGGAGCCGACGGGATTGGGTGGCCGGAGATGAGGGAGGAGCTGATCGGAGGAAAGAACAGAAGATGGGTTTTGTTAGGGACGCCGGAGCTGTCACCGGAGTTCCAACCTTCGCCGGAGTAGTTGCCAAGGCCATCGGGAAGTCATAGTCGACTGAAGAAAGAGATAGATTATAATAGACAGCTAGTTTCACATGTATCAGGAGTTTACATAGCATGCACGTATTTTTAATTGTAATAGGGCGGGACGAGGAGTGTGCAATGCACGTAGATGAGTTTGTCGTCTTGTGTAACAAACTCTTCCCCTGCCATATAAGAACCTTGTATTTCCATTTCATGAATTCAAGTAATAGAAAGTTCTCAACTCTTCTTCCAATCTCAGATCTAATCTCCTCTCCTCTCTCAATCCCCAATCCTTTCTTCTTCTTCCCAAATCTCAAATCTCAGATATCCCTCTCAATCCTCAACCTCTTCCTTCTCCATTAATGTCTAATTCTTTGTAGCTGGCCGGAATCTAGCTGTCGGAATCCAAGATCCTGACAAGTGGTATCAGAGCTCTCCGATCCAAGGCCGAATTCCGTCAACGACGTTCAATTCTCTGAGTTGGATCTTTCGAATCCAACGAAGATGATGCTGGCTTTGACTACAGAAAATTTCGAATCAAGTGGAGGGTTAACTGAGGCAAGGAAGTCCAGCAAGTCAAATCTTGATCCAAAGGAGTCAATTCGGCCATTCAAATCTATGGCAGGAGCAAGTTCTATGGTGAAATCGGGTGCAAACCTTGAGACTGGTAACCCTAATTCTAATCTTGATAGATTTCCTATGGAAGAGTATGAATGCAATATTTGTTTAGCTGATTGTTCCTATAAACGATACAAGAGCAACAAGGTATTCGATTGTGATTTTTGTCCTAGTTGTTTCTTTAGTGGAAGGTTTGAATTGGGTTTGGCACCACTATATCTCATTTGTATAGAGTATGTTGAAGATTATAATGATGAGAAGTTATCTAATGTGTTTGATGAAATGCATGAACAAGAAAAGGAAAATAATTCGGTCTCGAAAGATAACGATGAATTAGTTGGTAATAATTTGTTGAATCTTGAGGTTGAAGATTATAGAAGTGATAAGTCATCAAAAGTGTTTGATGAAATGGAAAATCAAGAAAAGGAGAAATTGATTGATCAATTTGGCATTCTTGAATTTGAAATTGATGATGCTGATCTGGGAAGGGAAATTCAAGAAGATGTTGTAGATGACGTCAATGATGACCTGTTCAATAGTTGGTTTGGCAATAATGAACCTGCAAGGAATGATGATATCAGTGCAACAAAAAATACTGAGAACCAGGAGCATTCTTTGATGGATTTCCCCGAAAAACCTCTTGCAGATTGCCAAGCTCTTGAAGATATGCCTATTGCTGTTGAAACTGATAAAGCCAAAGAACAACATTATGAGTTGCCTACATCATTTTTCAAACTGGTGCTTGGAAAGAATCTCAAATACAGCGGTTGTTACTTCCAGAACAAGTCGAGTACACTGGAGGATGCAGAAAATGCCATGTTGGAGATGTATTGTGAGAGAGCGCAAGTAGAAGATGGACAAACTATTCTTGATGTGGGATGTGGTTGGGGTTCTCTATCTTTATTCATCGCAAGGAAGTACAAAAATTGCAGCATTACTGGGATATGCAATTCGGTTACACAAAAAGCTCATATAGAGGAGCAGTGCAGGGACTATGAGCTATCAAATGTAAAGATTATTGTAGCAGATATCGGCAAGTTTGAAATGGAAGCTTGTTTTGACAGAGTTATATCTATCGAGATGTTTGAGCACATGAAGAATTACAAGGAACTTCTCAAGAAGATATCTATGTGGATGAAGCCGGAAAGTCTCCTATTCGTGCACCATTTCTGTCATCAATTATTTGCTTATCATTTTGAGGATACAAATGATGATGACTGGATTACAAGGTATTTTTTCAGTGGGGGAACGATGCCTTCAGCCAACCTACTTCTCTACTTCCAAGAGGATGTCTCAGTCGTCAACCACTAGCTAGTCAATGGAATGCATTATTCGAGGACAAGTGAAGAGTGGCTAAAAAGAATGGATCAGAATGCATCAGTCTATCAGAAACAACCTATTGAACTCAGTAAGGAAAGCTTGTATAGCATCTGCTGCTCTTGTTTGAACTCACTGGTGGTACTATTCTGAGAAGCAGCAGTTACTTTGGCAAATGAATCTGGGTCTATGGATCTTGCTGACAGTTATTTGAACAGTGACAAATTAGTGCTCGATGGATGGCCTCCACCAATGTCTGAAAAGGTTGTTGAATCGAATTTATTGCAGCTCTTGAAGTGGGGTTCAGGTGTGTTAGAGAATAAGAAGTGTGAGCTTATAGCAGATGCAATTGATCCTGGTAGTGTGAAGACGGTTACTATTTTGCTTGAAGATGAACAGATTAATGGGTTTGAGCACGATCTCAGTACTATAAAAAGTGCTTGTTTTCATTTACGGAGTATAGAAAGAACTTTCCACTGGTTGATGGGAGATCTGTGTGGTATCTACTGGAGGATCGGGGTTCAGCACAGCGGCATAGTGATGAAGCAAACTTGCAAGGGAGCTCACTTTCTATTCGTACCAAAGGAAAGGCTTTCATCACATTTAGATGTGTTGGAGAATAACTGGTCTGAATACAATGGGAAGTTATCTAACAGTTTTGTAGAATCACACTTCAACCAGTTGCGTCTTGAAGCAGAAAATCAGAAAAGGGATATGGAGGTGAATAATACTGGGAGAGACCCAAACACATGGGCATCATTCATGGGGAGTAAAAATAATTCCAATCAGGAGTTTGCTGACTTGCTTCATGATCATTCTTTTAATCTAAATGCAGATACAGTGGGTTTGGCTGATTCCCTTGGAGATGCTTTTCTTTATAATCAAGTAGAACTGGAGCAGCAGGACCAAAGGATTGCAAAACTAGAAAGATATGGAAGTGTTGATGCATCTGCTGAGAGAGTAGATCCCTTTGATTCAGAGGAGAAGAGTGTGAAGAAGCAAGGTTCTAAAGGCAACTCAAGTAAATCAGTCATGATCAAAGGAGAAATTGGGGTCAATCAAGCTAGCAGTTCTGTTATTGATCAGGGAGACTTCAGCTGCTGAATAGTTCTGGGTAGCTTACTCTGCACAATCACTGAACAATTTAGAGCAGCTGCAATCAACCAGGAATTTCCTGAGTGTGAGCTTGGGGACAAGCTCATTTTTAAGGGGGGTGGAGTTGTTAGGGACGCCGGAGCTGTCACCGGAGTTCCAACCTTCGCCGGAGTAGTTGCCAAGGCCATCGGGAAGTCATAGTCGACTGAAGAAAGAGATAGATTGTAATAGACAGCTAGTTTCACATGTATCAGGAGTTTACATAGCATGCACGAATTTTTAATTATAATAGGGCGGGACGAGGAGTGTGCAATGCACGTAGATGAGTTTGTCGTCTTGTGTAACAAACTCTTCCCCTGCCATATAAGAACCTTGTATTTCCATTTCATGAATTCAAGTAATAGAAAGTTCTCAACTCTTCTTCCAATCTCAGATCTAATCTCCTCTCCTCTCTCAATCCCCAATCCTTTCTTCTTCTTCCCAAATCTCAAATCTCAGATATCCCTCTCAATCCTCAACCTCTTCCTTCTCCATTAATGTCTAATTCTTTGTAGCTGGCCGGAATCTAGCTGTCGGAATCCAAGATCCTGACAGGTTTGGGGGTTTTGTTGGTAATGTCGAGGAAGATGAAGGGGAGGATCGAGGGCTTGTCTGGTGGCGCGGAGAGGCAGCGCGACTGGAGGGTGGTTGCCAGAAGTGGGTGGACGAAGGGGAGGTTGCCGGAGTGGCCAGAGAAGAAGGGCAAAGGGGGATTCAGGATTGGGTTCAGTTTGGGGAGAGAGAGAGGAGAGAGGAGAGAGAAACTCGAGGAGAGAGAATAGACGGCTCATAAGGTTTCAGAATTGCACAATTCTAGGGTTTGCAGTAGAGTTGTATTCATAGGATACAATTAGGGTACTGGGTTAGTGGTTTAGGGTCCAATAAAAGGGGATTTGGGTCAAGAACAAATGAAATTAAGTTTTATGGTTCAATAAGAGGTTGATCCAAATCAATAGGGTTCAAATCAAAAATACCCACAATAAAAAAAAAACAGGATTAACAAGAAAAATAATTCATCAAGAAGATCAAAGAGTTTCATGAACAAGAATTTAAATCCAAATAAATAAATGTATAATACAAATGAATTGAATATAATCTGGGTTTGAAAATAAATTGGAATTCGTCAAGAAAATTAGATCAAGTACGAAAACAAAATAATTCGATAAATGTACTTTAATTTGAATCATCAAGAAATAACAATTAATTATTATAGTCCTAATAATAATAAAATCGTACAACAAAATAATATTTGAGTTTAGCAATATATTAGAAATAATACAATAATAATAATATATTTGATTTGGGATCAACTGTAAATAGTCGATTAATAAGAAATAAAAAATTAGATCAAAATACACCATTATTCGAATTGAATAAAATTTTCGATGGGAAACCACTTTAATAAAATATCCGAAAAGAATTTAGCACAAAATAAATTTATAATAAAAAAAATCAAATTATAGAAAATACACGAAAAATACTAATTATCGGGAATGAGGGTTATAATTTTGTAATTGAGTTCATTTCATTTTGTTGCTACTTGAATCTTGTAATGAGCTTATAGTCCCGAGTTTTATCTTTTGATCCAGATTTGAAAACTATTGGGATATTATTATTTTATTTCAATTGTTTTTTGTTGATTAATGAATTATTCATACATGCGTGGTTGTGTACATTTTGTTATATTCATGTTATGATGCTCAGTCGATCCTACAGCTCATGAATGGTGAAAATCATTCGCTAGGCTTTGTCACGCACTCGTATTCCATGTTTTTGAGAAGCGGGGCGTGACAGATAAGTTAGAGCTGTGTAATCAACTCCTCGGTACAGAGTTTGATGAGGAGGCCGCAGAAGTTAGGGATATTTTTTTCGAACAATCAATCCGACTTTCTTGGTTGAAGGGACATTTTCAAGGAACGTTGACCGATGCGTCGACCGACGACTATGTACAGTCCTACACAAGAGCGTACATTCTAACGGTTCTCGGAGGGGTTCTCTTGCCTAACTCATCCGGAGATACGGTGCACCTCATGTATCTACGATTGCTCGCCTACCTAGGCTTTGCTGGCCGGTACAGCTAGGGAAGTTGCACGTTGGCAATGCTATACAGAACGTTGTGTTCTGTAGCGTTAGATGAGACCGAGATGACCGGTCCGATGGTCTTGTTACATATTTGGTCATGGGAGCGACTGCACTTGGGTCGTCCCCGAATTACGAGACCGGCGGACAGTTGGATGGCTGAACCACCAAATCCTCATATGTTAGCACCCTTAGGACTATATTGGGCAGGTAGATGGAATTACAAAGACAACCCAAAAGGTGTACTAACGTACTATAGAGACGAGCTTAACCAACTACGAGAATAGTTCGTGATTTGGGTGTTGTATACACCCGAGCGGGTTAGAAGACTACCACTGATTGTAGTGACCGGGTCGCAGTTGTGGATGACGAAGGCTCCACTCATCAACTTTGTTATAGTGGAGCATCCGCGACCAGAGAGAGTCCTTTGACAGTTCGGCTTTCAACAAGATAGTCCCCCAAATTGCGCAAAGCTATACGACCATGAGTTACACGTCGTGAGGAGTACCGGTCGTATGCCTACTCATGATTGGGTAGATTTCCATCGTGTTCACGTTGCAGAATGGAACGAGCGACGGTTTGAACTTGTAATTGTTAATGTTCCAGGGTACGATGGCAAGCTGCAAGGGAAGTACATACAATGGTTCAGATCAATGACACGTTTGTACATCTCTCCCGATACAGAACTACCTGCTGGTGTTCAACGAGTAATTGAGGAGAAGGAGATTGAACCACCACCCGCCTATTCTAGTTCACAACCCATGTTCCAACCGAAGGCCTCAACTATACGTACATTGGTGAGTATAATGTTCAAATTTTATTGAATGTTCGTTATATTTAAAGTTATTAAATTGTGTACTTTTCTGAATGTGTTTAATTTTATTTTGTTGGTTTTTTATTTTAGATCGATAATACGTTGGACATGGCAAAAGAATGCGCGGAGGTAATCAAAAGTAATGCCGGCACGCCTATGAAGAAGTTCGCTCAGAAGATGCTCTTTTCATGTCGTGCCAATTTGAATGTTTTGGGAGAGGGTGAACGTTTGGATAGTGCATTACGCTCACAGAGAGGGCGACGTAAGAGTGTGAGGGGCAGGCTAGCTGCAGTGTTGAGGCAATAACGGGAACAACAACTCAGAGAACAACAAGCTACATCTTCACCTCCATCTCAAGAAGAAGAGCAACAAGATGAGAATGAAGAAAGGGTTGTTAGAGATGTACAAGAGGAGGGATGTAACACCTCGATTTTTTAAAATACCGGGAATACTCGTTTTTATATCTTTGAAGTGGTGAGAATTATTTTTAAGGTATATCTTATTTTATTTTATTTTTAAATACTGATTTTGGTATGGATATTTGTGTTGGATTGGTGTAGATGATATATTGGAGTTATGAGTCGATTTTTATGTGAAAAATATTGTTTATTTTTATTTTATAATTTTGGAGGATTATTATGTAATAAATTTAGTCTATTTTGTACTGTTCGTATTATTAAAGGATAGAGTTGGGGTTTATTTGAAATATTTTGGGAGATTGGGGGCTTATATGTAAATATTATTTATTAAATATATATATATATATATATATATAATTCTATTATTTCCAAAAACCCCTTCCCCTCATCCTCCTCCTTTCTTCTTCTTCCGGTTTTTCCCGACCGCAAAAGAACCCACCGAAACCATTTCGGGTGACCTTTTCCCCGCCCATATCTCCTCCATTTCTCCATGGTTTTTGAATTAAACTGAGGGGATGACTGATTGAAGGGTGCTCTAACTCATGCTGCGGTCAATTTGGAGAAACAACCACGGAAAGGTATACCCTATTCTACTTTATTTGTATAAAATTAAGTGTGGTTAATTTCTATTGAATAGAAATATTATGGTTGGGAGATTAGGAGATGTTAGGAATAGTAGATGTGAGAAATTAGCAAGTTATTGGAGAATTTGTAAGTTGCGCATAAATTAGGATTTTGGGTTTCTAAAAGGAATTTTATATATAAGAATTATCTTTTGTATGATAGTAGAAATTCTTGTTAAGCCATTAGAATAATTTGGGAGTGATTTTAGTAAATGTTTGAAAATAAAAATCTCGTAGGAATTCAAATATTACATGCAATGCACGTGTGCATCATAGGCGTTCAATAAAACGCCTGAGTGCCATAAGAATTAGTGTTATTAGTTCCTGTGACTGGTTTGAATGTTTTCAGCTTTATTTGCTTTGAAATTTTGATAATAGGAAATGTTAGCGACTTCGGATATGTTATGGAGATGTGGTGCTTCGAGTCTTCGCGAGATAGCAGGTGAGTATGATCTCTTTTATTTAAAGTATTTGATGTGCCATGAAAAAAATTAAATTAAGGTTGTCGTGTGTGATGTGTAAGGTGCATTGAGTAAAGAAATTTATACGTATGATACAAAGTAAATTATGTATGGGAGTGTGTTGATGCTTATAAGCATATATAGGCTATGGGGTTGTGAGATTTAAATTTGAGGAGTTATACTGATATAGATATATGTATGTGTATGTATCTAATGTAACGTGATGAAAAGTATGGTGTGTGTACGATGCATGATCATGTGATATGTAAATACGATAGAAATAATGGCAAGGTCTATATAATGTGTAAAAATATGATGTGATAATGTAACGTGCTAACATGGTGAAATGAATGATATGGTGTATGTGTGATATGCGGGTGGCAAATTGGAAACTTTACGTGATAATGTGATGTGAAATTGGCATGATGTGTGAGTGTGACGTGTGGGTGATAAATGAGAATTTTATACGATAATCGATGAGATTAATGGCTTGTATATGCTTATGGATTTAATGAGGTTATATGCCTTCATGTTATATTATAGAGGAGTTATATTATAAAGGAGTTATACAGAGATATATTATAAATGAGTTATGTTATGAAGGAGTTATGTTACAAAGGAGATATATTTATATATGGAGATATATATATATATTATAAAGGAGATACATTCATGTTATCTTATAAAGAAGACATATATTTATATATGGAGATACAAAGGAGTTATATATTTATATACGGAGATATAAAAGAGAGAATTTTAATATTGCAGTGTCGCACAATCTTCCAGGGGTTTGGGCTACACCCCACGGGTCCAGGATACACCCGGGAACATGAGTTATATATTGCCCTAAATTTTATATTTGGAAATCAAGAGTTATATATTGCCCCAAATTATATTTGGGGATCATGAGTTTCCCTCGCTGGTATAGGGCCAAGAGGAAGACGGAGCCTCGGATGTGTAAGACTTTGTGTGATCATCGATCCGCATGTTATATTCAATTTTGAATAGCCTTCTGGCTTTAGTCTTGGTTGGGCAAGCACGCAACCGTACTTTCAATCCAGCCCACAAATAATAGATATAGAACACTTGGATCTGGGTGAATTGATGGGTTTGCGGGATTGAAGTGTACGGGGTGGAGGCACAGAGATCCATGTGTTGTACGAGGAGGTCAGTTGTGTGGGCACTGAAAAGGAGAAAAAGATATATGTGTATTTGATGCATAAGACCTGTGTGGCAGCAATATGTGTATTTGATGAGTAAGACCTGTGTGGCAGCGATTTGTGTATTTGATGCGTAAGACCTGTGTGGCAGCGACATGTGTATTTGATGCGTAAGACCTATGTGGCAGCAATATGTGTATTTGATGCGTAAGACCTGTGTGGCAGCGATATGTGTATTCAATGCGTAAGACCTATACGGTAGCGATGTGATGTGAATGTGATGCGTAAGACCCTTGGTGGGCAGCGAACTGTATTTTGACTGAGCTATCTGCTTCAGTTGTGTGATGACATGGACACTGGTCGACAAACTAATAAAATAAATAAATGTAAATAAGAATGAGAAAGTGAAATTGTGAATGTAAAAGAAAGTGGTTGTGAATGAAAATAAATATGAAGGGATACGAGTTATGAGTTTGTGTATGGAAAGAAATGATAAATGCAGTTTGTGGTTAATTTAAAATGAAAAAGTAAAAGAGACATGTGTTAATATGAATAGTATGAAGTAATTGTATTGTGAAAGTGATTATTAAAGTAAAATACAGTATGATATGAGTTGATACACCATGGAATTGTGTCGATGAACTACCCGCCCGCTATTTCTTTGGAAATGGTGGGAACTACCTGCCTTGGCATAATTCGCAGGGTGAGTTGGCATAATATTGGTAATGAATAATGGAAATGAAGAATAAAGTAAAGTGAAGATGAAAAGTAATTGAAGTGAATTAATAACCGAGCCATCGGTTTGAGATGTGATGTGATACTACCCAAGTTCTACTTGGGGTGGAGTGATTATTACCCAAGCTATCGGCTTTGGGGTGTGATATATTATTGCCCAAACTATGTTTGGGATGTGGAGTGTAAATTGATGAGAATGAAAGTGAAGTTAATGGCAACTCGAGATATAAGTGAAAATAAAAGTAAGCTAAATTATCAATAAGATTGAGTAGTAACTAAAGTGGTATAACAGGATGAGAATGAGATATTATGAAGATGTATGTGATATTATTGCTTATATGCATGCGATGTATGTAATCTGAGAATGAAGAAAATGTATATGAATGAAAATAAGTGTGAAAGAATATGGGTCATGAGTTTGTAAATGACATCGATTGGTAAATTAGTTACGTGATTGAATAAGTATGAAGGAAATGAGGAAGTGACCTTGTGTGATTATGTATGAAAAGTAGAAGAATTATATATTTGCAAAAATACAGTGTTATGTCGTTGAGTATAAAGTCAAGAAATTATCAACTTGAGTTAATATGACGTGGTACATATGAGATTTGTAATGAAGAATTGTGTGGGTAGATTAATGTGAATAACTTGAACCAATTGTAGTATAAAATAGGGGGAATAAGGAAAGTTGTATGTTTAATACACTTTAACATGAGCGCAAGATGATGTTGTTTGGGAAAGTGCAGTGTGTGTGAAAGTCAAGTTGTGTGTGAATGTTTGTATAAGGCATAAAGTGATGTGTGTCAAGTGATGAATTTGGGTATGAGTTCAAAACTAAAGATAAGTAAGTTGTGAGCAGATTTATATATATAAACAGGTGATGATGCAGGTGATGAAAAGTCACACTTACGGTGTTTATATGTTCAGATTTCAGGTGAAATTTTATTATCATGGTATTCGTAAGTTTATTCTATTTTCCTGATAATGTTTAATTTATTTGCTTAACCATTAAATTATACTCACACCAGAAATGGCTAACCCCTGTTGTTTTCTGGGGGTTAAGGGTGTCCCTTTCTGAGGATGGACAACCCTAACTCTCCTGCAGGTTTGATAGCAGCAAGGTGAGCTAGATGTGGTAGTCTGGTAGTTTTACTTTGCTCGTTGTGAAAGAGACATCTATGTATATATATATTATTTATAGAAATGGGAGTAGAAAGATGTATTATATGGTATCATGGAAGATTGTGTATATGACTGTAAGTGGGGATGTATCTATAGTGCTGTGATGAGGTAAGAAAGCCCGTACCCACCTCGTTGTGGAGTATTGGGTTCTGTGTTTGGTTTTTGAAAAGAATTTTTACAGTTTTTCTAATACTTATATAAGTTTTAAAGGAAATTTATGGTTTTTAATTTATAATTGATATTATGTTATGAGTTTGGCCCCAGAGCATGATATTTATATTGCCTGTGTGATTCTCCTCATTTTGGCCTGGGGAGCCCATGATTATATTTCCTGTGTTGTGAGCTACGGAATTTAGAGCAGAATTCCTAAGCTTTTTGTGTTTCGGGGCAGAAATTTTAGGAGAGACTGCCAAAATTTTATTTGAAATATACCTATCTTAGTTTATGTTTAAAGTGATATAAAAAAGGGGTGTTACAAGGGAGAAGAAGAAGAAAATCCGGAGGATTCATCCCCGCTCCGGCGACGAAATCCTGCTCGAGAGAGGCGAGCACCACAACCATCCACGCCCAGTTCTTAGATAATACCCGATACAATTTTTTTGTTGTAGTATTTTATTCAATTTTTGTTTTTTTTTTCTGTTGTAACTTATTATGTGATAATTGTTGTTGGCCAGTTTAAGTGTTGTTGATGTTGTTGTTATTACTTGGTAATTGTCAATTATGTTGGTGATTTTTGTTGTTGTATGTAGTAATTAATTTGGAGAGTGTAGGTGATGGGAATGTATATGCATTTTGGGTGTGATTGAATTGTATCAGCTGTAGCTGATGTTGGAGTTGTAGTTAGTTTTTTTTTATTTATACCTAGGTCGTTGGCCTAGGTTGTTTGTTGAATTTTTTTTTTTTTGATCAATAACTCTTTGTATTGGAGCATCAAATCAGAGAACAACACCCTAGTTTTTTATACCTTAGGTCGTTGCCTCCAACAACGGCCTAGGTTATAGGCAAAAATTTAAAGTTTTTGGGGTACTCTCTGACTTAGCCAAGTTGAAAAGAGCAACAAGTCAGAAAGCAACACCCCTATGTTTTTATAGCTTAGGGACAACGGCCTAGGTTATAGATAAAAAATTGAAGTTTATTGGGTGCTCTCTGACTTGGCCAAGTTAAAAAGAGTTACAGGTCAGAGAGCAACACCCCAATTTTTTTATACCTTAGGCTCCTAGGTTATAGGCAAAAAATTGAAGTTTTTGGAGTGCTCTCTGACTTGGCAAAGTTGAAAAGAGTAACAAGTCAGAGAGCAACACCCCTATTTTTTTATATCTTACCGTTGTCTCCAACAACGGCCTATGTTATATGAAATATTTTTATGCTTTTTACAACTTTCTCTATACTCTTTACGAACAGTGTCTCTACAACTCTACGCAAAAGACATTCATATGCTTGTATATCGTTTATATATTTTATTAATTTCTATTTTTATCCACCTAACTAACCAATATAAAATCATAAAGGTTATATGTTTAAAAAGAATTCCAAAAAATAAAATATGATCTTTTCATTTGTAAAAAACAATTTCTTAAATATATTCTTACCCCTAATATGTAAATTCTTCTGCAGTGCGTACACCTATCCGGTTACTGGTGAGTGTAGGGTTTCAACTCAAGTAGTAACTTCTAGGTTGTTTAAGGTTCGGGTTAGGGTTATGTTTTTACAACTGTCTCTCCACTCTTTACGAACATTGTCTCCTGAACTGTACAAAGTAGACATTCATATGCTTGTATATCTTTTATATATTTTTATTAATTTCCATTTATAGCCACCTAAACAACCAATATAAAATCGTTAAGGTTAAATGTTTAAAAAAATATAAAAAATAAAATATGATATTTTCATTTCTAAAAATCAATTATTTTAATATATTTTTATCCCTAATATGTAATTTCTTCTGGAGTGCATATACCTATCCAGTTTAGCACCTAACCCCTAAACATATCCCCCAAAGTGGTAATAATATATTAGCTAGGGTTAGTGTAAGGTTAGGGTTAGTGTTAACAGGGGTTAGGGGTAGGGTTATGGTAGGGTTAAGGGTTATTGTAGGGTTATGGGATAGGATTAGGGTTAGGGTTAGTGTTAGGGTTAGTGGTTATAAAACCATTCCAATTTTCAAACCCATTTGAATATTCCAAAAATGGCTTATTAACCCTAACCTTACTCATAAGTAGGGTTATGATAGGGTTAAGTAGGGTTATGGTAGGGTTAGGGTTGAGTGTATGGTTATGAATAGGGTTATGGTTGGTGCACAAGAATTTTGCTCCTTCAATATACTCTTTGTAAGGAAATTTTAATGTATATAGATTATATGTTTACTAATGAAATTCTAACATTCTAAATTCTGTAAGAATCAAACTTGTAGTAAGAGGTAGTAAATATTTGTAGTTGGAGGTAGTAAAGCGCACTGAATCTTTTCCCTTATTGGGTTATACATGTGGGGATCTACATGTGGTGCCCACTTTGTAGAGTGAAATGTAATAGTAGGCAAGTTATGGACTTTAGGTTTTTCTCATGTCGGATCTGATGACTCTCCGCTCTAAAGCGCACTGAATCTTTTTTCTTATTAGGTTATACATGTGGAGATTTACATGTGGTGCCCACTTTGTAGAGTGAAATGTAATAGTAGGCAAGTTATGGACTTTAGATTTTTACCATGTTGGATCTGATGACTCTCCGCTCTAAAGCGCACTGAATCTTTTTCCTTATTGGGTTCAACAAGTGGGGATCTACATGTGGTGCAACTTATGGAATCCATGAGTTGATAAAACTTCATTCCATTCTCATTCACATGATCCTTATAATAATGCTCTTTGTACTTGTCACAGATTTTGCATCCTAAAGCCACAAAAGGAAAGAAAAGAAAAGAAAGATCAAGTGAATAAACTTTTAAAATTACGGAAAAATATAAGAACAACAGAATGGCAAACAACATCTACAATAAATTTAACCTTACCATAACCCTATCTTAAATATATTTAAAATTTTGATTTTAAAAAATGAAAAGATCATATTTTATTTTCTGCAATTTTTTTAAAACATTTACCCTTCATGATTTTATATTGGTCAGATAGGTGGGGAAAAAATGGAAATTAATAAAAAAATATAAATGATATACAAGCATAGATCATCTCTCTTTGATATAAAGTTGCGCAGACACTGTTCGTAAAGAGTGAAGAGAAAGTTGTAAAAAAACATAAAACTTCAAATGTTGAGCTATAGCCTAGGATATTGTTAGAGACAACGGCCTAAGCTATTAAAAAAAGGGGTGTTCTCTGATTTTTTGCTCTTTTTAACTTGATCAACTCAGAGAGCACCCCAAAAACTTCAATTTTTTGCCTATAACCTAGGCGGTTGTTTGAGATAATGGCCTAAGGTATAAAAAAATAGAGGTGTTGCTCTCTGACTTGTAGCTCTTTTTAACTTGGCCAAGTCAGAGAGCACCCCAAAAACTTCATTTTTTTGCCTATAACCTAGGTCGTTGTCGGCCTAAGGTATAAAAAAATAAGGGTGTTGTTATCTAACTTGTAGCTCTTTTTAACTTGGCCAAGTCAGAGAGCACCCCAAAAATTTCAATTTCTTGCCTATAACCTAGGCCGTTGTTGGAGACAACGGCCTAGGGTATAAAAAAATAGGGGTATTGCACTCTGACTTGTTGCTCTTTTCAACTTGGCCAAGTCAGAGAGCACCCCAAAAACTTCAATTTTTTGCCTACTAAGGTATAAAAAAGATAGAGGTGTTGCTCTCTGACTTGTAGCTCTTTTTAACTTGGCCAAGTCAGAGAGCACCCCAAAAACTTCAATTTTTTGCTTATAACTTAGGTCGTTGTTGGAGATAACGGCCTAGGGTATAAAAAAATAGGGGTATTTCTCTCTGACTTGTTGCTCTTTTCAACTTGACAAAGTCAGAGAGCATCCCAAAAACTTCAATTTTTTGCCTATAAGCTAGGCCGTTGTTGGAGACAACGGCCTAAGCTATAAAAAAATAGGGGTGTTGCTCTCTGACTTGTAGCTCATTTCAACTTGGCCAAGTCAGAGAGCACCCCAAAAACTTCAATTATTTGCCTATAACCTAGGTCGTTGTTGGAGACAACGGCCTAAGTGAAGAAAAAATTAGCTCCTTTCGAATAGGCCAATACAGAGAGCTACTGATCGAAGGAAAAATTTTCCACATAGAACCTAGGCCGTTGTCTTCACACAACGGCCTAAGTAAAAGAAAAAAAAATTAACAACACTTTCACACAGCAGCTAAAGCTGCTACATAAAATTCTCTCCCAAAAACTATATACAACCCCATCAGCTGCAATCTCCCAACAACAACAACAACAATATTAACAATCGACACAAACCAACAACACTTGAGTCTCAAGAACATTTACAGTTAATAGCAAAAACCAATTAACAACACTTGCATCAATATATAATATACTGAAACTTTACATTAAAAAATTCCAATTCATAATGGATCATCATATCTCTTGTCAGAACTCTCTTCATCGGATGGAATCACTTTTTGCGGATTGATTGGCCTTCATTCAAAGATAAGTTTTAGTTAGTGAGAAACTCATTTACCACAAATGAAGTATTATAAATTTAAAAGAGGGGGAAACAAAGAAAGTACGAGTCTTACCCCTCAAATAATGTTGGACAATTTCTTGAATCATGATTCATTTGAACAATGTTGCATCTTCGGCACCGTCTCGATTTTTTTATATGGAGTTGCTCTCTTATCGGCCTCAATCTTTTGGCACGAGGTCTTCCCTTTGTCGTGCATTGCTGTGGGTCACTTACGCGTGTAGGTATGTGTCCACTGCCTTCATCATGAGGTTGTGCACTACCATGCGGTTGTGAACTACCTCCCGGTTCTACACTGTCATGTGGTTGTGAGGCCTGTTCTGGTTGTTCACCCAATCCGGGTTGTAGCCGAGAGATGCCGTCAATGATCTTTTGCAAATTATCCAATGTGTATTTGTAACTTTCATTAGAGGAACAACCGAGATCGACAATCTGTTGTGCATTGTAGCTCAACTCACAATATCGAGAAGCAAAATTCTCGGTATTGGGTTCAGTTGGAACAAATGTATAACTTCTTCTCATCACATCCCGGGTTCATCTTCTTTTAATGTATACATCCGGAAAGGAAGTGTGATGGCTGAATCGAAGAACGGCTAAAATATGCCTGCAAGGAATGCCAACGAAGTCGAAGAAGTAACATGCACATGTAATAATCCTGTTGATTTTACATAACTGAAGAAGGCGAGCCAGTTCTGATTCTCCACAGAGTATCACATGGAATGTTGAACTATCCGGTGTCTCAAGATCGCCAACGAAACTGACATTGTACATGAAGCTTTTTATAACTTCATCTTAGAATTTGTAAAAGATTTTCAAAGTGTATATTTTTGCCATTTTTGCCTCCAAAGCCCATTCGCTCTTCAACTTTGGTCTCTTCTCAGGGTTACGGTGATTTTCTTTTAGTTCATCGTGTCTTTGCCTTCCCAAAAAACGATCGAAGATGACGGCCAATTCATGCAAGGAATATTTCTTTTCTGTATGATGCTTCAAGGCAGAATGTGCTGACTCAACCCATTGTCTACTCAACATTTCGGCCCAAAAAGAATCTTTAGCGTAGACGGGTGCCCAACTTTCATGGATATCAAATAGACCGTTCAACCATTTGTTATTCTCTAATCCGTATTGCAAAATTAATAAATTACATTTTTCTACAAAGTCATGTACATATTCGGAATTGTATATGACATTCTTCAAAGATTCCCTAAACTTGTCAACATCGTTCGACATACGCACCTCCTGCGATAACTTATCCAATATGTGACAAATACAATAATGATGCCGAGTCTGGGGGAAAATTTTCTTAACTGCGGCAGCGATCCCACGGTCTTGATCGATGACGATACCGGATGGAGCACGATTCATAACCCCTAACCACTTTTCAAAGAACCATTCAAACGAAGAGGCCGTCTCATTTGGAAGGAACCCACCTCCTAAGAAAGTCGATTGCCAATGTTGATTCACTCCAACAAAGGGAACAAATAACATTCCATACCGGTTCGTATTGTACGTGGCATCAAAGCAAAGTACATCGCAAATTCTTGACAATTCATCCTAAAAATACAATCAACCCACATACAATGTGACAACTGCCCTTCGGGATCTACTTGAATGTCATTAAAAAATGAAGGATTCGTCTGTTTTTTAGATTCAAAAAAATCAATTAGCATTGTAGAATCATGTCCTTTCAATGCTTCTTGCGAATCTCTAAGTAAATTTCTAACATCTTTTTCTGTGAATACTACTTGATCGTGACCACCACTAGCACTTTCAAAGAAGAGCATTATTCGACATGTCTGGATATTAGCTTGGTTGAATTGATCTATTATCCTTTTATCCGTATTTGACACGGAACGGTTTCGGGGCAAAAGATGCCTTCTACCGGGTGAGGTTAATTCGTGATTGTGTTCTTCGTGAAATGAATACATCACCCACGTATTACTTGCTTTCTTCAATTTTACACGAACGCAAGCCTTGCAACCCGTTCTACAGGTTGTTCCCTGTCTACATCACTATGTTGACTCGGCGACGACCTGGCTTTATTACAAAGATATGATTTATCTACTTCTACTCCTCCCTTTAATTTATTCCCATCCTTACGCATTGCAAAACCTCCACAACGAGCATATGAAGAATAAAAAATTTTGGCCTCAACTAAAGTGGGAAACGTCGTACCTAACTTTGGTTTTAGATGTTCTTCGACTAACGGCATGGAATCAATAATTGGTTCTACCCGCACAAAATTATCGCCGGCAGCAGAACTCTCCGTATCGTTGTTCATCTGGAGAAAAAATATATTATTGGTAAATTGATACACACATCATATATAAAATAGCTTGTTAACAAACGATTGTGATATATACACATACGAAACAAAAAAAAAGTGACAAAATGTCAAAAACAACGTCAAAAAAATACAAAACTCTACGATTGGGTTCGGCTTGCCGCACATAAGGTAACGGAACTTGTAGAAGCGAGTTCTGATCCACGGTTTGCAAGATACGGCCGTGTCTCGCTCGCTTTCACTCTTCGAAATGAGGGGAATGCGATACACGGATGCATATAGCAAACCATGAGTGACAACTCGCAACTACAAGTTGCTATGACTTGTGAGTGGCGAGACCGACCTACTCGCAAAATTACGGATTTTTCAAGTGGGTTCTCTATTGAAAACTCCCTCAAAACATAACAAAATTCATGACAAAACCGCACAATCGACGGTAAAAAAAACTAAACTTTGTAATTGGGTCGGGCTCCCTGCACACAAGGCAATGCAACTTGTGCACGCGAGTTCCGACCAATGGTTTGCAAGATATGGCCGTGTATCGCATTCATTCATGAAATTTGCCACCAATGTGATACATTGACGTAGGCCCCAAACTGGGGGTTCGAACTCGCAACTACAAGTACCGTTAGGTAGCGAGCGGTAAGACCAATATGCTCGCAAAATTTCTTTTTTTTTTGGATGTCGTTTCCTACTGAAAAGTACCCTCGACAGAAATCAAACATTAATTGAGGTTGTTGTTTGATATACGGTACAAATTCGCACAAACGAAATCAAAAAATTCTGAAACTTTGGGAGTAGGACGAACGCAAAACACATGAGCCAACAAAATTTGTAGTGGTGAGTTTCGACTCACGGTTTGCAATATACGCCGATGTATCGCTTTCACTCACGGAAAATACTCGAAAGAGATACACGGCCGTACACTTCAAACCGCGAATCCAAACACACTTCTACAAGTTGTGTTGGCTTGTGCGTGGCAAGCCCGACGTACTCGCAAAATTGCATAATTTTGTGTATCTCTTTGTGCACTATTACTAACATCGAACAACGACCAACAACAACTAATACTACATCTACATCCACAATAAAACTAGAATTACCTATTCTATAAATACCTACGCATAATATAGAAATTGTACACTCAAATATTGGAGAAAAGACTCCAATCAATTAACCTAGTTAGATCTACTAAAGTAGGAAAAAATTAATACCTTTCACAATGAGGGTGTTCGGAAAGGAGATAGAGGAGACCCTTGTGCGCTGTTGTAGAGAAAGAAAGGGGAGTAGGATTTGGCTAATTTCTTTAGGATTAGAGTTTTAGGGTTGTAGAGATTTCGTATGGGTTAGGGTTTTTTTGCAATCGGGATCTTCAAAGGAAGAGGGCAAGAGTGTGAGAATAAAGAGAGATTGAGTGAGAAGCAACGAGCAAGAGAAAGTTAGGGTTTGGGGAAATGGGTTTCTCAAGCTCCAGTAGCGAGAGAGAGAGTTGTGAGGGAGATGGCGATCTGAGTATATACAAGTGTTTGGAAAAACACTTGTACATACTTAGGCCGTTGTTGGGAACAACAGCCTAGGTTGAAATTTTTGTTATAAAAAAACAACCTAGGTCGTTGTTCCCAACAACGGCCTAAGTACAATTTTCTTTAAAAAAAAACTTCAAACAACTTAGGCCGTTGTTCCCAACAACGGCCTAAGTATAGGTTTCTGCCAAAAAAAACTTCACGCCAAAATAACGCTAAGTGTGAAACGTATTTTGGCGTGAACTTCCGAAATTGCCCCTCCGCTTTTAGAGACATTAGTGGGAGACTTTAACGGGTTTCGATCTCATCCGCTGATCATGATCTTGCAAGATCGGACGGCTGAGATGTGTGTTTTTCAACCCATTGAAAACCCATTGAAAACGGATCCGTTTTCAACTGAGCATTTGCCTATATATATATATATATATATATATATATATATATATATGGAAACATGGACTTTTATTTACAACTAATTATTGTCATACTATTCAAACTTGAGCTATATAATTGTTGATTTACTGTTTACAAGGCTTTCCGTATGTTATATCGTTCTGAAGACGTGTCGTAGGCGCGTGCCCACGGGAAAATCTAGTCTATATAATAAAACACAAAGAAAGTTATCAAGTGGCTCTCCTTCAATAGGGTTGAAATCAATGGTCCAGATCTAACCTCACAAAACATATTTTCTCGCCCAAAAGTTCCCCCCAAAACTCAAATTCAAATCCCCCCAAAACAACTCCTTCATTTATTTATTTATCTCTCTCTCTCTCTCATTCTCTTTCTATTTACTCAGAAATTTATATTTTCATATTTCAGGTTTGTAAATTTCCAGATTTTTTATGTATTTTTTATTGCTCATGTTGCATTGAAAATAGCAAATATCTCATCAACATTTAAATTTCATCATTTTCCACACTCAAAGTTTTAAAAAGTTGGATTTTACACCCCTATTTATAACTATTTTTCAATATATACTAATGGAAACATGAACTTTTATTTACAACTAATTATTGTTTTACTATTTAAATTTGAGCTACATAATTGTTGTTTTACTGTTTACAAAACTTTCATATGCTATATCGTTCCTAAGACGTGCCGTAGGCACGTGCCCACGGGCAAATCTAATATTATATGAACACCACAATCTTTCCCAAAACTTCTGTTCTTGTTCTTTTCATAAACAAACACAAGCAGATAAGATAAGTAGAGAGAAAGAGAAAGATGGGAGGAGGCACTGAAGCTTTTCCTGATCTCGGCGAACATTGCGAGAATGAAGACTGCAAACAACTCGATTTCCTGCCTTTCCGATGCGATGGTTGTCTCGAGCTATTTTCCCTTCGAATCCAATTATGTGAATCTGTTAGAATATAAGTGTTCAAACCTCAACCATATCACAACTTCGTAGTTTTAGTTTAATATATATTTTCCGTGGTGCATTCAAATATGAGTTATTATATATATTAATTGTGAATTAAATATAATTTCAATTTAATGTTGCCTGGAATCAGGTCATGGCTCACAAAGATAGTTCTTAGTTTACAGGCATGTGTTAGAATATAATAAGTGTTTAAATCTTAATCTTTTCCTCAACTTTGGAGGTTTTTAGTCCGGTGTTTCACAATATTGAATCTTACAAATTACAGTTACAAGCATGTTAAGATGTCCAATTTACTAATCATTCAGTAATCTATTATATGATTGTGTGTGTATATATTTAACTTATACTTCGAATTTCTATAGGTTTTTTTTGTGTGGAGCATAAAAACATATAAAGCCCACAGCTGCCCCAAATCAGAGCAAAACAGCAGAATAGTTCTTGTATGTGAAACATGCTCCATGTCGATCGAGAAGAAATCTATTGATGAGGATGAAAGTGCCATCTTAGAGATGCACCAGAAGTCAGGAAAGTGTGATGCGACGAAGAAACAGAGGCCCCCAGGTGCCCGGTTAGGCGATGCAAGGAAACTGCTTACGTTTTTCCCAAACAACCGACTACTTGCAAGACTCGCAGCCTCAAAGTCAGTTTGAAGCACAGATTCCCATCTGATCTATGAGTGTAACAACATCCTCTTGTGTTGGCAGCGGGGAAGAAGGGCATGGATTTTGGAAGGAAAGAGAGAAAGTTGCCGAATTCTCCTCCTTCTGTCAAAAGCCATTTTAGCTAGAACTGCTTCCAAGTTCCATCCAGGGTTTTCCAGTTTGAATTGTAATGAAGAAATATTTACATTGAGGGTTTGCTAGTTTGAACTATAAGAAGAAAGATTCACGCAAATTCTATTATTGAGCCCTACTGTGTCTGATATGTCGCAAGCATCAGACATATTTGGAACACTTTGTGAGCACCTTTCTAAAATTTTAAAGCATATCTCAGACACTTCTCAATACTCACAGCTTGTGGTTTCCATACAAATTGCGGAACTATTGTTACTCTGTAGTATTATGGATTTACCATTTGAATCATACGACTCAAAAATTATGTTATTGGAAGTTTATCATGCACAACTCTGATAAACTACTTGACCGCATGATACCATAGCTTAATTTCCTCACAAATTTTCATACCATGTAAAAAAACATTCACTTCGATTCAGAATCCAGAGTTCTATGGGGCCAAAGGATTAAAAAACAAATATTTCATCATAATTCAAGCCTATAAAAGTACTTGCATATTTGCTTTTTACAACTTGTTACGCTCGGTAACAATTCATGATACCATGTACATCTACACTGTTCTAAATATTGCTCCTCTTGGCAGTAACTTACTGTCTTTACAGCTCTAAAATATGAGCTCCAGAACTATACATAGGAGGAAAGGCCAAAATGCTTATTCCAACAGAGCCATTTTACTTTATTTACACGGTAAGGCCATACTGGTTCCTAAGTAACTTCTCATTTATGCTGGAAAAAAAAAAAGATACAAGTTCAGCTGGTTGATTAAGACTATCCTCATTGTATGTACAAGCTTTCTGCTGTTCTCTCAAGCGGAATAAGATTGCATCCCAATGTGTCGTTCTACACATGAACGATTCGAAGAAGTTAGAATCATGTTGAAGTGGAGAGAAAATTGAAGAATAAAATAACAGCGGGGTTTACCTCCAGTGGCAATCAACTTCTCAACCCGAGCAACAATATGTTTTCCGTAGGTATACTTTTTCAGAGCAGTTAAGTGAACCTTGATGCGGGAGAGAATCAGTTCACGATTCTGATCATCACATGTCTCCAGAACCTTCTGTACAACGTAGTTTGCAAATTGATCCTTCATCATTGCCTGCAAATGTATTTCAAGCCGACATGCGGTGAGATTTGGAGTTATATTCTGTCACGAATCTCAGGTTACCACGGGATTCCAACAGATTGATATGCATGTTTCGCTATCTCAGTGAAGAAGAAAACAACGGAGGAGCTTAACCACACCACAATGTCAGAGAAATTGAAAAACAAAAGCTGGAAGTGTAAGTTCAGGCTGTTTGGATTATGGATTGCATTGTACTTTATGCAGCTGACATTTGATAAATATAATTAAACTGTTAATTAAATAGTAAGAAAACAAGATATACGAACGTTTTATTCTTTTGATCGAATTCTAGGAGACAACTGATGTGACAATAATGACAATGTAAACATAATCCTCAAAAACAATGCCAGAACCGCAAAAATTCTCAGTTTTTGGGCATCATAATGTAAAACCTTGCAGAATGGAGGATACTTCTTTCTCATAAAAACAAAATTTCAATATATTGTTTAAAGGCCCCATCTATGATAATAGACACATTACGATCATTTAGTCACTGATTGCTCAGCACAGGACTGGCAACAAAGTATCGATTCTACTAGATCCTCAAAAGGGACTTCTACAGAAGTTACAGAAATTTTTTTGTAAATAAACAACTAAAAATATATATACACATTTAACTATGTCACTATCTTATACTAGTATTATACACGTGCATTGCACGTGGGGAAAATGGGGAGGGGGAATGAAAAGGACAAAAAAAATTTACCAACACGTGCACTGCACGTGTTGACAAAATGACACAATGACAAATGACACTAAGCCCTTCTCCCATTATAATATTAGAGATTTAGAAGGATAACAAGAAACTGGTACCAAATATTACAAATTGGACATTATATTTGTGGTGAAAAAAGGGTTGGTAGAACAACCTGTCCATTATAGTTTATCAGAAATCAGACCAAATGTCATGGAACAGATGTTTCCAGCTCCAATAGCAAAGCTGGTTGCCCCAGTTTGTTTGCTCATATAAATATGATTACTAAGAGGACAAGTCTGTCATGATGCCGTTATCATGTTGGGCATTTAACGGGGCACCGACACTTCGTGGACTCTTTTTAGAAGAATTTTCTACACCATTAAATTTGTTCTCAATTATGCAACATACATTATTTTGGGTTACTCAATGAATATGTGTACTTACCAGTCACTGAGATATTATGTTTACTTTTTTGTAGAGATTAAAAAGAGTAGATTTTGAAATCAAAACGATGTTCAGAATGGAAACTTCTAACAAATTATGTATATGTTCTTAAAGTGGGATACATGAATCAAATATGTACAAAAATTTAGCTCCAGTCCATAATTCTTATAGAGTATAAAGAAGAATGATATAAACTTTCTGCATATGCTATAAACAACCTTGTACTGTACTGTCATTGTAAATGCACATTCACATACATATGCAGTTCAAAGTCAAAACAACTCGCACAGATCTTAAAGAAATCCAAGGGATTAAAGGTAGTAAATTACCGTTTTTATATTTAATAGAAAAGCCACAAAATGAAGCACTTAGCTACATAACCGCCTAGCCCCTGATAACCGAAAAAATAGACACATGTCAATATGTAATGTTCTCGACTGACTGATCATCAAAATTATCAATGCCTCCTTTGAAAAGTTTCCATAAATTAATCCCCATGCATACATCTTGACTTCTTATAAGACATCATTGCCCTCAAATCTTTGTAAGTGCCCAAGGGTCAGTCCACACTCTTATTCTACATATAATCACCACCTTTAGCAGCTAGTAAAGTAAGATTCAAAACTCACATGCTAAGAAAAAAGGGTTCAAAACGTTGGTGAAGGTAGAAATTGTAGACAACTATCTATGGTTGTGGAATTGGTTGTTTCCAATCAGAGTAATATTACGTTCTTGGTATCAACTTACTGAAGATTGTAGAGAAAGGGAAAAAAAAAATTAGTAAAGCATTGGCATATTTCCTAGTGATACGGATGGTTAAATAACGTTTTCTTGAATTGATGCACCAAATGTAATATCACTACCTCACCTCAAACAGTGAACACTAAAGAAGAAATATTTATCGATGATGTAGAGAGGAAGCAACACAAGTATGACAGTTGAAGGAGATACTCATGTTTTCAGGTTTCTACACTTGCTCCACATACCATTTACCAACATATAAGTGATTGCTCGTGTAAGGTGCAAGCCACTTACTAATATAGGAATGCAGATTTGTTATATGCAATGTTTGTATAAAAGTAACCCACTGTTTCATAAACTACAACCTAAAGGGATGCCTTATGCTGAGGCGTTGCAACTCATCAATCATCATTGATTTCAACCCACAGAAACAAATGCAGAAAAGTGATAAATCCAAGAAAAAAGATGAGGAAAAACGAACATGCCTTCACCATTTGAATCTACATACTGAAATGATGAAAGAAAGGATGGATATGATTAATCTATTGCTTCATATAGTATTTTATGAAAACACACCTGTAAGGGTTCATTTTCCTCAGTAGTGCCTAGCATTTCTGTTATTAGAATCTGGCGTTCTGCAGGAGTGCCATAAGTTAAACACTTCTCAACAACATTAGAAGCAAATTTCTGCTGACTCATCTTCACTATTTGTCCAGCAAGCTTATGGATAATGGTAGAGCGTTCTTCTGGTTTACCATGCTGTAAGACATGCTGAATTTTGAACAAAATAAACTGAGTAAATAGATAGTTCAATATATTCCCTATAGCAATATAAGAATTTACACGTAAAGCGAAAAATAGACAAAAGATAATAGTTGCAGCATAAAAAAAAATAACGTAATAAAATCCATCATCTTTCCTCCATCTTGTAGATATTTCATCATCCCTTGAGGACAACTCATCAGTTAACTATAGCAAGCCCCTCTCATCTGACAATAAATAAAAGAGGGTTGACATTCCATTGACAGCCAATAAAATAATTGCCATCTCTTTATGGATCCTTCCGCTTCATAGAATAATTGGAAAAAAGCTTATATGGGAAATCAAGTCATTTGAAATTCATTTGTCCATGCATCATACCGTTATAAAAAAATAAAGCTATTTAGCCATACATTTTGTTAACAATTTATTTATCATCCTTAGACTATGTTTCTCGTGATTTCTCATCCTTAAACTAAGTTAGACATGTAGGTTAAAATTCACAGTTAGGATTTTTCAGCTAATGTCCCAAAAGAAATTATCACATGGTTCTCACCAAGGGAGTTCTCACCCAGATCATGGCCTCTGTTGTGCACTCGGCCTTTTGCCCATCGTATCGACGATCCGAACCGTTCACATTGATCTACACGTCTGCATTAGTCTAAATATGTAAAATCCAGTCATTTGAAATTCATTTGCCCATGCACTGAAGTGTTACAAAATTGTATGGCTGAATATCGTTTTTTTATAATGGCATGATGGACGGACCAATGAATTCAAATGACTTGATTTTACATTAGACTCATTTGGGCGTGTAGATCAATGTGAACGGTTCGGATCGCCGATACGAAGGCCCAAAGGCCGAGTGCACAATGGAAGGTTTGTCTATATACTTCCATTGTGCACTCGGCCTTTGGGCCTTCGTATCGGCGATCCGAACCGTTCACATTGATCTACACGCCCAAATGAGTCTAATGTAAAATCAAGTCATTTGAATTCATTGGTCCGTCCATCATGCCATTATAAAAAAACGATATTCAGCCATGCAATTTTGTAACACTTCAGTGCATGGGCAAATGAATTTCAAATGACTGGATTTTACATATTTAGACTAATGCAGACGTGTAGATCAATGTGAACGGTTCGGATCGTCGATACGAAGACCCGAAGGCCGAGTGCACACCACAACGGAAGGGGACTATATATATATATATATATATATATATATATATATATAGGGTAAAAGGGATATGAGCAACTTGCTCATTTAGTAAATGAGCAAGTGATTATGTGGCATGCATGTGATACATTGGACAACTAATCCTTTTAAGGATTTTCCAATCACATGCATGCCACATCATCAATTGCTCATTTACTAAATGAGCAAATTGCTCATACCCCTTTTTCCCATATATATATATATATATATATATATATATAACCTTGCATATTTGCATGGAACTGCATCCAAGAAAAATCAAGTAGGGTGGATCTAGAATATAGTGGCTGACCAAATCAAGCAATAGAACAACAGTGGTAGGAAGATAGCAAAAAACTTTTAAAAATTGCATCTTTTGAAGAGAAAAGGAGGAACAGTCAACACAGAGCAACTTGTAAATTACCCCACCCCCCCTCCCCCCCGCCCCCCTCTCAAAAAAAAATATAATAATAATAATAATAATAATAATAATAATAATAATAATAATAATAATAATAATAAATCACTTGTTAACGAAGGATAGATATGAAAACATCAGATTTAAGGATGATTATTCAATATATATAACTTGTGCAAAATATAGGACTATTTTCATATTACAACTGAATTGTATCAATAAACACTTAGATACGTAGAAAAAAGATCTCACAATCTAACAGAAGACCTGGTATGCTGAAAGAAACATGTCACCTTTCCAGAACAATGAGTCTAGCACAGACAGTTTTATGAACATCCAGACAATCAGGTAATGTTCATTGCTGCATTATCACTGTGGTGGTAGTGGAGGGTGTTTTATGTATATGTGTGGGGAGAGCGAGAGATTAAACCATATCTAGGATTAACTAAAAGTGAAACACACTGGGAATTTGACCCGCTTCACTAAAGCGGTTAGGGCACCTAACTAATCTGTGCTTTCATCTCTCTCTAGCATGCTCTTGCATGAATTGAAAGAAGCAGCAGCAGTGAACTGCAAAGACAACTGAAAGCAGTAAAGAGCAGCAGTTGACTTCTTTCTCCTCTCTCTCTATTATTCCACCTATTTTTTCCGTTTTTACCAATGCCCAGGAGTAGCCCCTTGGCGACCCCAGACCACCTAATGCTATGACAGTTGTCTTAGATGCAGAAACGGAGGAAAAGAAACCCATTTCTTGGCTACAACAATCTCAAGAAGACAAAAAACAAAAAACAAGAAAGAACCAACTCTTCATCCTCCATCTTGGTTTTGTTAGGATAGCTGTTGTACTTCCATGGTTATAACTGGATTTATGCCTTTAACAATAGCAGATTACGCAACACGTGATGTTAACTCCGGACTTCCCAAAAGTAACTCAATGACCTAAGCCTTATGCTTGCAACAACAACCGAACACAACATGGTGTTATTCGACTCTCCCAACATGATGAAATACCAAGCCAATAACAGTTTCCGAGAAAAGCAAAGAAGGAAAGAAAGAAAAAAGCACACCTGAATAACATAATTTCCATACTGGTCCTGAGCCAAAATACACACAGATTGCATGACCTCTTCCATCATTATGCGTTGTGTTTCAACATCATCGCAATGCTCCAAGACTCTCTGTTACCATATTGAGAATTTATCAATCAGGGCCCTTACATCTCAGTCGGTGCATAAAGAAAGTTTAAACACAAACATGCTAAAATTCTTGATATGGTAAATGAAGGAAAACTTAGCACCTGAATAACTCTACACCCGTAGGGATGGGTGGAGAGTGCCACAACTTGTCCATAAAAGGAAGATATAATGAACTGGATCCTTTCTTGAGGGACACACTCAATGCACTTTTGAATTACATGATTGCCATTCTGATCACGAACACACTTCATGATTGCACCATCAAGCTCAGACACCATTTGTGTTTGCTTATCCACATCAACCACTTCTAATGCCTGCAAAAAGCCAAGTTCCGTTCAAATAGTTACATAAGAACAAATTAAAATGAGGATAAGGTCATGATATATCATATGTAACAGAAAAGCTCACACGAGAGAACTCACAACAGTAATTACAAAGTAAGAGAAAACATACTAAACCCTGCTACAAGGTATCAAGAGTAACATCAACCCAAGCGAAAATATGCCCCATATGACATATAGCATGTTCAAGTTTGATAAAGAACACCGAATTCCTCTAAATTATATGATCATGTGTGTAACAGAAAAGCTCACACGAGAACTCACAACATTAATTACAAAGTAAGAGAACATACTAAACCCTGCTACAGGGTATCAAGAGTAACATCAACCCGAGCGAAAATGTGCCCCATATCACATATAGCATGTTCAAGTTTGATAAAGAACACCGAATTCCTCAAAATTATATGATCGTGTGTGTGTGTGTGCGCGCGTGCGTGTGCGTAACAGACAAGCTCACACGAGAGAACTCAAAACAGTAATTAAGAGAAAACATACTAAACCCTGCTGCAAGGTATCAAGAGTAACATCAACCCGAGCGAAAATATGCCCCATATGACATATAGCATGTTCGAGTTTGATAAAGAACGCCGACACCGAATGCGTGTGTAACAGAAAAGCTCACACAAGAGAACTCACAACATTAATTACAAATAAGAGAAAACATACTAAACCCTGCTACAAGGTATCAAGAGTAACATCAACCCGAGCGAAAATATGCCCCATATGACATATAGCATGTTCAAGTTCGATAAAGAACACCGAATTGTTCAAGTTTGATAAAGAACACTGAATTCCTCAAATGTGTGTGTTAACATACTAAACCCTGCTACAAGGTATCAAAAATTGGAGGGGGGGGGGGGGGGGGGGGGGGATTGATGGGGATGTGGGGCTGGTTTGTCCATGGACCATGGGGATAACACAAGGGTGTTTTTTTTTAAATTAGGATTAAAACATTTTAGGGGATCTTCTTAATACCGTCATTATCAATGCAAACCAGCTTCTTCTTTAATGATAAAACGAGTTGGAGGATTGTCACGTGTGATATACGTGTTTAGAAATAGTTTTGGAGTTGGGCGTGCGCTTGCACGTAATTGGGAAAAATATTATGAAGAAAAAGCTACGATTTGTACGAGCAATGCACGTGTTTATAAGTAGAATTGGAGTTGTACGTGCAACATATGTGTACGTGTGGTGTTTAAAAAATATTGAAATTTTGTTTTGCACGTGCGTTGCACGTTTTAAGTAGGTGAATTTTTGTTTGTTTGTTTGTTTTTGTTGTAATTCGTGGGAGAGTTGGAGTTGCACGTGCAACGCATGGGTTCGTATGTTGACAAATTACAACTCCAACTCTCCCATTATATATAGAGAGATAAGCTTCTCCAAAAAGAACATTCTTTGTTATAGCATATGTTTCATCAATTATGTCTGACAAAGAAAATAAGCAGATTACCACATATTGCTAGTGCAACTACCGAGGAAAGGTAAGGCTTACTGCATCCTATTCCAGAGTCAAAGCCAGATTGACGTGTGCCTCTATCCATTTTGGAGGATCTATTAATAATAAAACATCATTGTTTTATAAAATGACTTTTCGCATATGGATCTTGGAGTAATTTATGAGGACCCAAGACATGAATAACCATTATTAGCTTAAATATGATATGCAACTTTGTTTTAGAATTGTGCCTTGCAGCCCAAGTGGTGGTTCAAGCATGTGCCTAAATTCCCATTTCCCAAACTGCGTTCAGGTGAGGTGCTACACTCGACCACCTTCTGTTAGCCTTTCGAACATCTACATATATAATTGACACACAAGTAAATTGTTATTGTCTATCTAACATAGTTATTATCAACTTCCAGTAGTGCTAAATATTTCAGAACTTCCATCTGACCTGGACCTGTTTTGTTTGGGATAGACACAAGCTGCACAACATTAGGGCACGAAAGGTCTCGACCAAAGGCCTTAAGAGTAGAAAAACTCAAACTCAATTGGCCCCTAACGACCAAGGCCTTAAGAGTAGAAAAACTCAAAACTGAATTGCTTCATTATATAAAACGCTGTGTGATTGAATGACTAGCAAATCCACAAAATTACAAGCAAATAAGGATCCTAAGAAGTGAGAAGCATTTATGAAGTAATGTCGCTAGCGAATCAAGTGACTTAATACACAACACATTTTCTAAGGGGGACAAAAAAAAACAATAATAATAGTCAACACTGTGTGAACAAACCTTTTGTATCACTCTGCAACCATACATCTGCAAACTGAGAGGCAAAACATGACCCATAAGTTTACTGGCCAGTTGATTCCTATGGCTCTCTGTACCATACTCAAAAAACTGCAAATTCCAAGTGTCAGAGAAAATTCACAAAATTCACAAAATATCTTTTTGAAATGATAGCAAACTTAATGGACAAATTACGTACTTTTTGTATGACATAATTCCCAAAGACATCAGTCATCAAAACCCGAGCATGTGCAAGGATCTCCGGAAACAATCTGTTCTTCTCTTCAATAGAGGCAGTTTCTAGCTTTAGTTGAATAAACCGGCTTCCATACTGATCCCCACTGCACGGAGAAAATGGGGGGGGGGGGGGGGGGGGGGGGGGGGGGGGGAATCAATCATCCACCATCAACAATATGGTGCTAGTATACTAGACACATTGAATTTATCACTAAATGCATAAATTAAATTCAACACAAAGATCAACGGATAACCGTTAATGAGTTAATGGAGATTGGAGATTTGGAATCTTATTTTCCATCCTTCTTTGTTTTGAATATTGTGTTAAGGTTCCTCTCGTTCCTGATTCGACACCATATCGAGTCAGAATAGGAGAGTAAGACGAGATAGCACTAGATAATAGAGTGTACAGGGTACAATATATATAGTAGAGTTCATCTCACCCCTCTCCTACTTTACACCATAGGATTTGTCTAAATACTAGAATTGCCAGTGGGCACGTGCCTATGGCACGTCTTCGAAACGATACAGCATATGAAAGTCTTGTAAACAGTAAAACAACAATTATGTACCTCAAGTTTGAATAGTAAAACAATAATTAGTTGTAAATAAAAGTCCATGTTTCCATTAATATATGTTGAAAAATAAGTATAGATGGGGGTGCAAAATCCAACATCTTAGAACTTGTGTGGAAAATGATAAAATTTAAATGTTGATGAGATATTTGCTATTTTCAATGTAACATGAGCAATAAAAAAATGCATAAAAAATATGAAAATTTACAAACCTGAAATCTGAAAATATAAATTTCTGAGTAAATAGAGAGAGAAAGAGAGAGACAGAGAGACAGAGACATAAATAAAGAAATAAATAAGCGAAACTTTTGGGCGGGAAAATATGTTTTATGAGGTTAGTTCTGGACCATTGATTTCAACCCTATTGAATGAGAGCCAATTGATAGCTTTCTTTGTGTTTTATTATATAGATGTTAAATAATATAAAGAAAGAAACTTCATAAACTCTAATAAAAACAAAGAAAACTGAAACCTAGAAGAGTAAACATGGAAAAGGGATGTGCATCATTTTTGCACTAAAGATCAAAGTTCAACCTAAGGGGGGGTTTGGATTGCACATAGCAGTAAAAATTGCAAAATTTTCAAAACTTTCACAAGAGAACTGCACATAGCAGACTTTGGCAATTGCAAACTTTTGCAAATTTCATGTGGGGGCTGTAAAATTTGACGCACTATTTTGCAAGTTTTAGGCGGGCCGGACTGATGTGGCTGAGGGGGACTACATAAAATTTGCACCCAAAAAAAAGTTTGCAATTGCCAAAGAAAATAGATGCAATTCTTTTGTGTAATTTTGGACAAATTTGCAATTTCCACTATAAAACCAATTCCAAATGCCCTCAAAACAACATGGCTCAAACTAAGGTCAAATAAAATACTCTGATAAAGATGTGTGGCCCTTTTCTTTGTCATTCATAAAATAAAATCAAAAAATGGTTGAAGGTGATTTGGGCGAGCTCTTTTATGTTACTTTATGCTACTCAGGAAGATAATGAAAGAAGATACCTGAACTCAATCACATGATCCGCAATATCAGAGAGTTGCAACAATTTGGCTTTATTACTCTTCAATTCTTCCAATAAAGTTAATCCATATCCTTGTTCCATAATACCATTTACATGGTTCCACGACCCTTTAGATCCTCCCAATCCAGTTCTTAATGTCGAAGCTATTGGGGACAGTGAATCTTTATGCCTTAGTGGATTTCCAGGAATCAATGTTTGATATGGTGTTGGAAGACCAAAACCAGAATTGCCATAATATCCATTGCTTAAACCACCAGATTTTCCTAAAAGGGATGCATCATGAGGCGATCTCTGTTGTGCAAGCAATGCACTAAGGTATGCTTTATTATAATCAGACATATCCATGTGGGAAGTATCCAGATAACTCCTTCCAAAAGAAGGATCACTCACATCTGCGGGGTACTCAGAAGCTCTCTGCAGATACTGCGCATATACCGGGTCCATAATTGGTGCCTGGAGACTTCCGATTCTATTAAGATCAATGTTTGTCATATCTGTCAGATTATAACCCCTCCCAACTGAACTGTTTGAACCCAAAACAGACGTTTTTCTGGTTAGATTAGGGGAGAATGGATGTTCTAGCAAGTGGCTCTGTCCATTGGAAATTAGTTTAGATAAACCACCACCTTCTGGAACACTATTGTATGCATGCGAAGAGAGAGTAGGAATATGGAGAGACTCGGATTCAAGCTTATTCATCATCCTCTGCTGCAAATACGGGCTATAATCATTACCCATGTCATATAGCCTATCCTGTTGATCCACATGATTTTTCCCATTTGCCTTAAAACTATTTGAAAGATTCAATCCAGATAAGGCAGCTGCTATATCAATAGAATCAGCCATGGGAGGAGCACCACCACTAAGGCCATTTGGAAAAATCTTCTGCTCGGCACACATCAACCCCTCCCCAATTGAAGGACTGAGGCTCGAGGACCTATTGACTTGTTTAGGATCGGGTGTAGAGCTTTTGGACAAAGAAGAGCCCACAGCTGATGCAAAGGATTGTGACATTGATGAACCGAGACTATTGACCCTACCAATTCCAGGAGAGACTGCCCGCGAAAACTGTGAAAACTGAACATCAGAAAGCCCATTGAGATCATTGGCAGAACTGTAAGCATTGCAACTGATTGGTCGTGAAGGATATGGAGATACAGTCGGTGAACGAATACAATCTTCCTGCAGCATAAAGTTGGGTATAAAAATAGGAAAAACTTAGTGCCATCAAACACAAAAAGGTATTAAAGAACCAATAAAGAAACCTAGAAGATAGATCGGGTTAAAAATCAACCGAAAAATAAATTATAAGATCTATTAAAATTGGCAGTTAATTATCAAGTATGCCAATATTGGAGCAAATATTTGTACACACATTGGAGCAAATATATGTGGATTAACTGATGAATATATGTACAGTAATCTTTCTATAATATAAATGAACACTATGATATAAATTAATCCAAGATCCAGTTTTTATTGGGAAATCATATTGAACAATTGCATACAAGGATTAAGTGAGTGGAGGTGACTTGTGTAGCTGAAGTTATCTAAACTATACGAACAACGTTAGGATAACTAAAGTTATATTTTAAGTAGAGGTAGTGGATACGAAGGTGAAGTGAGTGGAGGTGATTTGTACACCTGCAATTATCTAAACTTTGGGAACAAAGTTCGGATAACTATAGTTATCTTTTAAGTGGAGGTAGATTTTGCAAAACTCCGGTAGCAACCATCTACAACCACTAAAAAAGATAACAAAAGTTACATCTTATCTGTTTAGTTTAGTGGAGTTAAGATAATACGAGTGGAGTTAAGAAAACTCCAACTATCTCAAATTTTTGGCTAAGGGTATGTTTGGAAACAAAGTTAGTTTTAAGTTTATTTTTAAGTGGAGGTAGAGTTTTGCTTTTTTTTTAGCTAGCGCTCTACCTACACTCAAAAAGATAACTTAGCTCCATGTTTTTGATGTTTGCCAATGTTAACTTAATTATGTTAATTTAAGCAAAGGCTGTCTAAGTTTATATACATTAGGATCGAATGGAGTTGAGATATTGGGTTGAGAAAAAAGTTAACGTAGTTACAATTATCTCAACTCTAAATAGTCCCCATAATGGTGCAAAGTTAAGAAAAGTGAGATTTAGAAAGATTACAAAACCTCCAGTTATCCTAACTTAGCTCCGTTCTCAAACAAGCCCTATGTAAAGTTGACATAATTTCCTTTAAAAAAATTCAAAAAAAATTTTGACATAACCTCAAAAAGTAAGGTCCCAAGTAACCCCAAATTAAGATAACCAAGGTTATTGCAAGCTAACTTTACAAAACTCCAATTATCATAATTTCACTCCGTTCCCAAACACACCCTAATCCCGCAATATCGCATTTTCAAGTTAAGTTTCATCCAATTACCTCGCCACAAAACTGAGATAGTTATAACTATTTAACCTCGGATCTGCCATTCTTTTTAAGCCAAAAACAAAGGTACAAGTACGCAACCTACAAGTTCCTCGACCTTCACTTAAAACCCATCCACATGTCCAAACCCATCATCCAACACAAACAATTTGCATATCATAAAGAACAACTTTCACTCACATGAATATCATAAAGATAATAATAACCATCTAAACTCCAATCCGACCCATTTTTTTCTCTTTAGGCCAAAAACAAATGTACAGGTATGCAACCTACAGGCCGCTTTCCTCGATCTCCACTTCAAAAACCCATCCACACATCCAAACCTATCCAACACAAACAACTCATATATAATTTTTTTAAAAACAACTCTTACTCACCCGGATCGTATCAGTAAAGTTCTTCCTCCTCCCTCCCAACCCCAAATCCGTCAACCCAATCAGCCCATCATTACTCCACCCCCTCTCCTCCTCCCCACTCCTCGAAAACTCACTCCCACTCCCACTCCCACTCTCGCCTTTCTTTCTCCTATCCCCAATCGCCGACCCCGCCCTCACCCTCGCCCTCCAATCCTCTTTCGACACCAGCGGCGCCGGCAACCTAGGGTTCAAGTTATCGTTCGAATAATAATACGCAAGATACTCAGGGTTTGACCTCAGCGCCTCCTCGCCGCCGCCGCCATTAACGGGCCCCACCAAGCTTCTCAAGGCGGCGATCGACCCCTCCACTGTGGGAGGCGCGCTGCCGCTCCGGTACATGGTGAGATCCTTCTCGAATGTTTCATCAAGATTCCCGCTCTCTGTGATCATTGTTGATTGAAACCCTAGTTTAGTTTTAAAACATTGGAGTTGTGAGATTAGGGGAAGAGGGAAGAAGAAAGATGGAAGTTGGGGATTGGGAGTGAGAGTTTATATGGGAGAGGGTTTGGGCCGTTCGATTTGGTTTGGACGGTCGGTGATGATGGGCTTTGATGGGTGCACGTTGAGTGGGTGACTATTTTGGGCCGAAATTTGGGCCCGGAATTGAGGAACAGAACAAAACGGCAAAGGCTAAAAATTTATTTTAGAATTTTTTGCCTACATAGGCCACTTTTTGAAATATTTACGTTTTTGGACAGTTGCCCAACTATTAGCACTTTTGGACTACTTTGTGGCACATCAGCAGTGGTCGCTATTCTCAATACGGCATCTTCATTTCGAGGTCGCTAATGGGAATAGCGACCTATGTTTTAATTTTTTTTGAATTTTTTGTTTGCCGTCTCTATTCCCACTAACGACCTTAGTATAATGAGGTCGCTGAGGAGATTGTGTTTCCTACTGAGGTCGCTATTAGAAATAGTGACCTTAGTATATACTAAGGTCGCTATTCCCTATTAAGGTCGCTATTCCCAATAGCGACCTCAGTTTTAAATTTTTGGAGAAAGCTCTTTAAGAATCGCTAAGTGTCTAAATACATTCATTCGAGCTCATTAATCTCATTATACTAAGGCCGCTAGTGGGAATAGCGACGACAAACAAAAAATTCAAAAAAAATTAAAATATAGATCGCTATTTTCATTACCGACCTCGAAATGAAGAGGCCGCTATTGGGAATAGCGGCCGCTGCTAACGTGGCACAAAGTAGTCAAAAGCGCTAATAGTTGGGCAACTGGCCCAAAAACGTAAATATTTTCAAAAAGTGGCCTATGACCGCAAAAAATTCAAAAACTAAAACGTGTTTTGTTAATTAGTACAATAAAATAGTAAACGTGTTTATTAGTACTTGGTCGGAGAAGTGATCTACAGTTTGGGGATTGTTTGATTGGTTTTCTATTTTCATGGATATTGTGTAGGATTATTTATTGAGTTTTTAACATGCATGTGATGTCCCTAACAAATACGTAAATATCTTTTTTTTTTATGAATACAAATACGTAAATATCATGCATGCTCTTGACAAATGTGTATTTACATATTTGTCCTTAATAATATGAATCACATATCTTAATTATCCTTCTAGTAAAAATAAACTTAAAACAAGGGAGAATTTTCAGGTTTTTTGAAGGATGTGATGAAAAATGACTGAAATATTCTCTTATCTACCATTCGAACTTTATCTTCTTCCCTTTTGTAAGTCAAGACATTTGTTAATCCAACCGTGACACATTAACTCTTCTCAAAATTTCTTTAATTTTTTTTCAAAAAATAGACAAACTAACCGTGCATCTTTGAGAATTACATATTCTTCTTCACATGTTACTTCTTCAAATATGCCATCACTCTTTTTTATAATGATAGATTATCAGCTTCCTCTCATTTATTTTCCTTAAAATCCTTAAATCTTTTTGCATTTCATTATCTGATTTAGTCTTTTAATTTGATTTATATTCTTCTCATAAGAGTTAAATCATGGTTAACTTAGTGATACCTAACATAGGGATATATATGAAATAAAGTTCAAATTATTAGGGACATATACGAAAATATATATTTATGAGGGGTATATATGATATTATCATATATGTTAAGAGCATATACATGTTAAAAACCTTTATTTATTATATTAGGTTACAGGTCAGTCCTTCACAAATGGCTGATTTGCACTAATGTTCAGTACTTATCAATAAATGGTGTGTGTGTGTGTCAAATTTAATGTTGTTAATTTGAACTACTTGTGTCGTTAATCGATCATTAATGAAGTGATGACGATGTCGTCTTTTATCAAAAAAAAAAATTAATGTTGTTTTTTTTTGTGTGTTAAGTATTGGATGGCAACTGTTATTTTGTTTTATTTTTAAGTCATTGCAGGAACTAAATGTCTCGTATTACATTACACTAGTTATTAGTAAATGAAACAAAATGATTGCATGCACGAAAACAAGTAGTATGTATGTATGCTCCAAAATTTGAGGATAGTGCAAGTGATTAAAGAAGAATGATGAACCCAAGGAGGAATTTTTTCCCAAACTATCCCACTTTCTGAAAGTTTTTTCCAAGCTACCCTACTTTTTTTTATAAAATTCCAAAACGTCCTACTCGCTTTCCGAAAAAGCGAGTTTGGGTAAAACTCCATCGCTTTTTCAGAAAGTGAGTTTGAGGCGTTTGTTTTGGATACCTAAAGTCGCTTTTTGAAAAAGCAATGGGGTTTAACCCACACTCACTTTTTCAAAAAACGAGTGTCGATTGGGACTTATTAGCCCTCACGCTCTCAATCAGATCTCACTTTCTCTTTTACTCTCCATCTTCCTCATCCTCTTCTAACGAAACCCTAACCCATCCTTGATTTGCTCTAATATCGGTCGTTAACCCACCAAAATACGTCGATTCACTCATAAAATCCTCGTATTTCTCATCTTCTTTCGATTTTCCACTTCTCTCATCCTCATTTAACCCTAAAAAGCCTAAACTTCAATATCCAAGATTGTGTTGATTTTCGAACTTGGGGGTAAAGCTTGCGGTTGAAGGTTGTGGAGTGCTTCGAATTTGGGGGTAAAGCTTGCGGTATATTTATCAAACTTTTCTTTTTTTAATGTTGTGTTAATCACCCAAACTTGTTGATTTTCTTTAATAAACAATTAGCAAAATTTTTGTAGGTATGTAGTTTGGAGTATATATTTAGGTATGTAGTTTGGAGTATATATTTTGATGCGGAAAATAGGAATTGAGTTTCAAAAAAACAACTGTAGGTTATATATATAGATAAGTTATATATGTAGATTTGCTCTAATAGAAAATTGGATATATATGTATATATATGTAGGTTATATATTTTGGTATAGTTAATAACAATTGTTTTTAGTTGTAGTATACTCTCTTTTATTATAAATGGCTCGCACAATGGAGAATGTGGAGGAAAGATCGAGTAGTAGAGCTCCTCGCGGCGATGGACCACGTACTTCTTTTGGGCCACCTCCTAGCGGTGGACGTGGTGGTCATCGTGGTGGTACCGAGCGTACTAATGTAAGTGAATAATTATTTATATTCGATTAGTTTGATTATCATACAATAAAATATAATGTCGGTCTTTTGATGTAAATGTTATTGTTGTATAGGTCCCAACTAATTCAAATGAGGTGGGTCCTTCTTCTTCAGCCCCTTCATCATCATCTTTATTTCCTCTCAGAGGTCCAGGTCCCCTCGACCCTACACTCCTCACTCTCCAGTCGCATCACCATACGAAGGATGTATGGGAAGGTGAATCCAAGGAATGTATATTTAGGGGGGTCATCCACTGCCTATGCACCCACGGATTCATGAGATCCTAAGGGACTGTGGATTATATGGTATTGCACTGATGAGCTTCATCAAATGTGATCGGCCACTTCTTACCGCACTGCATGAGAGATGGCGGCCTAAAACACATACTTTCACCTGCCAGCTAGGGAGATGACCGTGGCACTGTAGGACGTCTCTGTACTCACCGGTCTTTCAGTTGATGGACAGGCAGTGACCGGCACAATGGACTTCGAGCCGGTATATCTAGTAGAACAGTACCATGGTGTCGAAGTGGAAACCGGAGTAGTAAATGGAACATTTATTCGATTGAAGTGGTTGAAGGACGCATTCAAGAATCGATTGAATGAAGATTCCACTCAGGCAGAGGTGGAGTGCTACTGCATGGCCTACATCCTTACACTATTTAGCAGCGTGATGTTCCCAAATTCGACTGGTCATTCGGTCTCCTTGATGTACTTCCCATTGATTGCCGATCTGGAAAGAGTCGGACAATACAGTTGGGATAGTGCCGCGTTGGCATCCCTGTACAGGAGTTTGTGTTTGTGCAGTCTTGGTTCGGTGCAGATGAATGGACCAATGATCTTACTACAAGTCTGGAGTTGGGAGCGTATTCATGTGGGTTGGCCCGTAGTGCGAAGACAATCACCCAATTTGGTCCATCTCCCCGAGGACCAGCACATGTTACCTCCGCCCGGTGTATACTGGTCCGGCAATCTCACATGGACGGCCAACCCCAACAGATGCCTGACGTACTTTCATGATGAGTTTGATAGGTTGGCAGATGATTGCGTCGTGTGGATGCCCTACACAGAGGCGCGTGTTGCTCGACTACCGCCTATTTGCGTGTACAGGCACAATCTGTGGTTGACTAAAGCACCACTAATCAACTTTGGCACAGTTGAATTCTACTATGTGAATAGAGTACTACGCCAATTTGGTCTCCTTCAAATGATTCATGTTGCCGAACCGTTCAATGCCAATATGCATTCTATTACTGGAATGGGTCGACAACCCGGACATAATTGGGGCGCAAGCTTTTCTACATATGTTGAGAGATGGAATCAGCACCGGTTCTCAACACGCAACAATCACACTTATACATAACAAATGGAGATTAACGCTTCTTCAAAATTAAACTCATACGAATTAGTACAAAGTCCAAATTACATAGTACAGTTAAATGTTTTGAGATCCTCTATTAATACATCGCCGCTTATTATGTCCATGCAACCCACATTTCAAATATTTCATTCCCGTATCCCTGCTAGACCTATCTCTCACATCCATGTCGTTGCGAATTCTCGTTAATCTAGGCCTACCTTTCTTTGAACGTCACAAACTAACATCAGGTACGAGTCATGGTCCATCAAAAGTAGGCCAATATGCTGGATCTAGAGTTGGATGAAAGAGAGGAGCCCATGTTTGTGCTAATGAAGTAACAAGATAAAATTTATCAACAAAAGGCTTGTGATCGATTGCACGATATGCACATGCTGGCAATACATAAGAACATGGAATATGATATAGTTAAAATTTCATACATGTGCATGTTTTGTTACCCAAGTTAACAATGTGCAAGTTTCCACCCTTCCTTTCTCCACTTACCATGCGTAGACCCATTTTGACGGGAAAAACTCCAGGTTCATGATGAAATCGTGTCGGTTTGCTCTCTCACGGCGACTATCGATCAATTCATGTACTCTTCGAGAAAAAATCATCCATTCAGATAAAAGCTAATTGGCTTCTTGTCGATGAGTAGTAAAGTAAGATTTTATATGATAAAAGATCATATGCACAATCGCAGTTACAGGTAAATTACGGACACCTTTTAAGACTGAATTGAAGACTTATGATAGGTTCGTAGTCATTATGCCGTATCTTCGACCTTCATCTGCATAAAGTGCACATTTCTCAACCGGTTTCTCTTTCAACCAATTAGCCGCCTCGACATTGATGGTTTCCAGTTCAGCAAGTTTGGTCCTGAACTTTTTGGGTTGGTTTTGACACACTATAATTTTGGCCTTTTCCACAATGCCTTGCTACCAAATTTGCTGAAGAAATTTGTAGCGAAATGATGCATACAATAACGATGATATGCATTAGGTTCGTTTCAAGCTCCATTTTGCAATTCCATAGCAAACAAAATACCAACATGATGATCAGAGATAACACACAACTCAGTACGATCGGTGACAAAATAACGAATGCAACTCATAAACCATGTCCACGTATTTATACTCTCTCCATCAACTAATGCAAATGCAAATGGAAATAAGCTGTAACGCCCCGAATTTCAAATAAGGACAAACTCGGGATTTCACAGGATCTTTACTTCACTTCGTACAATTTTACAAGGAAAAATTTAAAACTTTTCATTCACAATACATCAGAGTTTCTTTACACTTGGTTTTTACAACAGCGGAAGACTAAAAGATTACAACAATGAAATACAACTTGTATAACTTTAACATCATTTGCAACATCTTTAACTTCTAAACAGCAACAGCATATCCACTTTATAACTCCATGAATGGTCCATTACCTGCATGTCAATCTGTGGGCACGTCAGTTATTTACAACTGACGAAATGTTATACACGGCTATCCTCTCTATGCCGGGAATAGTATAACGATCTCATACTTTAACAAATCACAAGAAGATTGAATGAACATATAAAGTGTCAAAAGTGATTATTCTAAACATAAGTGTATGTCATGCCTTAATGCCTAATGCACACAATTCTACACTAGGATGACACTAATGCACACTTGTTCGGATTCTATGCATCCCATACTACATAGGTCCGAGGGCAAGCGCCTACGTTCTTCACAATACAGGGCTCGATCCCTCGCCATGAAAACTACCCGGTAGCAAAACAAAGTTCAGACTATTCCACGAATGTGAATCCCAGCCTTGGAGTCCACCAACAGCTGTTATAACAGATTCCACATCGTACGAACCGTCCCGTATGTGACTCTCTAGCCCAGTATATATATATATATACATTGGAGACGGTAAACACAAAAATCCATCCGTCCGACTACTCAAGATCCCGGAGTCCACCGCTGACCCGTCCTCATAGTCCCGGACTAAAATATAATAATCCGTCTCCCACAGGGCAACCTCAGTCCACCAACTGGGTCTATAGTCTTGGAGTCCACCGCCGACTATATAGAGCACCCCACTTACGTTTTCCTAAGTTTACTACATCTTCACTTATGTGCCTAAATTTTCTTAAGTTCAAGACATGAATAATTTCCATTCAAAGAATTAGTTTTACCTCCTACCGGACTTAATCAATAACTGCGAGATAGCCCTATGGCCATATCTCCAAATCATATCTCAAATATTTCTTTCAATAATGCCGGTATCGAGGTCTTACTAACTCTAAGTCATAAACTTTCATGTACAAGAAAACATGGGTACACATACCCTTTAGTAATCATGTCTTAAACTTATATAATTTCTTCTTTCAACTTAATCACAAGTAATCATAGTCTCATCATTATTCATTATCTAGTCATCCGTTCACATTCTTTATAAGCAAAGGAATAATTTAGAAATCATGTCTTAAACAATGTTTCAAGGGTTGAAATACAAAATTGGTATTCTGGACGTTTTGAGCAGTATTGGCTGAAGTTTAAAAGTATATTTTCTATTAGATCCTAATTTAAAGGAGTTTTATTGAATTTACAAGAATAATGGATATATATGAAAGTTGTGTTCTTGAAAGGATTGTTTTGCAAAGTGTGGTAAAACCCTAATAATCATCCGACATATATAAGGGATTTTTATTCCCAGCCGTCATTGAAAGAATATTCAGATTTTTGAGATTTTGTTTGAGGAGCAAGAAGAGGCTTTTGGATCTAGCAAGGAGAAGAGCTTTTTGTGGATTTTCTTCAAATCAAGTGAGTGGTTTGTTTTTGTTTTGCTTTGATTTGTTTTGTTTGTTTTGATTGATGAATGACGTAAGATCTTTGTTACACTTTGTTTGAGATCGGTATGATGTTGTTTGGTTTGTCTCATTGTATGCATGATATAGATCTTTTATTTTAATATGGATGATGAGAACTCTTAATGATATTTGGACCATATTTGAGAAATTATCAAGATTTGTTAAGGAAATATTGATCTATGGAATCTTATTGTTGGAAAGCATGATTAAGAATTGATTAGTTTGTGATCAGATGATAGACATCTAGATCTTATGATTTTTAATTCAGAATTTGATTATGAGTTGAGGAAGAAATTTTGTTGAGAAACCCTAATAGAAGATTTGTGGTTTAGATCTTGAGAAGTTGAGATTTGAGGGATTGATTGATGAGTATTATACCCGTACTGGATATTGTTTTGAGAGTTATCATTGGCTTGTGTATGAACTATTGATTGAAAAACAATGAACCATGATTCTTTAGAAATCTTCAGTTTAATTTTGTATTCAGACCTATTTTTGAAAATTGTAGGCCGACAGTCGACTGGCCTACTGTGCAGTCGACTGGTACGACGCTACTGACTATCTTCAGTCTTTTGAGAATTATTCGGGACAGTCGACCTAGGCTATTGTCAGTCGACTGGTCTGCTGATTGTAAATTTGTTTAGTCCTTTCTGGACAGTCGACCTATGAACCTTTCAGTCGACTTATATACTTAGACTATATTCTTGAGAATTATTGTGATTTGTTTCGGGGCAGTCGACTGATGACTTCTCCTAGTCGACTGATATTGCCTTAGATTATTCTTGTGAAATTCTGGAGAATGGTCCTCTGGACAGTCGACTTACCTCAGCATAAGTCGACTGGCACTGAGGAATCTGTGTGTTTGATTTGAGATATTTTGTTCAGTAATTGATTTTGAGATCTTTGTTCAGTTTTTGATATTTGTTCAGTATTTGATTTTGAGATATTTGTTCAGTATTTGTTTTTGAGATATTCTTTAAGAATATGATTTTGAGATATTCAGTTGAGCTACTTGGTTAGTGGGATGTTGTTCAGATATTTGTTTTGAGTCTCTAGAGGTACGTGACCCTAGTATACCGGTGTTGAGAGATTTGTTGAGTTATTTGTTGAGGCCCATTGAGGCAAATTTTCAGTTATTCAGATTTTTAGTCCGGTAGGGTACACTACTCTAGGAGATTTTGTTCAGTAACCCAAATTTATAAGGACAGGCATTAGTAAAGTCATGACGAATGGGAAAATGAGTTATGCACCTCAGTAAGGCTTTAGATGTGAGACTTAATCTCCTGAATTATCCAAGTAGTTAACTTGAGATGTGGGATTTATCTCCTGAATTATCCAGGTAGTTAACCTGAGATGTGAGGTATATCTCCTGAATTATCCAAGTAATTATCTTGAGATGTGGGATTGAACTCCTGAATTATCAAGGTCGAGGCGACGCTTTTGTGGTATTCTTGTGATGATGAGACTGTGTTTAGATGTGGGAAGATCTCCTGAATTATCCAGGAAAATACCTGAGATGTGGGATCTATCTCCTGAATGATCAAGCATGGGCAAATTATCATAGTTTATCTTCATCTCTTAGTAGTCATCGTTGTCAGCATTTAGTCATCATGTTTTCTTGACTCACTTTTCTGCATTTGGATTTCCTGCTTTTTCACACTTGACTTTTGGTTTTGGATATCACTTGTTGTTTACATTTCTTGCTATTTCACACTTTACACCTTTGGTTATTATTGGTTGGATGCTATGATTTAAGTTCATTTATATTGCTATTTAATTTTTATGCCACTCACACCATTTATGGCTGACCCCTTTAGTTTGGGGGTTAGGGTTCAACTCTAGCCTCACTTGTTGCAGGTTATTGCTTAGAGTTGGAGAATGGATGCTTGAGTTAGTAGCTTTTGGATAAATGGACTATTTAGTGTTCAGTGTTGAGTTGTAAAGTCATGTTGAGCTAATTTTGAGTTGTTTAGTCTTCCGCTGTGATATGTAAAAGTTTAGTTGTAATAAATGTTGAAAATTCTAGTGGTGTTTGGTTGTGTTTATTGTTATATTGAAGTGGATCACTGGGAATGTGCCACGTATTTTCTATGCTATTCATCTAGAAATTCGGAGCGCTACACGACGAGTAGTAAAGTAAGATTTTATATGATAAAAGATCATATCCACAATCGTAGTTACAGGTAAATTACGGACACCTTTCAAGACTGAATTGAAGACTTATGATAGGTTCGTAGTCATTATGTCGTATCTTCGACCTTCATCTGCATAAAGTGCCCATTTCTCAATTGATTTCTCTTTCAACCAATTAGCTGCCTCGACATTGACGGTTTCCAGTTCGGCAAGTTTGGCCCTGAACTTTTTGGGTTGGTTTTGATACGCTATAATTTTGGCCTTTTTCACAGTGCCTTGCTACCAAATTTGCTGAAGAAATTTGTAGCAAAATGACACATACAATAACGATGATATGCATTAGGTTCGTTCCAAGCTCCATTTTGCAATTCCATAGCAAACAAAATACCAACATGACGATCAGAGATAACACACAACTCGGTACGATCGGTGACAAAATACCGAATGCAACTCATGAACCATGTCCACGTATTTATACTTTCTCCTATACTTTCTCCATCAACTAATGCAAATGCAAATGAAAATAAGCAATTATTCACATCCGGGAAAACAGCAATTAACAATCAGCCATTGTACTTACCGTACAAGTGAGTTATGTCAACACTAATAATAGGTCTGCAAGACTTGAAACCTTCAATCGAAGGACCAATGCCCAAAATACTCCCTTGAATGTTTCCTCGCAAGGACTAGACTGATATTTATTCCAGTGGACAACGGTTCTTGGATTTGCTGCTTGTATTGCTGATAGTAGAAAAGGCAACTTCGTGTATGCTTTTTTGAAGGTACCGAACAACCTCTCAATTGCCTTTTGTTTTACAATCCAAGCTTTCTTATATGAAATCTGATAATTATATTGTACTTTCACTATCTCAATAATGGCCCGTGGTGTTAAACCTATCTTAGACTTCACCACACTCACAATCAAATTACAAACAAGGTTAGAATCAACTTTACAGTGGTCCTGATTCAACGTAAGATTCGTACAAGTGTGAGGCCCAACTATATTCTTCACCACAAAATTTGTCCCGCCTTTTGGAACAATTGCTCGTAATCTCCAAGGGCATCCACCATCACTTACTACTGGGGGATTTTGCACTATCTTCTCAATTGTACATTTTCTAGGTGCTATTTTACATTTAACAGTGTACAGTGACGGTAAAGATTTCAATGTGACAAATTCACGATATTTCTTGATAGAATACAGCTTCACAGCCCACTGAATCGACTCTTTACTTACAAACTCCTGTCCAATGTACAATTCGTGTACATTGGATAAACTAGACGACTCTTGTGGAACTTGATGTACTCTAGCACCTTGTGTCATCTCCTCGGTAACATGAGTGTTAACATTGACATAGTTATCTGTAGCTCTCACTTCATTAGAACTGATGTTCGTAGGATTTACATTTGCTACATCATCATCTTCGTCCCCATCATCATTTTCTATACTCTCATCAACTTCATCGTCTGTTTCTTCCTCTTCTTCTTCATCGTCTAATAAGTCGTTGTTAATGGTAGCATTTTGAAATAATTCAAATAAAGTGTCATTTGGAACTTAGTCATAAACCGGACTAGGTTGACATGACAACTCAACTTCTGTAGAATTCGGGTTTGTTGTATTTGTGAAGATGTCTTCTTATGGGGACAGTGAGATTGCTTGTAAAGTTTGAATGAGATTAGACCTCATCTGCTGTGTCGGTACTACCCGTACGAAGCTTGAGCTAGGAATATCATGTGGCTGAGCATTCAAATTTTGGATTTGCTAAATATATAACTCTAATGCAGACCAAGTACAATTGGGATCAAGTGTCCTACCAATCATTGACTTCATAGCATTATCAATAGAGATGGACACTGTCATAAAATACTGATCATCTCCTTTTCCTGTTGCGTATCGAGCTAAAATTTTCACATTCCATTGATTCCTATCCCAATTAGTAACTTCATAAATTTTCTCAACTAATTATGTCAATGTGGTACGAGGTGCCCAAACTATTTCAGGATCCACCGCAATATAACAACAACCAATCTTTGGATCACGAATTATTTCACCACCAAAGTATAACCTAATAGAAATATCGTAATCCATATCTACGTATATTTTAATGAATATACGAGTTATTATCTACCCAAAAACAAAACCTATGAAATTGTACAAAATAATAAGCCAATATGCATCATACATTGACAAGCTTATTCGGAAGGATATAGTTGTAGATATTTGGGTAGAAGAATTGAAGTTGCTATCCTCTTCAAGTTTATCAAAATTTTCAAATTTGGATCTTTCGGAAGATGGGTTTAGGGTTTTCAGAGCGATTTTATTTGTTAATCGACGAATTTTTGTGGTTATTGGACGAAAATGAGATGAGAGATGGGTTAGGGTTTCAGGGTTAGAAGAGGAGGAAGATAGAGAGTGAGAGAGAAAGTGAGATCTGATTTCAATGGTGGGGACTAAATCGACCCAATCGACACTCGCTTCAAAAAACGAGTGTGGGATAAATCCCCTCGTTTTTTGAGAAAGCGAGTTTAGGCAAGTGAAAAACTATGCCTCAAATTCGCTTTCTGAAAAAACGATGGGAATTTACCCAAACTCACTTTTCAGAAAGCGAGTAGGATATTTTGAAAATTTTTATAAAAAAAATAGGACAGTCTGAAAAAAACTTTCAAAAAGTGGGACAGGTCCCCAAGCGGAGCCTAGTTAAGACTTGTTTAGAATGCGTATTGATTGTGACATGCAAACAGTTAGGATTATCTGTGCTTATCCAACGCAGTTGCTTTCCTCATTTTTTTCACCCATTTCCGAAAGCAAGTATGATGCTTGGGGCCCATGTGGAATGGAATGGTAGGGCAAGTTGTTTCTTTTTTTTTTATAAAATGAAAAAGGTAAAGTATAGTCATCCTATTTTATTAATAGGAAGTTAATAAAAAAAACTCAGAGTACTGAGCTAAGTACAAAGCCTACGTAGGACAAATTGATCACAATGAACTTGCATGCATTGCTTTTTTAGTGTTTCTTTATTAGGGTGTTCAATTTCAGATGCACGTGCTCCAACTAATAGTGAAAATCACAAATGCATGCATCTCGATCAATTATCAATGTTGATGTACATTTATCATTTTTCTCCAAATGTTGGAAGTCATTTTAGCAGTAAGATCAAAAGGTTCAACCAGACATTTGTATTGCCATATACACTTGCATTTGCATCTCAAACCAAAACACACAAATTAAATCTATGTAACCATAGTTACTAAATGAATACATCACCAACGGTGCATACTTTATGTGACATAAGCTAGGTCAATAAACATTTTTTTATGATTTGGTTTCATCATGTCACAGAAAGTTTAGTACTACATGCACGAAAGCAAATTATTCCTTAAAACAATAAACTCTATAGCCAATGTGAAAAGCATCATGCATAATTCCCAACCATGTTTCAGAGGAAAACTATTGTCTGATGAAATTCTGAAGCCAAAATACAAAAAAAGAACAGACTTTAATTGACGAAATTACTACTTAGAAGCAAGATTCACATATACATTAGTACATTACAAGGTACATTTGATACGTGAACCAAAATGATTGAATACCGTCTCTAAGGTCTCCGAATGCTTTTGTTTTAAATCAACAATCTTTCACATCACCAAATTTAGAAGAACAAAGAAATCTAGAACATTCCTCACATTCTAGAATATGGATCACTCACATCAGTTAAGTTTTGGCACGAGCAGTCTTTAAACATCCAGAAGAAATGCTCAAACCTGCAATTATATCTATTACAAAAAACGAGTTGTTTCAGCACTGTTAGCCTGTCATTGTTTCGGCATGTGCCAATCATGGGACAAATATTGTACACTTATGTCGTGAAATAATTTTCACAACATTTCTAAAGAACCACCAAACTTGTACAGTAGAAGTTACAATTAGGCCCTATTACAGACACAAGGGAGATGATAAAACATTCATTCACAATCTCCTCAATCGGGGAAAAATATATAACGCCTAATTAACAATAACATCAAGACCTTAACCTTCCTCCCAGTCTATCTCATCATCTTCTTCTTCACCAGATGCATCATCAGCCTCGACGTTCAAATCAGCCACCTTGAAGGTTTTGCCTGTATCACCTCATAATATAGATTCAAATCAGAAAAACAAAACAAATCGACTAAATTCTCAATCAAATGAAATTCAAATTTCAGAACATAAGATAATAGGAATCACAAGCATGAAACCTAAAATGAGGTAATGAGAAGTGCAGCATAATTTTTCTACATCAGTGACAAGGAAAACATGGCAGGCTATCCATTTGGATGATCCACAATTTTCATCGTCATCTTTGTTGCAACATAATACAAGTTTTCTGTTTTGAACACTTTATACTCATCTATCAAGTGGTCGCAATTTGAAAACTTCTTAATAACGGAGCAAGTGAGCAACTGGAACTGTCGGATGGGGTAAATGTGTTCAAATCATATTATATCTCATACAGATTATATATGTTCAAATCATATTATCTTTTGCGCAAAGACATTTCAAGGTATATAGACGAAGGTGGGTAAACTGTTCAAATCATATGATTTCTCATACATATGACCTATGTTCAAATTATTCGATCTTTAACCACATACATTTCAAAGTATATAGATGATGATGAACAATGTGGCTCAAACACAGAAGGTTACCGCTTTTTCTTTCGCTGTCAATGTTGAAATTTAGTTATTATGAAGAGGCTTCTTTAAGTTCCATGGCATAACTAGGTTGACTGTGCACTTCATCATCATCATCATCATCATCATCATCTAAGCCATATCCCTTTAAAATGGGGTTCTCTAAGAAGCCAAGGCTCCTAGAAAATTTGGCAAAGTTTTATGACATCAACCCTCTCTAATTAGTTGATACCAAAAGTCCAAAACTATGATAAGGGAGGGTTTACCGTAGTTCTAGAACGACCACTTGGCATCCTCCAAATTCTCCAAGACTAAGGGAAATAGTCTAGGAGGCGGAGAAAGATGATAAATTCGCTAGAGGAAATGTGATCTGACTAACAGATGTAAGCCAAGAGCCAAAAAGGAAGCCTTCCTGAATTGGAAGATCAAATTGGAAGCAAATAATGGACCATCAAATTGGAAGATCCACCCTATCCACCTCGATCTACACGTCAATGACATACAAATTAGCAGATGGAAGATTCATCAGCTTTGAGGATGTTTTACTTGACCAGCAATTTTATAAACTCATGTAGAAGGAAGAGGGAAAGGAACTGAGGACCACTGCATGTCAGGGAATTCATGAATTCTTCTTGATATGAAACATGAGCATCATCACTTAATTAGTCACAGCTATGGCCTTGCCTAGTAAAAGTGGTACGGAATAAAATTTATTTGAAAGAAATATTATCTTCTATATTACACGGAAAAATAATGTTATCTTATATAATCCTGTGCTTTTCTATGTAAGTTTTCGTTCTTAGCCAGTGACTGAACCATATTGTAGCTTGTATGGGACCCTCGGGGGCCATGGCTACCCCAAGGAAATATTGAAACATTGAAGCTACCATATGTTTGCCCCTCTTGAAATTTAATTAGCTTAATGTTTGCGGCTATAGCAAAATAAATTCCCAAGCACTATAGTGCAAAGAAATGACCATATGTATCACCCACTAGCTTTTATTCCAAAGTATTTTAGATCTTATAGATATACTCAACTCTTCATCCTTTACTTTTGTGCCTAGTATACCACGAGAGTATATTTTAAACTTTGATATTCCTGTTGCCATTAAAATATACACACCGTAGAGTTGACAATATATATATATATATCAAAGTTGATAGTAGTATGCACTATATATATCAATTGTTCATCTACATCCCAAAATTGATGGCATATACCCTGAAGTTGAGGACATATATATATCCCAAAGTCGGCAATTTACAATTAGCGTGCCTCACTAGCATGAAGTATTGGGTTATATACAGAAGATTTTCAAATACATGGGCATAAAACAAGTGGGTTTGAAAATAAGGGAAGGGAAGCAACCCCCCAAACAAAACCCAAAGAAGAAAAAAAAAAGTTAAAACTCATTTAGTAGGCAATGTGGATGTGCAGGAAACTTAGTAAGCAATTATTAAAGGAAAATTCCAAATTCAACACCATATATCATTCATTATAAGATAAAAGCAAGAAACAATCCAGAACAAGGGAGGTAATCCAACAGTATGAGCATTTACCTGCAGACGGAGCCTCTTCCCATTCAACATCATCATTTTCATCATCATCCTCTCGTTTTGCCTTCTGCCCAACTTGGCGCTCAGAGTGTCCTTCTGAAGATTCATTTGCAAGGTGAGATATAGAGACTCTCAACATTTCTTGTTCTTCTTGCCTCTTCACAAGGGCAGCATAATAAGCCTTGAGATACTCATCCTACAATATTTCAAAGAATAGGAAAAGCTCTGCAAGCATTACACACAGTAAAGAGTAATATAAAAAATTTGAAAAATGTTAAAATAAGTTATCATCCCGACTAGCCTGAATACTCTTTTCATCTTCAGGCTCATCTCTTGGTTTCTTCTCATCAGCAGGTTGTGAAATTAAATCGGTCTTCTGCTCAGACTTGACTTCTCCCCGCTGCTCTTTCGTTAGATTCATCCCTTGCTTGATCATCCAAGGTGGTAAAACTTTCATGGATGTAGGTTTAGAGTCAGTTCCAGTATTCTCTTCTTTTGATTCAACACCAGATAGAGCAACTTCGACCTGTAAAATTTACCACAGCCACTATCTGATTCATATGGAAATATCCATGGCAAGCGCATGGTGACTATACTATTGAAAATTCTATGAAAGAAATGGAGTCTGCGACTGCTTTTTTGATTTTTTCTGCAATGACATGTATATAAAAAACAACTAGAAGTAGGAAGTTGCAGTAAACAGCAAATACTGGTTTAGGCCAAAGATAGTAATGAGAATATCAAACTGTTACATGATGTGTTATACAATTTATTCAAATAAAAAAGGCTTAGTTACAGAGAATCCCCTTAAAGAGGTCTTGGAAAGACACATTTACCCCCATGATTTGGCTATTCACACGTTTCAACCCTAAGTCCAAATTTTATTTTTGGTGTTTTCAAGAGCTTCTCAAAGGCTTTAAGCATCTTGATTTGGAACGACATATTCGACCAGCAATTCCCAAAACTAATGGTTTTGGCTGGAAATTAATACAAAGGGGTGTAACTAAGTGTTAATAGCGAATACAAAATGGGGAACTTGTTTTCAAGAAACCTCAGATGAGATGATTTTTGTATTTAGCCAAAGAATTTATGACTTATTAAAAAGTGAGAATATCATTTACGTGCAAGATAAATGATGCCATGTAACATACCATTATAGAGAGAGGAAGCCCTTAGTCAGAATTAATGCAACGGTATAACTAATGCCTAAACTAGTCCAAAAGAAGATTCCCTCTTGTAGCTCATGGAAAACAAAATGCAGCAAAGACTGGTTTGCGTGGAGCATATAATGAGACTGACGGCTACAGCCAAAAGATATGAGTGGGTGAGCTGAGACTGGTAAAAGAGGAGACATATGGTGCCCACGCCTTTTCCATTTTGGTCCAATTTAGCTCAGTTGGCTGAAAACAATATTTACTGAAAATTGATGGAGCAAACTAATGTAGAGCTAATGTAGTGGTGGTGAGAATAGGTTTTCTTTTAGCCCGGGCAGTGCGGCTAGTCTCTCTTATCTCCTAACTCTTGTGCCACCTCATTTCAGTAGACATCATGAAAACTTTCCCATTTCCAGACACACTAAACCAATTAAAAGGTGAAAGCAGAAGATTTTGCAGACTCACTTCACCCGTCACTGAAAAACCAAGCCAATGAAGCCATCCTCCTCGGTACAGCTTGATCAGTTTCTTACCAATGAATTAACTCCATGTGAAAACTTTTAAACAAGACTCTGAAAATATGCCTTGCTATCAAAATCAAGCCATCTTGCTACATGCTTCTATAATTCATATCATGACCCTATCATGTCTAAAGCATATTTGGAAATTCACAGGCTACCCCACATCACCAAATTTATCACAAAGCTCCTGTTTTAATATAGATACTAATTCCAGACAATCACATATTCTACAATTTTCATTGCAGATCGTATCTTCCAACGTCTTTCTACTTATAAATGGGACATTTCACAGTAATGAATATGACCATGTTTGTCCAAATATAATATAAAGATAGAATGACTCGACATAAAGGAAATAAGAAGGTTTACGAAACAGAATAGCTATACCTTCGTCTCTCCAAGGAAAGGCATTGGTGTCCCTCCATATCCTTGTCCTTGGGAAGTTTTAGAGGAATCATTTGCATTAGCATCACCATTCGCACGAGCAGCTGCACTTGCTCTAGCTTCCCAAGCTTGGAGATTTCCAAATTCAGGAATCGCTAAATCCTTAACTCTTGCAAGCTGCGCTGTCAAAGGCTTCAATTGTTCCTGCAACAATTTAAACTTCAGCTGTTTAGCAATTGGGACTAACTTGCAACGAGCGAGAGAGAGAGAGAGAGAGAGAGAGAGAGAGAGAGAGAGAGAGAGAGAGGTGCAAAATGATTCTAATAATTGGATGGTCCAAGTTAAATCCAAATCAATAATTAACCTACATGTCTGTAATTCTGTCTGTGTGTGGGTGGGTGGGTGGGTGGGGGGGGGGGGGGGGGGGGGGGGGGGGGATGTGGTCCGATGGGTTAATTGTGAGACAGCTTATCATTACCCACAAATCACAAATCATCAAAAGTGAGATGCCACCATGCCACAAAGTTTCAATATAGTTTTGAAAGATACTTCAGCATTTGATTTAGGTCCAGATAAGGTTATAAAGAATCGTGTTGGTTGGGACAGAGTGACACCAGAGATAAATAACCTAATGTGTTCATCTCAAACTCATGGTGTCTCATCCTATGGATGAGATACATTGGAAAAGCTTTGTGTATAAAAAATCATGTGGTAGGGATAGCATCTTCTCACTCATGATGTAATTGCAAGATGCACAATCTTTCAAGAATAGAACATCTTCTGATCACTTGATAAGTGAGAAAATTATCTTCATTTACATTTTTTCATTCATAAACAAGGTATGAACATCATGATGAACTAGGCTTATCATCCTATGGATGACACTTATATATGATTTTACACTGACATTAAAGGTAGTTCATTTAAGTTCGGGTGTCGCTTTAGAAACACCTTACCCATATGTCTCTGCATCCTTAATTCATCTCTAATATGGTGAAGGCAAAATTTGGCATAAACCTATGGCTAATTGTATGTGGCTGGCAGAAATCACGAAAACAAATCCATATAACATTAGAAAATGACAAAGAAATAACAATTGAGAAAGTAGTGAAAACTTCAACCCCTACATTTTATTATGTCCACTAGAAAAATGTGTGCCTCTACATGCTTAAATAAGAAGAAAAAACCGACTTCATATTAACCCTTAATCAGATGATATGTATCTTGTGGCAGATCCTACCCATTAAGGCCATATGAACGATAAATTAGAATAATGCACATGATATGTACTGTTATACCAAATCAAAGTTACAGAATGAAAGAGTATAAACAGATATATCTGATGCCAACAGACTACTTGAACTAAGTATCTAACCTCCATCTTCTGAAGCATGTCTTTCAACTTCTCACGACGTCGTCTTCTTGCATTGTCATCTCCCTCACCCATTTCTTCTGCAGCAAGCTTGTCACTCTCAGCAACAAGTTCACCATTGCAATTTTCACAGTGAAAATATTCATCATGTGGGCTAAATAGTTGAAGCGCGTCAAAAGCTGTATACCTAGCATAAAAATGTTTGTCTGTAATGATGCATGACTAAAGAAACATTTAGCAAAGTCTAATTATACTGTTTTATAAAAAAAATTACAAATAGCCTCATTGGCTCCTATACCTCCTGCCGCAGTTAGGGCATATGTATTGTTGAATTGTGTTCCTGCTTTCTAGCTCATCCTTTAGTTTTTTCTTCATTCGATGAATTCGGTATCTGACGACATCATAAATCTGCAGCCAAATATTTATTTTCATGCTTTAAAAAATAAAAAATAAAAAAATTGTCAACATAGTCTATAGATCACTATGATATAAGAATCAGATCAATAACAATAGCAAATAGAAAGGGTAATCTTAGAAGTAAATGAGTACTGATCAGACAAATCCTGCTCAAGGTCAGCTACACCAAGCTGATCATATTCAATGACAATCTACGTATGCACTACTCATGGTCATTCATTCCTGTCATACCTGCAAGCACTTCTTATTCATTGAAAGAAAAGAAAAACAGAAATTCAACTATTATAGTTCGATCCAACAAAATAATACAATATCCATACACAAAAGTAAAAGCTAACACCATTTACTAAACTATGCATCTCCCACCAAAATGAATTTTACTGATGAAAAATATTTCCCATCTCTATACAAAAACTCACTATACCAAACTTCTAAGTTCTCGCGTCTGCATCAAAGTGATCAAACTACAGGAGCATAGTAAGTCACTTTAAAATTGTCCTATTGAAATACCAGATTGCTTTTAGCCAATCATACCTCTGGTCATTCATGTTCTCTGCTTTCGCTCATCAGAATCAATAGCATTCTCACTCTATATGTGCACCACTGGTGGCCATCCGTGTTCTACTTACAAGCTAATTATAATTAACACGAATCCAAAAACAGAAAGAAAAAAAATTAAACCCTAAACACGAATCCAAAAACAGAAAGAAAAAAAGTAAACCCTAAAAAGAACAGATGCAAAGCATGGCTAATGGACACCAATACAGGTAGGAGACGACAAATTTATAGAAAGTGGACACTACCACAATCTCATATATTATAATAGAATATTAAAATTAAGCACTAATTTCATCCAAATGATATCTAACAATGTAAATTTGTACTTACTCAAAATAAGAGATCTATTAGTATCACTTAGAAAGGTACCCATATAATATACAAGAAGTTCCACAAGCATGAGAAAGTAATAGCAGTTCACTAGTATAAAAAATGTGCATAACTATTCAAAATTATTGACTATATGTTATATAAAATTCAATAAGTATCTAATAAGTGCTCACATGGGTGTTCGATACTTGCCTGACATGGGTACAGATCTATGATATAAGTGTTTTTGGTGCATAATCTAAACTTACTATCCGTTGCTCAATAATTGAAAACATTTATTACACTTTATTAGCTGATTCTGAATGTGCCCAAGATTTTGAAATACAGATAGATTGTTTAAAATAATCATTTGAGAAAATTCAGTGCCCATACTTTTTGAAATCCCTGACTCCGTCCCAGTGTATGCATGCGCAGATGGTTATTAACATATACAATATTAGTCTCTAATAGGATTAGAGTGAAGAGGAATAATTAATTTAACATATCCATCACCCAGGAGATTAATGAAAGGTTCTCAACATATTATATTAGACCCTCCCAGCTTCATAATACATTAGTCCCTCAAAATTTGGTATTTATATCACTCATGATAACTGGTACTTATTTATTCATCTCCTAGGAGATTAATGAAATTTTTTCAACATATTTCATTAGAACCTCACCGCCTCTTGATGTATTAGTCCCTCATCACTCCCTAAAAAACCAAAGTATATCTATGTTACAATTTGTCTTTTGTTATTTTTTGAATATAAGGTCGTAGCCACATATACACAATCCCCTCACTCTCGCCCCATAATAGGGAAATTGGCACAAGCGGGACTCCAACTCCCAACACTTGCTCACTAGCAAAGAGGCTTACCACTAGATCCTAGTGACACTATCTAGAAGTCTATTTGAAGAACTTCTAATTAGCGGACCTACATAAAAAGGAACTGTACATAAACACTAAATACGAGATTTATTAAATATTGTTAAAACCCCAAAGAGAAATGTAAACATGTCCATCATGAGTGTAGTGAATCTCTCCCTCCTTGGTTGTATACAGCTAAGTATAATGAGAATTAAAACAAAATATTGACATATTAGTTAACTAATACATATTATAAGAAAAGACAAGTAACTATGTCAACGTTGAGTCGTTGACCATGACTATGACTTCTGACAGCTAACAACACATGTCAATTAAATATAGTAGATAAAATATGGAAAATCAATGAAGGAATTTCTAAGATGCTCATTAATTGCAAAATTTTTAAATCGAAAGAGAAATAGATGAGAAAACATGAGGAAAGGTGGCATGAGAAGAAATTTCCTCCTATGGCACGCTTAGAATCCTATCTCCTTCCCAAATGCACCAATGTGTTCTACATGTGGTAAAAAACATAAGTGATTGAACTTGTTTTACCCGTGCATTAAGTGGTCTGTTCTATTGTTGGAAAAAAAACCGTTCAATTTGTAATCTCATGATAAATGGGCAAAACATGTTCAAATTTCGTGATTTTACATCGCTCGATGTTTTATGGTATGAAGATCAAGGTGGATCGTAAATTTTGATTGTGGAGAATGGGTTTTTGGTGCGCCACAGGCGGAAATTTCCTCCCAATGCCATAGGAACCCCCATATCCTCAAGCTGTATTTTGTATGTGATATCATATTATGCAACACCAACTATCAAAAGAGATGTATTCGAGCGACAATATTTGCTTGGTTCTGATCATTTAATACAATGGAAGAGCTTAATCATATCATAAACTCTTCATAATCATCAAAACATACAAGGTTTCTGGAGAACACCATCACTTACACATAATAACTAACTAATAAATAAATATTAAGCAACCTGTGCATAGTCTAAGCAGCAGTAAGAATGTGTATGCATCTTCACTTTTTCTTCGCCCTCTTTAACAATCGGCTGACCATCACCAATTGCAGCAACTGCAGCACTAAATACCTTTGCACCCTTTGCAGACTACAAAAATTTGAAAATAGTTTAGTTACTCATAAACAATAAAATAATTAGGTGCAACCAAGATTGGTTGTGGAATAACTAGAGGGAAGCAAACTTCACCATATCTATAGTACTATGTGAAGTGCGAGTTTAGGGAAACAAACTTCACCATATCCATATTGCACACCACTTCTTTGTGTATAATCAGTATAAATTACGTACAACAGATTTTTAGAACATGCAAATGCAAGTGTTTATAATTGAATCAATGTTCCTTGATGGATTTCCTCACTTCTTGTTCACAGCATTACAATTACCATCAATAGAGGGCTGATTTATTCTTCCAAATCATGATAATTAGCACGTAAGTGTAGAGTGACACATGTTAGGATTGTGGCCTCAAATACAATAGGCAATGAGTACTTGAAGTTGGAGAAGAAGACGAAGACGGCAAGAGACAACAGCAACAAGTAGAAGATGTGCAGTTTGGAGAGTTGCAGTCGACCGACCAGGGGTGCAGTCAACCGACCTTAACTGTAGGAAGTTCTTCGAGTGTACAGGGTTCAACATAGAAGGGGACGGTCGACCATGCAGTCGACCGATCATGTCTCGGGTGTGGGCTTTACATGTTGCGGTCGACCGACCTGGGGTGTAGTCGACCGACGACAACGGCGCTGTGTTTTGGGCTGAAGAGTTTAAGGCCCAATAAGCTGAATTTGTGTTGATCTTTTAGGGTTTACTTGGGGGCTATATATATGGCTGTAGACTCTAGGGTTTGTATCAACTGATTAGAGAGAATTGGTGAGTCATTGTCATTGTTCAACTTCAAGAGGGGATTGTACCGAGTGTTTCAAAGGTGAGGGAGAGAGATTGAGAGTTGTAATCTCTTTTGTAATCTTTGTATTTCTTGGCGAATAAGAAATATTGGTTATCTCTGCATATTGATTGTGTTCTTATGAAATCTTGCATATATAGTGATGGCTTGTTCTTGGTTCATCTAAATCTTGATAGTTTCTATTGCTTGTAGTGTACTTCCACTAATAGCACTACGAGTTGCGATAGATTCTTCAACAAGTGGTATCAGAACTCTAGGTTCGAGATGGCCGATAGCAAGTCGAAGATCGAGAGGTTCGATGGGAGTGACTTCGCGATGTGGAAGATTCAAATGATAGCATATTTTCATCAGAAAGATCTTGATGGTCTGTTGTTTGATGAGAAGCCGAAAGGTGGAGACAAGAATGCGAAGGTCTTAGCGGATTAGAATAGTTTGGATAAAAAGGCGCTAGGGCAAATTCAGTTGGGACCGAGTAGAAAGGCATTATTTCATATCTCGAAGGCAAAGACCACAAAAAATGCCATGGAGATTCTTACGAATATGTATGAGAAACCGTCGGCATCTAATCAAATTCTTCATCTAAAAAAATTGGTTAATATGAAGTTGAGGGAAGTGGGTTCAGTAGCAGAGCATGTGAACAATTACTATATGGTTTATAACCAGATGGAAGTTGTAGGTTTGAAGTTTTCAGAGATGGAGCAGTCATTGTTACTTCTATCTACTTCACCTGATAGTTATGGTACAGTAGAACAGACTATTACAGGCACTATGACAGGTTCGATGACTTTACAGGATGTGATAAGTAGCATTTTGAACGAGGAGATGAGAAAGGTGAGAAACGGGGAATATTCATTATCATCTTCTAGAGATTCCGCAATGTCTGTTGAGAGGACGTGGGTGATCTAAGAGCAGTTGAAGAAGAAAAGATCAGAGTAGTTCATCTGAGAGTGGGTCTGATGACAGCGATGGGGGACATGGACCTGAGTGCTGGTATTATCACAAGAAGGATCGCATAATGCGCAATTGAAAGACTTATATGAAGAGGAAGCCGGAGAAACTGAAGAGAGATACTCCAAGTGAAGCTCAAGTGGGGCTTATTGATGAGTTATGCTTATCAGCTCAAGAGGAGTTGGGCACTCAAGATTGGTGTATTGATTCGGAAGCTTCTTTTCATTGCACTCCGAGGAGAAAGGTGTTTGATGACTACGAGGAGGGTTCTTTTGGAAATGTGATCGTGAAAAATGGTCACTGATGTCCTGTGCGTGGGGTTGGTACTGTTCGCATAAAAGCCAATGATGATTAGTGTGTTGTTTTGCAGGAGACAAGACATGTTTCAGACTTAAAGAAAAATCTTATCTCGATTGGAAGGCTAGACAAAGAGGAATTGTCTACTACATTTAATCGTGGGGAGTGGTGTATAGCTGCAGGTTCAAGGGTGATTGCTAAAGAAAAGCGAGAGGGAACGTTGTATTTATTTAGAGACGTGAGGAGCGTTTCTCCTGTAGTTGACTCTTCGCCGGAATCGAGTATGTGTGGGGTGCAACCGAGTTCTTTCAGTTGTGGGGGGGAGATTACTAATTTAGTGAGAGCTGTTGGCCATGGAAGTGATCCCAGAGAGCAAGACGTTGCTGCGGTGAGGGTGTTTTGCAATATGACAGTCGAAGCTTCAAGTCGCTCTTGTGAGGTAGAGAGCACTAGTATCGATATGCAGGGTGATATCGATGAGGGTAACCGAAATGGGACTGTAAGGATTGAACAGTCTGCGAATATTGTGGAGGTGTCGTCCACGGAGGTTTCTAGTGCAGAAGGTGCATTGAAAGGCATTGAACCATGTCCGGCATTAATGAAGATTCTGCGAGTTGGGGAGTCTTGTAACACGAAATCCAACACGGAAGGTTGTTTCTCCAGTATTCGTGCTCTATGCGATTGGAGGAGTACATCCTTCATGAGGCGATGAGGAGTGGTTGGTGCACTTCACGTGGAGTGGCAGAGGTGCTCTTCATGAGAGTGGGGAGTACTTGGGTCTTCCATGAAAGTGGGAGATTGACAGAGATAATGTGTGATAAAGATTACAATAACTTTGCAGCGTTGTGTATTTGGTCCAAGTGGGAGATTATTAGAATTGTGGCTTCAAATACACGTAAACACTGAGTACTTAAAATTTGAGAAGAAAAAGAGAAGACGAAGACAGCAAAAGACAACAGCAACAAGTAGAAGATGTGCAGTCTGGAGAGTTGCGGTCTACCGACCGAGGGTGCGGTCGACCGACCTTGACTGTAGGAGGTTCTTCTAATGTACATGGTTCAACAGAGAAGGGGACGGTCGACCGTGCAGTCGACCAGTCATATCTCGAATGTGGGCTTTACAAGTTGTGGTCGACCAACCTGAGGGTGCGGTCGACCGACAGCGGCGCTGTGTATTTTGGATTGACAAGTTTAGGCCCAATAAGCTGAATTTGGGTATATCTTTTAGGGTTTACTTGGGAGCTATATATATGGCTGTAGACTTTAGGGTTTGTATCAACTAATTAGAGAGAATTGGTGAGCCGTTATCATTATTCAACTTCAAGAATGGATTGTACCGAGTGTTTGAAAGGTAAGGGAGAGAGATCGAGAGTTGTAATCTCTTTTGTAATCTTTGTATTTCTTGATGAATAAGTATTGGTTATCTCTGCATATTGATTGTGTTCTTATGAGATCTTGCATATATAGTGGTGACTTGTTTTTGGTTCATCTATGTCTTGGTAGTTTATATTGCTTATGGTGTACTTCCGCTATTAGCACTACGAGTTGTGGTAGATTCTTCAACAACACACCTTATATATATAGTATAGAAAATTGCAGGAGTATTGATTCCTAAATAAGTAATCAATTCTTTTAATTTGCAATTCTAAATTAAATACCGAGTTATCCATAGGTAATCAATTCCCCTTCATAAAAATTATGTAGTTAAAAACCATCAGCAATCAATTTCCTAACAGAAACCAATAACATAACTGGTCCTTAATGATTGAAAACAAACCATTCTAAGCAAATATTGCTTCCTCTGCCTTATTTTGCATTGTTTAGTACCAATACCTTACTTTGGACATCCATTCCAGTCAACTTTATAATTATGGATGCATGATAGAGCATCCTACTTTCTATTCCAGTCAACTAGTTGGGAAAAAGGCTTTGTTGTTGTTGTTGTTGTTGTATGCATCATGCATGATACAGCATATCCTACTTTCTAGTTCCACACAGCTTTTAAGACTTATACCAACGTTTAAGAACTCGGTTTTGGTTTTGTTCCCTCCAAAAATTGATCAGTTAAGCACTTCCGCTAGGCTTCATCAGTTTGGGTGGGCTTCGTTCTTTAGTTTCGGATTTGGCTTAAGTAACTCATCTAAAATCATATATAACACAACATGCCAAATAATAGTCCTCTTGTGATATTTTAAAATAAACATAAGGATTTTTATATAAAAGTAAGTTCTTTCCTAATTATCTTTTAATATTTTAAAGTATGGGAGCATGGGAATGGTCGGAAGAGTTCAAATTAGACCTACTAACTTTAAACTCTATTTAGTTGGATGGGGTGAGGCCTACCTCATTCATACCCAAGCATATAAAACCATCTTATTACTCCCCTTTCTAAAGAAGTCTTTCAAGTGAAACTTTAACGTCTCTTCTTTTGATTTCAAACACTCTGGCTTCTTCATCTCTTGCAGGGACAACAAAGAAAGAAATAAGAAAAATAAGAAAAGGAAGGGAAAAGAAATAAAAAGAAGAAACAGCAATATGTGAAGGCAACGAAAGCTAGAGCGGAAAAGGTACTCCCCTCTTTTTCCATCTTCACTCCTCTTCAGCCTTATCATTTTTTCCCCATTTTTAAAGATTTCTATACAGGTTCTGGAAGAAACCTAGTCCCCTCCTTTGTCGATTTGGCTCCCACTGAAACCAATCTGGAACGGAGGGAACAAATGGATGGTCTATTCGTCTGAAACCTTGAACCTTTATACTACTATGAAGAATATTTTGATAAATTATTCTACTATGTGACAGTACTTTTCATAAGTTATATTACTATACTAGATTTGCCCGTTGCCACATGCCGTAGGCACGTCTTCACAACGATACAGCATATGAAAAGTTTTGGGGGAAAACTTTTGGGGGGAAAATGTGTTCTGTGATGTGAGGTTACATCTGGGCCTTTGATTTTGGGGGGATTGAAGGAGAGCCACTTGATAGCTTTCTTTGTGTTTTATTATATAGATAATAAAATTTACATAAATGTACTTAAGTAAATTATATATATACATTTAAGAGCTTGCAAATATGACAGTGGATTAAATAAATGACCAATATGGCTCATGAAAAATATTTTATAAATATGTCTGTTTATATACAGAATAACATTTTTATTTCTAGTATTTATTATTAAATAACAACATCTATCTTTCTAGAAATACTAAATGATTTGTATAGGACGATTCCATGCATCATTTACTGGTATAACTTAACAAATAGACATGATTTTCTAGAAGAAAATGTATAATGGGCAAAGTCATTACACTGTTACATTGGCAACTTAAATTTTATCAAGATTCTCTCTAATTTAGACATTTCAGATGGTTTTTAATGACGAACTTGAAATTGAATATATACAATTTTCTAAAAGAAACAAAAACTGATGCCGGAAAGGTAACTCGTAACTGCAAATGGTACATTATGAAAAACTCCACTATTCAGGTAAGTCAAAGTAGACATAAGAACATGTGAAAGTCGGAAGAAACCAAGAGTCCATGTCAATATCAGTTGTACATAACTTACCTCCTTCCTATGATCTCTGGTAACTAGCTTCTCTTCTTCAAAAAACCGTAAAGTACGACGAAGTTGTTTTGTGTGCAACTTCAACGCCTTGGCCAAATCTTCCTCTCTGACCCATTGGCGCCTGAGGTACTAAGTTATAAGAATGAAATGTTGGGAAGAAAATTTCTTTAAAAGATAAATTTTGTATTATTTTAAATCCTAGCCATTACAATAAGTCACGTGAATAATCAAGAGGCACTTTTTCCCAAAATCTAACTTTGCCTATAAGCAAGGAATATTTGCTGAAAGAACAGATGGCTAATAGGAAAAAAACGGATCTCTCCGGCAACCATGCTATATAACCTTCATTAAAAGATTCTTTTCCTTCAACTAAAATGAGAGCATAAAAGGACAATTTTAAAAGAAGATAAAATGTTATAGATCATCTAAAGGAAGATGCAGAAGTTAAAAAATCATACAAGAGACATCACTTTGACAAGTAACCTATGTCATTCCAAGAGCCTTTGTACTATGCAAAATCAAGCCATCCACTCACCTACAGTGGTCCACAGGATGAAATCCAGCTCTTTTTATGTCCAACTATAATAACTTTACAGAATTTGAAAATCATACCTAAAGAGTTTCTGAAATGCTCCTAGTTCAGGAATTCCCACTTTTTCTATGAAAATACAAAATTAACATATCAAGACAATGTCTGACGATCACCAATACAGTGTTATTTAGATCATATTCTGATTTCTTCAATCATTTTAAGACTTTGGATGGACAAAACTATCAGATGCATTGCTCAATTATTGTATTGCACTAAAGAATATTAATATACTTGCGCAAGGTAAAATCATAGTCAAACATTCTAATAACAAATGATCGCCCGAGAAACAACATTTCTTCAAAATCAAAAGAATGAAGTTCGAGATGAAATCTTTAACTGCTCAATTATTGTACTGCACTAAAGGAAATTAATATACTTGCGCAAGGTAAAATCATAGTCAAACATTCTAATAACAAATGATCGCCCGAGAAACAACAGTTTTTCAAAATCAAAAGAATGAAGTTCGAGATGAAATCTTTAACTGCATACATATTTCTGCAAGAAAATAACAATCATGTGAATTAGAACAACTTGAAGAAATCTCTTCTTCCATGGCCAACATCCTCGATATAAGACGAAAACTAACTTTACACAAGTTAAAGTTATAAAATTAAAGGTAAGTATATAAAAAGAAACTCTCATACAGCAAGCTTAAAGCATGTTCTAAGTTAGTGTTGCTAAAATCAAATGTGACGTATCATACGATTTTAACAACTATGCTATTAACTTATGTACACAGTGAAAGTGTGGCTGATTTTAGTAACGTTCTCAACCAAAATTTGGTCAGATATTGACAAATCCCTTTCGTTTCCCGAACTTGTTAATCCCCACTCCCAAAATTCACTCTAAATATTGCCTTTTATATTCATTTTTGTGGTTTCATCTACAATTATACCACAGTTGTAAGAAGTCCACTAAATCCTCGCTCTAGTCCCCACTTTTGCTTCCAACCACTATATCCCTACTCAGAAATTCAAGTAACCACCACAATCAAATATTTCCTTTCATAGTTGTCTTATAAACCTTTAGCTAACTCCATAAATTTATTCACTAGTTACGCACTTAAAATATTTACCTATTACAATTTTTCTTTATCTTCATTGTATATATACTTAAGTTCTGTTTGGTATTGCTATGAATGATAAGTGATTTTCCTGAAAGTGTTGTTGCCAAAAGTGTTTATGTTTAACTTCAAATTTTCTTAGTAACTAGAAGCACTTTTTAAATCTAAAAGCACCACTTTCGGGTTTGTCGATAAACATGCTAAAAATAGCAATTTTGAAAATTTAGTTTTGACTAAACACACTTCTAATTAAGCTTCCCGCATACCTATTTTGAGTCTAAAAGTGCTTTTAGAACCAAAAGCACTTTCCAAAAGTGATGCCAAACGGCGCCTTATTCTCTTCAAAATTAATTTTAAACTAGTTTTCTCTCCAACACTACAGTTAGCTCCAACACTCCATACCATGTCTCCTTCCATTTTCCAATTCATCAAACCAAACCCTAGACACCTTAAACACCAAAAATTCAGCAAAAAAATCTACTTTACACATAAGCTCAAATTACAACGAATTCAAGAGAGTAAATCAAAATCAAACCTAGTGAGAGCATCAAGAACGATGACAGCGACTCCGCGGTTGTCGCTCCGGCCCGACTTGGGCTGGTTTTCGCTCTTCATCGGGATGTCATCGTAGAACGCACGTGCGGCGAGCTTCACCAACCTGCAAAACCCTAGATTCGTAAACGAAGGGGGAAGAAGAAGAAGAAGAAGAAGAAGTGAAACCCTAGGGTTTGGAAGTACCTATTGAAAGGCTCGACGCTCATGATTTCGGATGAGATAATTTCTTGGAAAGAGTGGGAAATTATTAGGAGAACAAGAAGAAGGTTTTAGAAGGCTTTTAAAATAGTCGAGAGTTTCGCGAGTCGGGTCTGAAACCCGAAAATATGAATTGTTGGAGGAAACTCAAAATGGGCCGGGCCAGGGCCCGTTAAGTTTGGATTTCCATCCGGCTCTGTTGTTAGAGCATCTGTAGTCGTTTTCTATAAATTTATCCATATATCGATAAATAGAAATAGATATTACGATTCCGCTGCACTCGTCGTAAGCTATTTTATAGCAAACAACTATTTAATATTAAGGAACGGGATACGAAATGCCGTCGGAGGCCAAAAAGTACAAAAACGCAGGCGCATGTCTAGGACGGCACATGAAGTGCCGTCCGACACTAAGCAACTTAACTGCATCTAACTATACTTAATTGCAGAAGACTATACTTAATTAATAGCTACTTAATTAATTGCAGAAGACTATACTTAACTGCACATGAAGACTAAGCAACTCCACTGATATCATAGCTGCATTAATTGCAGAAGACTATACTTAATTAATAGCTACTTAACTGCATAGCTGCATTAACAGCTAATTAAATGCGGAAAAATTGAAACGGACGGCATATCGAATGCCGTCCGACGCCGACAACAGTGTTTTGCACGAAACGGACGGCTCTTCGACCACCGTCGCTGACTTATCGATAAAGCTATTTCCTCTCTCAAATATAGCAATGCACTGTAGCTATTTATCGATAATATCGATATATAGCAAACGACTGCAGCTACTTTTTCAGCTATATATCGATATTATCGATATATAGATAACGACTACAGATGCTCTTAGTAGTAGCTTGGAGTTGGAGGGGACGGTCTCAAAATTTTTTGCAGTACTAGGCCTCTTTTTGAAACAATTTGCGATCTTCCCAAACTATTAGCATTTTTGGCTATCCAGTGTCACGTCAGCAGCGACCGCTATTGGGAATAGCGGCCGCTTCATAGCGACCAACACATTGGATTCCTACACTTGGTTGTCTAAAGGATATTGTCTAATTACAAACCACTTGGTGTAACTGAGGTCGCTATTGACAATAGCGACCTTGTATAACTAAGGTCGCTATTCCCAATAGCAATAGCGACCTCAGGTGAACCTAAAAGCGATTGGGCCAACCTGAGGTCGCTATTGGGAATAGCAGCCTTGGTTATACAAGATCGCTATTGACAATAGCGACCTTAGTTACACCAAATCGTGTCCATTATACAATATCCTCTTTAGTGTGAGAGGTCACTATGAAGAGGCCGCTATTCCTAATAGCGGCCGCTGCTGACGTGGCACTGGGTAGCCAAAAAGTGCTAATAGTTTGTGAAGTGGCCTAAAATCACAAATTGTTTCAAAAAATGGCCTAGTACTGCAAAAATCTCACGGTCTCATAGGTGGAGGAGGGAAAGTTACGCGGCTTCACTTGAGCTGAGGGACTTTTGGTTGTGTTAAACGAATTTATTGTTTATTATGTTACGATTAAACACCCCAACATATTAGTCATGCTGGGAATCCAGGCACGGCGCTCAACTATGGGAAAGAGAGAAAGGGACGATGAATACGAGCGTCGTCAAGTTCGCCACTTTAGAGAGGAACCTAGGCACAGCGCTCTGGAACCAAGAAAAAAGTACCAGGAGAAGCGATCATCTCGAACTGTCCATGGAGGTCGTTCGAGAGAGAGATTTAGATTTAGAGAGGACGGAGTCAGGGATCGTGGTAGGGAAGAAGGAAGAGTAGACAGTCGCCTGAGAGGACTACACTTAAACCACAGAGCATAAACGTAGTAAAGAAGACTTACGCCGATGTCACTAGGCACCACCTGCGCATCGACGGCGTCCACGCCAAGCCACAGAGGAGCCTGACACCTGAAGAAGAAGAACTCAGGAAGACAAAGGAAGACGAGGAAGGGGAGTGGATCCTGGTACGACCCAAAAAGATGAGAAAGGACCTTCGGCCAGAAAAGACTTCTCAGAGTGCAACATCGGAGTCTCCAAAGTCAGCGGCAGCAACTTAGTGCCATAAGTGCGCGCAAAGGGGCCATATTATCCACAAATGCCCGAATCAATGGTTTTGCTACGCTTGCAAACGATATGGGCACATTTTTACTGCTTGCAACAAAGCAATTATCACAACAAAATCTCCTCCAACGCAGTCTCCAACTCCGAAAGCACATCTCAAGGCTGACTCAAGGCAGAGTAGAACAGAAGAGAGCACCGTGGGAGGGAGGAAAGTTATTAAAGCGACTATCACGCCGACTCCGATTATGGCAGAGTTTGAGAGACGCTATTCCTCATGTGTTATGGTTAAAGTTCAAAGCGGAACCCCCTCATCAACGGACATTGAACAATTGCTGACGGAGAACATGAAGAGATCGAACGACTGGAAGTGGCAAGTGCAACAATTGAGCCTTAATAGCTTCTTCGTCCACTGTGAAAGCTCCGACATGGTGAAGAAGATTCTAGAGCTGAAAGGTTTGGAGGGATTCGGGAGACAGGAGTTCTACATAACCTTCACGAGATGGGCACGAAAGGTAGGAGCTATGTGACCAGATTCCCTTCCTTCGTTTTGGGTCCGACTGTTTAACCTTCCTTTTCATGTGTATGTGAGATCGGCTTTCCAAAATCTCATTAGAAGCTTCGGGTACCTAATAGAGATAGACAAGAGCACTCTTTTACATAATCGAAGGGACTTTGCACGTATAAGAATTGGGGGTAGAAGTGAAGGAGTCTATTCCATCGATGATCCAAGAGGAGTTCGATGGAGAATACTACGAAGTGCTCGTCACAACTGAGAAGAAGAAGACGGTTTCGTTCGGAGGAGCAGAGGATAGACAGTCGAACTCAAAAACAGTGGAGCCCAAGGAAAGGGAGGTAGAAGATGCACGTAATTCGTTGGATCTGAGGAGATACAATCAGAGCGCTTCATCACACAAAAAATCCCCAGAAGAATCATAGACATCAGATCGAAAAGGCGTAAATCAGGATCGTCGAATTCAAATCTCGCGCCCAATTCGCTTCGAGCCAAACGCTCAAGAGAGATACGTGCTGCAGTAGAAAGCTGGTAACAGCTGCCAGCTACAGTTGACAGGTCAATGTCAACTCCAAAAGCAGACTGGTGAGAGGGACGTGGGCACTGTGCGTCTGCAGGAATTTCGCACCAAGTCAGCAAAAGTAGGGGGCATTCTCAAAAGGAGCGCTACAGAGATTGAGGGGACTTCACTGCTTCCAAAGGGGCAACGTCTCATTAATGAGATGAGTATGGAGGAGTTTGACAAGTCCGTTATGCAAGCTGTGAAAGAGGCAATATTGGGCCTTGGAGAAGTGGGTCAAATGCAATTCAAAAGCCCAGCTTTGGAGGGAGTATTTAACGATTCGGGGAAAGGGGATTCAAGCCCAATTACAACAAACAGAGAACACTTTGGAGCAGAGCAAAATCGAGAACTCTGAATTAGTTGGCGTTGAGAATTTAGAAGAAGATGAAGATGAAGACAGGGAGGAGGAGCAGGAAGATCAAGTCAGAGAACATGCATTTAGCGACGGTAAAGGTGAGAGAATTCAAGCTTTAGATGGAGTGGGCGATGACCCACACCTCTCAGAGACAGACACAGACAAGTGGGAAGAAACAGGACTGGGAAATAGCTGGTGGAGAGAGTGCAAGCAAGAGAACATTTGAATATCAGAGAAGGAGTAAGAGGCAGCTAGATAAATGGGGCGAATAAAGACCAAGGGAGGACGATCTAATTAGAGTGGCGGCTAAGGCAAAAGAACCAGTCTCAGCATGTGGGGGTACATCTAGCTGTAACATTTCCATATTGAATTATATTTCTGATGATATTCTTCTTTATTACGCTGGTTTACTTGGTCTAGCCACGGTTTCCAATAACACCGAACAACTTTACACGGTAAACTCGCTTAAGGGAAAATTTGAGGGGGTAATGCTCTTACAGGAGTAGGGTCCTACTAGATTAGAAGATAGGTGGGAGGGCAATACAAACTGTGTTTAATGTCATACATCTTCTGGAACATTAGGGGTATGAGGTAGGGATCCAAGATTAAGTTAATTAACAAAACCATTGCTAAGTGTAAACCCACAAATCTGTGCGTTTCAAGAAACCAGAATAGAGAATCCGAAAGAGGAAGAATTTGTTAGGAATAGCTCTCTTAGAGGTTTCCAGTGGAGGTACAAATCGACAATAGACTTCAGGAGGAATCATTGTAAGTATTGACCCATTCATGTTTGAAACCATTGACGAGGCTATTGGGATGTTCACGGTCTCCGTTACTCTTGGGCGACGAACGATAATTGGGTTCAAGTGGTAACAACGGTCTATGGACCCTATGACTCGAGAAGGCGCGGAATGCTTTGGGAGGAATTAAGAGCGATTAGAGAAGGATGGGTGGGCCCATGGGTGATAGGAGGAGATTTCAATATTACAAGATTTCAGCACGAGCACAGAAGGAGGGGAGCGAGTGATGCTGACAGAAACAACTTCAACAGCACCATTGACGACTTAGAACTCCTGGAACTCAATCCGACTGACAGAAGATTCACATGGAAGAATATGCAACGGAACCCAATTCTAGCAAAGCTTGATAGGATTTTAGTGTCACCAGATTTGGAAGAGATTTTTCCTCTAGCATCCGTCAAAGTGATTACTAAATATACTTCGGACCATGTCCCGTTCGCACTACATTGTGGTGAAGGACAAAGAAGCACGCCACATCCATTCGCTTCGAGAAAGCGTGGATCTTGCATGACAATACTCGAAAGATCATTGAGGACTCCTGGAAAGTAGACACAGCGACAACTGACACAATTGGGAAGTGGATTACGAAAATTAGAAGATTACGCTAAAGACTGAAGGATTGGGTCCGACAAGAGTTTGGCGACACCAAAAGAAAGATCGTGGAGCTGGGGAAAAGAGTTCAAGAACTAGAAGAGGACGAGGAGGGAAGGGACTTATCTGGAGCGGAAGCGGAGGAGCTGATCAATAGCAGATTACAATTACATCAGTACGGAGACATGAAGGAACAATACTGGAGGCAACGATTCGGGATCCAATGGTTAAAGGAAGGGGACGCAAATACAAAGTTCTTCCATAAAGTTGCCAACGGTAGGAGAAGGCAGAATCACATTACTGAAATTGAGGTGGGCAATAGGTGGACCGAAGATGAAGGAGAGATTATAAGACATCTAGAAGACAAGTTCAAAGATCTGGTGGGACAAAGCAATCGTCAGCGATGCAGCCTACAACCTGAGTTATGGGCTGATACTAGAATTGACAGAAGTGAGGGGATAGAGGGTCCACTTGCAGAAGAAGATGTGCTGCAGGCAATCAAGGAGTTAGGACAGGACAAATCCCCGGGTCCCGATGGCTTCCCTATCTTCTTTTACAGAATATATTGGAAAATCATCAAAACTGATCTTATGGAGATATTACATGACTTTCATGCTGAGGTTGCAGATGTCGACAGGTTGAATTACGCAAACGTAATTCTCATTCCCAAAAAGAAGGAAGTAAGGAGAAGCGAAGACTTTAGACCTATTAGCCTCCTCAACGGATCCTTTAAGATCATTACCAAGATTTTGGCATCAAGGCTAGCCCCAAAGCTTAATGATGTGGTTGGTGAATCACATAGTAGATTTATCAAAGGGAGGGACATTATGGATAGCATTGTCTCGGCTCACGAGCTAGTATATAGAGGAAACAAAGAGAGCTCGGACGGATTCCTAATGAAACTGGACTTCGAAAAGGCATATGACTCGGTAGAATGGGCTTGCGTGGAGGAGGTACTTCAGTTGAAAGGTTTCGAAAACAAATGGAGATCTTGGGTAATGAAATGCGTGAGAGGCGGGAAATCTTTCATACAGGTCAATGAAAAAACAGGAAGAGAAATTAGGTGTCGACGTGGATTATGCCAGGGCGACCCCCTATCATCATTAATCTTCGCACTAGTAGCTGATGGCATTGCAGAAATGTTCAGAAGAGGTAGGGAGGAAAGGATTATAACGGGAGTCCGGATAAAAGGGATCCCGAACACAATATCGATTCTGCAATATGCTGACGACACGATAATCTGCGGTAAGGCGAGTGAGGAGGAGATCTTAGCCATCAGCATCACCTTAAGGTGCATACAAGCATGGGCAGGACTGAAAGTGAATATACTCAAGAGCTGTGTGACCCCCCTCAACGATAATTTATCCATCCCGATAAATAATATCAAAAATCTGTTGGGTTGCGAGGCATCGAATTATCCAATGACGAATCTGGGAATGCCAATTAGACCGGGTACACTGCGAAAAGAGGACTGACAACCGTTAATTGAGAAGGTGGAAAGGAAATTGGCAGGATGGAAAGGACGTTTTCTTACACTGGGAGGGAGGATCACTTTGATCAACTCGGTTCTTAGTAGTCTTCCACTGTATTTAATGTCGATTTACGAGCTCCCCAAATGGGTGATCAATAGGATCGACAAATGTAGAAGGAGGTTCCTATGGAAAGGAGCGGATGAAATCAACAAGGGCTTCCACTTGGTGAAATGGCGAAGAGTTTGTAAGAGAAAAGAATTCGGCGGACTAGGAATTATCGATCTGAGGGACATGAACCGGGAACTGATGAGCAAGTGGTTGTGGAAAATGAGGAGGAGAAGAAACAGTTGGTGGAGTAAATCGTTCGGAAGCTATCAGAGACGAAAGAAATACAGATTTGGTGAAAGAAATGTGTACGGAAGGACATCGTACCTGTGGAAAGGCGTGGCGAGAGTAGGGGAGATTTTTCACGCAAATACTTTATGTAGAGCTGGGAATGGAAAATACACACGATTTGGGAAGGACAAATGGTATGGCAACAACTCTCTATTAGGTCTCTTTCCGGAAGCAGCAAGTAGCATGACAACTATAAACTCCCTAGTCGCGGACGTTTGGGCAAACAAAAATCTTAAGCTACAAGTGGGAGACGATGTGTCATAGGAGAGCATGAGACAAATATATAGCATGAATTACTTCATTCAAAATGAAGGAAGATGGAACGAAGGAACGGAAGATGCCAGAACATGGAATTTAGAGGAAAACGAAAATTTCTCGATTGCATCACTATATAACAGGATGAATGACGGAGGGTTAAGAAGCAGCAACTACAAGACGATATGGAGTTCACAAGTGCCCCTCAAAATAAAAGCATTCCTTTGGCTAGTGACGAATGATGTCGTCCTCTCAAAGATCAATTTAGAGAAGCGAGGCATGCGGCTGCACGCTGCCTGTTCTACATGCAACAATAGCAAAGAAGACACGGATCACATTTTTTTCAATTGTCATAGAGCTAACCTAACTTGGGATGTAGTATGTCAAGGGTTTGGGTGTCTTCAAAGACCTTCCTCAATATTCGAGGCTTGGGACTTAGAGAGGGTAGGTAATATAAAGAAAGAGGATAGTGTAGAGTGGAAAATGTCGTTAGCTGCGGTAGTATGGGGCCTGTGGCTAGATCGAAATAATTTATGTTTCCGCAACATCAAACATAGATTCCCAGTACTGATGCATAATATTTTCGATCTTATATACGTCTGGGCAGGTCAAGCAGGTCATAGGAAGAAACTGTGCGTGGAGGAAGAGTGATTGATCAGAAGCAGCAGGGACTACGATGTGTTCTTTCTGTTTCTTTTGTTTCCAGTTGATGTATTTTACTTTTGTATGATGATGTATTAGACAGTTAAGATGCGAGTTGTGTCTCCTTTTGTAAACTGTCTTAGTTGTATTATGTACTACTATGTTTCGTTAACATGTCATTAATGAAACGATGGCAGGGCCATCTTTATTCCCAAAAAAAAAAAACATATTAGTCATGCTGAAATTATTTTTATCGTCTAATGGTAGTGCCGTAGTGATTAACCAAGTATTTGTATCGTCTATGCTGAAATGATTTGTATCATCTATGGTAGTGATTAACCAAGTTCGTTGCATTGTGGCTGGCGAGTTTATTAGACGAAAGTATCAGACCTGAGATTTTAAGACCTAAGGTAAACTCCAAAAAAGGTGCCCTCAAAACTTATTAATGTTCTTTTTTTTTTCCATCAACGATGATACAGTAGTATTATCAAAACAAAATTCAATAAATAAAATAATAGACAAAACAATACTTATAAAACTGAAGAGCAAGTTAGGCTTCTCACGAATCACCAAGACTCGACCCAAATTATCCATCAGTGCCGCGCGCGGTCGATCGCACCACAAGGTCGGTAGACCGCACCCCAAGTACGGTCGACCGCAACTCCATCTGCTGCTACAGTTGCTGACTGTTTTCCTTGCTTCCACTCCGTCTCCGATCGTCTCGATTCCTCAATCGTCTCATCGTCTTCTTATCCAACATAGTATGCAAGACATAAACCCAACAAGTCGGTTGCTCTCCTTTGATGGTCTGTAGCTCTCTTTTATGTTACTTTGTTAGTTTTGATGAGGGAATACTGTTTTCATTCTTATTATTAACCATGTAAAACACAAGCATCGTATGAGTTCATATAATGCACACTAATGTATAAAATATAGTTTTGTGGAGACAAATTATCTAGATAGAATTAGGTGAAGTCAGTTTTGAAGCATTTACGACCCAAGCGATGTCTTGAATGGTGTAAGAGTAGAAGACAAAAACTGTGGCTAGCTTTAGGTCGGGACGCCACCTTTCAAGTAGTTCTCATATGCTCAAAACATATTACAGAGTACCAGTACGATATATGAAGTGAATTATATGTAAAGAGAACTAATGCAGAAAGTACATGCGATTAGAGAGCTTATCCAAGTGGGTGCTAGAGTCATACGTCGAAGTTTCTTTCCATGGCATGCTGAAAACTCTCTCCTTCACTCAAATGCATATTCTATATCGTCCAAAGTAATCTACAATGGAGACAACAGTGGAGGAGTAATCGGCAAGAGCAGGTGGGGATTCATCAAGCATGGATTCAGGATTTTCCACCGTTCTTTTTTGGGGGTTCGGTTGTCAGCTCGGCCAAGTCAGGATGTAATCTGTACATTTCTATGTTTTTGGTTGGGGAGCTCTTTTGTATGAGTTGGGCTCTCCCTTTTGTTGAGGTATGAGACTCATGGCCTACTGTTGGGTCTTATGAATATCATTTTCATATAATGATTGATGTTTTATTAAAATCTGTTCAATGAAGCGTGGAAGGTTTAATCTCACCGTTTATTGATATAAAAAAAAGTAATCTACATTTACTAAAACAATAAACGATGAAAAATCAGTAAGTTTGTACTTGACTATCCCCATGCAATTAAAGGTGTCTATAGTAGTGAAATACGTACAAATATATAATCTATTATACTAATAAAATTGGCAAAATCAGATGTTACTGGCAATAAGAGGGAAAAAAATAAATTTAAGAATAATATAATTGGAAATTTGGATTCACCAATACAACTTCACAGTAGGGAGAATTCTCAAACTTGACCCTTAGGGGTAAGAAAATAAACTGATTACTGCACACCAAAAGAATAAACAAAGGATAGACAACTGTAGGGTGAAAAAATCGACAAATTCAGGAGAGTACACAATCTGCAAAAGAAGGCTTCATAATTAGCTCAAATTTTGTATTATTTTCGTGAGCGCTGAGTAGGAGCCGACGATAGCTGAAATAACTCCTACTGCCACGATTGTGAAACACAAAGACACCTGCATACATAAATAAATAAGGGCAGATGACTTGCTTTACAGTTTCAAAATGAAAAGAGGAAAGAACTAAAGAAACATGAAACTTTGGGATATATTTGACTATTTAAAGGGGAAGGAAATGTCAGATATCATTGTAAATATACCTTAACCAGTAACTTAATTTTGTGATGAGCATCTTAAAAATGTCAATCAATGAGCTATTTATTATAGCATCCCGATACAAACTCATTGTTTAATATCTATTCATTTGAATTATTGGCTTGGTTGGCCCTTGTATGTGTTTGACAATGTTCAGTAGTAATTTAATTATGATAACCGTATTGGTGAGTACAGTATATTTTATACAGATTTGCAATCCATTTCACAGTTGCTTGATATGTATTACATGCAATTAAAGAGGATGCACATTGATGCTAGAAGGGTTTAATTTAACATAAGTTGATCATAAATGAATAAAGATACTGGTTTTTCTAATATACCTGAGTCCATGTTACTTTACCCCTCAGGATGCTTAGGAAGCAGATGCATGGAAAAATTAGAGTCTGCCACAAAATCTTGTTAGCACAAGTCCATAAACATATAGACCGAGAATATATGTTAGTGGAAAACTTACCACAAGCATGGTGAGGAAAGATCCTACTAATGCCATCACCAGTCCTGAAAATTGAAGCAAAAAAGGCTTGAGTCTACTGCTAAATGTGTAAGATTAGTTCAACTAAAACTCAATATATTTGAAAAATATTAGGATACATCCTCTTTAGTATTTTATTAGGCAAGCATTTTCATTTTCCATCACTAATGTAGTTTAATATGGTATGAGGATGAAGAACTTACCAAAGAAAGGTACTGTGAGAGCTACTACCAGTATCGAAAACACCAAGGTTGTTCTGACGATGATCGAGTAAAAATAAGAATTTTGGTTTGCTGGTATCAACTCCTCAACACTCAGTGCCATGGGCATTAAGGTTATTGCATATGTGATCAACAATTAAGGGTAACACTTTAATTATCAAGTGCTAGTTTCAATAGAAACATCCAAACATTTTAGTATTGTAAATTTCAAATAAAAAGAACAATTACTGAACTAACAATGATAAGGATATTTGGATATAGGATTCACAACCTGCAATAGAAGCAAACAGAAAAAACAATACTAAGAATACTTGGAAAAATTATAAGGGTGACCATGTTGCACAGGTTATACTAATTGTATGAAATTAAAATAGAAATAGTATGGATATCATCAATTTGACCTCTCAGACAGTGAGAAAAGAGATGATCAACTGAGGTAATTAATTATTTACCAGAAATGAAACAAGGCAATGATGATATTACCGTAGTCCAAACTGCAACTTTTGAGGCCATGAAAGTTTGTGGCATATTGAGTGTAAACTGAGAAAGTGTGGAGTCCCCAAACATGGAGAACCCCATTACAGCAACGCCTCCGAACAGTATAGTGCATAACAAGAAACTGCATATGTGCATAATTAAGTTTATATCAGCTATTTCTGTGAACAGATAGAAAAGGTTGTCAGGAGTTTATTCTCATATCATGTTACGAAGCGAATACATTTGGGTCGCTCAAACTAAGTTATTGTGTCCCCTAAAACTTGTAAATTTCCACAAGGGCCCGAATTGTATAATTTAAGTCCCTAGTTAGTGAATGGGTGTTAATTAGTTACTACAAATTATGACAAATTCTTACATTAATTGATGTAACTCTCATTGTACACTTGCCCACTTTCTTCAGAATGGCTCTCCATAAGGTGGATGAGATGGAGAACCAATAAATGGGGCTAATAAATTACGGTAATTGGACAAATGGGACCTATGGGACCTATAGTTAGTTCACCAACACTGATTAGGTAAATAAATGACGGTAATTGGACAAATTAGACCTATTTCAAATGCCAGAAACAACTTGGAGAAGTAATAACAATTAACAAGTTTTGGGCGACCTAATAATATACACACGTAATTTAATGTAGCAAAAGAAAACCTCAGTGTAAAAGGTTGAGTTCAAAATATTGCTTGCCTTGAAAAGAGAACTGAGGGGTACTGGTTGGGTTGCTTTAAGGAGGAGTATATGTTGGGGAAAACTGCATGCCCTGAGTAGCAGTAACCATAAAGTCCAATCGCAAGGGGAATGCCTGAGAAATTTAGTAATGTTCCTTCGTTTTTGAAGCCAACTTGATCCACCAATCCCAGCCAAAACAAGCTTAGTGCAACCAGTATAGATGCAACAACTCCTCCAGCTGCAAGATTTTAAATAAATTAAACAAAAATAACACAATTTAAAGGTGAGGTTCGAGAGTAAAACACTGATTTTGTTAGGCCTTAAATGATGAGAATGTACTTCTTAAGTTCAAGTAAGGCTGGTAATAAGTGTTTCTCATGCATCCTGATTTAAATATGCCCAATTAACTGTGTGAATTTATAATAATATGTAAATTTGGGATATTCTATATAGATTCTACCAACCTAGTTTGCCTTTAAAATAACTAATATAAGATAAAACAAAACAAAAAATGAAATGTAACTGAAACCTTCATAATAATAAAAATGAATCATAAGCGTTAAAGTAAGTCTAACTTCATCTAATATTTCTCTTCTTCTTTTTTCTCCGAAATAGTTCTTTTCTCCTTCAGACTCTATCTGAGATTTTTTTAAAGTAATTTTTATTCAGGTAAAAAATATAATTTGTTTCTTTCCTATATTTACTTTTACTTTTTTTTTTAATAAATATTTTGGATGAAACAGAGTGGACATCAATAACTTCATTTTTAAGGTGCAATTGCATGTGACAATTTACCAGTACACTAAAGGGTAAGAGTTCATATTTTAGGAATTAAAAGCCACAGGTTAAAGTTCTTTCAAAAATCAAGAATTATGCAGTTTGTTAGAGAGTCCATTTTCTAAGGACCTAGATTTCTATTTTTAAATTTAACAGCCGATTGTAACAAAAAATCGATTCAGATTCACCTGATATATAACTAAGGACGCTTAGATCTCGAACCCATGTAGTTGGGAGAGCAATAAGAGTTGTCATGACAGCAAACAGTACTTTAGAGTTTAAGTGGAGTCCACCAACATTCAGCTGAGCATTAGGAAACAAAGACGACAAATTGTCGCTCTCAAGTATAATATACTCAACACAACAAGCCTGTCAATAAGAAATAACATCCATTCAAATTTGGATTCAGAAAAAAGAAGAAATCCAGCCAGATTAATTCATTAGAAAAATAGCATAAACTGAACTAGATACTTACATACAGTTCCAGATATAAAACAATCTGCAGAATAAGAGAGGAAAAGTTATGTTAGCTACCCTAAAGTTTGCAAAATAATTATGGAAGATAAAAGCGTCTACTTTGAAATCTTACAGAAATAAGAATTCGTCCAGTAGTGCCAAAGGCAGCTTGGCCGATGTCAGGATAAGTCTCGATGTCTGAATCACTGTCAATGCAACGGCGGAGAAGAATACCCGTGTAGTAGGCTAGCACAGCAAACATTAGAAGAATGGATAGCCCCAACCATCCTCCTTGCTTCACTGCATTGGGTGTTGAAAGAATTCCCACTCCACAGAGAACATTCATTCCTGAATATATACATACATAAGGGAGGAAAGGAACAAGATTGTTCATCGTCACAACTTCTAATACAAAAAGATATTACGCTGCAGAATTTATTTTTAGGTGAAACCAAGTGTCGCATCTAATAAGCATGTAAAAGTATGTTAGGTGACACCAAGTAACTATCTTGCTAATCAAGAAACATGCGGCACTACTTGATTCAATGAAACCGTATCATATGGAACTCAAGATATAAAAGGTAAATATATATCTCATAATAAGTCTATTTAAATGTTTGAAGAATTTTATGTAGCGCTTTAGTAATAAACAAAATCAAGAAGAAAAGGCCGCAACACTAAGGTACATTTTTTTTTATCATTAAACGGTGGGTTGAATGCCCCCCCCCCCCCCCCCCGCGCCGCGTTTCATTAATAAGGAATTAACAAAACATACAACAAAAAATAAGGCTTATGAAGCTCAGATCCCAACAGGCTCGGTTCCGGAACTCATACACCCCAACCAACAAACAAAAACAACAAAATCTAATCCTATTGATCGGCCGACCGAGCCACAACGAATTTCTCATGCCAATTTGAGCTCACTCTCTCACTCAGACCCTCGCCTGTACATCGTTTTTCCTCTCCAACTATCGCACGGTCGCCTCCGTCGCCCGCAGCAGTGAGCCGAACGTCAACACTCAGCACTCTAAGAGAGATACCGCAGGCACTCCGCCAATCTGATAACACCCTTTCCAGATTGAGTCATCGTTCTCTTCCCCTTACTTAACCCTAGTTGACTTTCACCGCCAAATCGCGACGAAAGCAGGCGTCGCACCTGACCCCTCCAAGCCCCCCCTGACGTGAGAGAAACCAACGGCACCCCTCACTTTGACCAAACCAGGTCAAAGAAGAGCCCAAATCCTAAAATTGTCTGACCACCGTCGCCCACACCAGTTAGGAAATATTTCGCTGCTAATTGTAAATCAGTTGTAATTTGGATATTAGGGACACTTTGGATCTTAGGGACACCTCAACGTCCATTCGAATTTCAAAACTTAATTTGAAATTCAAAATTCCCCTTACGACAGCATTTCAAATCAAATCAAAACTCCTCTTCCCCCTGACTCTCTCCCCTTTCTCCCCCGCATGCCTCCACGGCAGCTTCCAATCCAATGGATCCCCCAACCTCCTTGCGCACAGCCGTCGGCCCCACCAATGCTGCAGCCAAATTGGGACCCATCGCCGCTCGCACCCGCCAAGACCCCGACGCTATGCCTGCACCCACTCCCACCCGATGGATCCCCCTAACCTCCTTGCACACAGTCGTCGACCCCGCCAAGACTGCCACCAAATTGGGACCCATCGCCGCTCGCACAAGACGCCGACGCCGGAGCAACCCCGAGTGGTGGCTGCGACCATCCAACCCCTCCTCTCCGCTTCGCGGATGAGGCTCAGACCGGCGAACAGAAGAAAAGTTGGAATTGAGGAGAAGAAACAAGAAGGAAAGAGAGGCGACGAGACTCGGCGCCGGAGGTAGAGGGGAAGAAGGAGCGAGGGGGGGGGGCGATGAAACCCTAGCCGCCGCCACCCCCCCCCCCCCCAAAACTCAATCTAGGGTTAGGGTTTTCTTTTTTGTGGTTTTTTGGGAGAGCTTCTCTCTCTAGAAATTCTAGAGAGAGAAGCTTTTTTTTACTTATTTGAAACAGTGTCAAGGGATTGGTTTCCACTAAGGTACATTTGGAAGGGCTTATTTGAATATACATGCAGATACTAGAGACTGAACTATCTATACACTATTAAGAATTTGACTTTATTCCACTAATGCATATAAAATAGTGGTAGGATCACTCTTTTAGCTTCAAACAGGATAATTACTCTAATTATTCCATGTTTGGTTCCTTAGAATAATATTTCCATAATTCCATTCTATTTCACATCTAATTTGTGAGTGTGTGTATACACTTGCATACATGAAATTCAGTTTTACTCGTTTTTTTGAGAAAAAAGGTGACCTCGTCACCGCTTCATTAATAGGAAATTAACGATGCAAGTAGTACAGAAATGTTACATCTATCTGTTACTAAACGGAACAGAGGAGAACACTTACAAAGCTAAGCCTACATCCCTAACTAGTCCCTCCTTGGCTAAACTTGCAGACGCTGCTTCTGTACCTTGTTCTCCCACCTATCACTCCCAATAGTAATAAGGATTTTCCACAAGTCTGATGTAGGATTCAAAAAACCTCCTAGAAATCACTCCACTCCCGAAACTCCCTCCACATTTCCCCAAACGTCCACATTGGCAATAACCACATCCACCATCTCTTGCTGGCATACTAACCCCTCTTCCTACGACGTTGCTGTCGTGTATCCGTCTATCCAACCCCACCGCGATGCCGTCTTTCGATTGCGTCAAATCCAGCTCTCAACAGTAGTAGTTGTTCTCAACCGAAACTGAGTCGCTTGAACTCGCCGAGCACTCCACAAAAAATAATTTGAATTTCAACCAAACTAGTTTGAACTTCAAATTGCCCCAGAACAATCTCCTCACACTCCTTGCCTGAAATTTGAATTTCAAAAATCTATATTAAAATTCAAAAATCAAGGAATCTCCCCCTCCTCCACTCCATTTCAAATTTGAATTTCGAACCCTAACTCTAAATTCAAATTCGAGCATCACAATCATAACTCAAAATTCAAATTTTGAATTTCCAAATGTGTCTCTCCGTCAATTTCGTGTTCACCTCCACTCCTCCAAGAATTCTCGTCGTACGCATCCCGTCGTCAACTCCGCCGTATCTCCATGATGCCACTCTTGACATCACCGAAACGTGCCTCCTGACACAGTGACGCTCTCTGCGCCCTATGTCCAACTAGGTCCGACTCCGTACCTTATCGAGCCCAATTCTATTTGGGAACTCAATAAGCTAAAGCACAGTCTTCGGCTAGCTATGCGAGTGTGCCATTCCGACGAACCCTAGAACGAGCCTCGATGCGCTCTATCCTGACAATATCAGCTCCTAGTAGTAACACCACTGACCCTCCTACCACTCCTTCCCCTGAAAGTCTTGAGAAATTTCGAAATCTAAGTAGAAATTCCCCAATCAAATCAATTTCTCCTTCCGAATCCCCAAATCTCCGAGTAGATCCGGATTCAAGAACGTCTCAAACCCTTGCCTCCTCACCGACCACCCCCGGCCTCCGTCGCCCTCCTCCACTCCTCGACCTTGCCATCAAACCCACCTCCACTCCGGCCAACCCTCTCCGACCCCCAAATCGAAGAGGAAGAGGAATTAGAAGTCGAAGACGAGCTCAAGCCCTCTGTAAACCCCCCTAAAAACCCGACCTTGCCATCAAAACCCTAAACCTAACCCGGCTCCACCTTTCATCGATCCCACCCGTCACATCTCCTCCCAATTCTACACCTTCAACAGTGGGTCCCACTTTCTGATGGTCCGCTGCATCCTGGAGAACCGCGTCGCGACCACCGACGAGATCCAAGGCGCGTCGCCGGACCCTCCAAACCCTAGACGGAGCTCCGGATCTACGAGATCCGGACTCTCAAAACCCTAGATGGAGCTCGGCCGACCACTACTCCGCTCCGATAGCGGAGGGGGGGGGGGGGAGGGGGAGGGGAAGGAGGAGGAAGAGGTGGCGAGAGACTCCTCTCCCTTCCCCGATCGACGACGCCGTCGGAGCTGTTAGTTCTTTTAAGGAATAGTACTGAACACTTTTGAGCAAAATAGCAAATGACGAAATCCTAGTTTTACTCGTTTTTGACCGCCAAACAATACATGGTAAATCTCTGCACTAAATTTGGCTGGTCAGTGGTCATGGATGTATTTCGTTTCGCTATTTCAATATTTTCTCATCGATAAAACAGGACGACCGATGTCATCTTAGCACACAAAAAAAAGTTAAAAAAAAGGTAACTGAGAATGACTGATTGACCTCGTCAAAAAAAAAAGAATGACTGATTGACACAAGTGATTTAGTTAAAATCGATTTATATATTTACTGTAGCAAAGAATATTCATATATTTGAAGAAAATTGAGCAAATTAAATTAAGAAAATCACTGAGTACTGGTCAATGGACTGGGAAAAAGAAATCCTATTTACCAATAATTTATAGGGTATTCTATCCTATACAGGAACAGTTTTATTACCTGTATTCATTATCCTATGCAGTAACAGTTTTCTTACCTGTAATATGCAGGGTGTGTATTTTTTGATCCTATACAGTAATTTTTTTTTGTAACTTTTTTTAAAGCAATGGAATGGGGACAATTTTATATACATGCCCCTTGCATGATCTCTTTAAGTTTCAAGTAGACCAATCACTTGAAGGCTTATTTAGCAACTGGTTAATAGGATATCTTATAAATTATGGTTCATAAGAATTTTTTTTCCTGATGAACCTGACGTGGCAAACTATTATCCATTATAAGAAATTAGGAAAAGAAATTAAATAAAAACCCTATCAGTATCAACTAACAAATGCCTCCGATCTGCAGACCAGGGCCTGCAATCACTGCTGCGAATATTATTATTCCCGAAAAGAGCATGTCTTTGAACTTGGATCAGACATATAGATTGGAATAATAACAAGACGCATTAACTATAGCTAGTTATATGAATTCAATCAATAATCCACACTGTCATGTCCCAATTGCGGTACCCACATGAGCCTTATCCTTTGTGGTCTCATCTCAATCATTCTCCAATTTCCGAGTCCCAAATGCCAAAAATGATCACTTAGATCAGACAAGTTGGTCGAGTTGGCAAATGGGTTACAATCAACCACTCACTATTATTTACGAATTGAACCTCCGTTAACATAATTTTCATGTGCATCGCTGTCCGTCTGTAATGTGACTAGGATGTGATGCATATCAGCAGGGATGCAAATTGCAAGCAATTGGGTTTATTATAGGCATATGCAGGGGTCAGTTCTTTTTTGTTTACAGGGATTTTAGATGGATCTTGCATGTGTTTAAAATACACCAAATAATATTTTGGAATATAGCACCAAATGATAGGTTTGCTTGAAGTTGACCCATAAATGATCGTACTGATGAATATCATAACAAATGATGTAACACGTTTCAAATTTTTTGCCGTACTAGGCCACTTTTTGATAGTATTTGCGTTTTTATTTTTGATAGTATTTGCGTTTTTAGGCCAGGTCCCAAACTATTAGCGTTCGTGAGCTAGCCTCTGCCACGTCAGCAGCGGTCGCTATTGGGAATAGCGACCTCTTCATAGATATCAATTTTGTGCCTCCACACTTGGCTGTGTACGAAGGGGATCAGGAAATGAAGAGGTCGCTATTGGCACTAGCGACCTCTTCTAACTGAGATCGCTAGTGGCAATCGCGACCTCAGATGGACCCCCGAATGCTTCTAATTATGAGTCTTGGATGTTTATACTAAGGTCGCGATTACCAATCGCGACCACAGGTATGATAGGTCGCGATTGACATTAGCGATTATGCTGTTTGCCAAATTAGCTTATTCTCTGTGATGTTTATACTAAGGTCGCGATTACCAATCGCGACCACAGTTATGATAGGTCGCGATTGACATTAGCGATTATGCTGTTTGCCAAATCAGCTTATGTGAATGTGACTCATAATAGCCTACCACTGTGGTCGCTATTGGGAATAGCGACCTCAGTTGGAGGAGGTCGCTAGTGGCATTAGCGACCTTCTTTACACATACTCAGCCCAATCCCCCCGTACTCTACCAAGTGTGGGAGTGCAAATTTGGTGGATATGAAGATGCCGCTATTCCCAATAACGGCCGCTGCTGACGTGGCAGTGGCTAGCCCACGAACGCTAATAGATTAGGACCTGGCCTAAAAACGCAAATACTATCAAAAAGTGGCCTAGTACGGCAAAAAATTCACACGTTTCAACATCTAGTCTGTTTCTTTCTTTCTCTTTAGAATTCTAGAGAGAGAAGCTCCCAAAAAAGAAACCCTAACCCTAGATCTCAACCTTGGGGGGGCGGCGGCGGCGGCTAGGGTTCGTCGCCCCCCCCCCGGTTCCGCCGTTTGCTCCCCTCCTCTCTCCGTTTGCTCCCCTCCTCTTCTCCGCTTCTTCCCCGCCCCCCGCCAGTTGCCGTCGCCAACGACATCCGCCCCTCTTCTAATCCTCCCTGCGTTCCAATGGGTTCCGATGCTGGTGGGTTGGCTACATTGAGGAAGACGAGACCTGGGTTCCGATGGGTTCCGATGGGTTCCGATGGGCTCCGATGCTGGCGGTAGATTTTGCTGCTGGGTTTCGCTTTGCTGCTGGTTTTGCTGGCGATGTAAACAGAGGTTTGCTGATGGGGTCGCTGGCGAGTTCGACGACTTCGACGATCGGTCAGGCACAAGCCGAAGAGGGTTTCCGTTGAGGTAGACGAGATCGTCGACATGGGATTCCGGACGTTGGACGGCGTCGACTTGGGTGAGGGAGTCGGTCGCAGGGGCCATCGTCGGACTGTGGTGGAGTCGCGATCTATTCGGGAGTGTCCCTCATCGTCAACATAGAGATGGCTGCGACTAGTTATGGTCAGGAATCGGTGGTAAGCAACTATGAGGGTGTTTCTTTTTGGATGGGTGTTCATTGTACCGTCATTGGTGTTTACGGTTCCTCAAACGCACAGCTTCAATCTGCGGCTTGGATTGGCAGGTATGGTTTATTTGGTTTGGTGGGGGAGAGTGTTAGGTGAGGCAATTGGAATGAGGGAAGTGGTGTTTGAGCTTGGGTCTGTGTTGGGAGATGTGGGGAAGGGGAGAAAGGAGATTGGGTTGTGAGTAAGAGAGAGGAGTAGCGGAGGAGTCCCTAATATCCAAATTTTCTGCCTAAATATCCAAATTACAACCAACTTACAATTTGCAAGAAAATGTATCCTAGTTGGTGGGGCGACGGTAGTCCGACAATTTTATTGTTTGTGCTCTACTTTGTCCTTTTCAGGTCAAAGTGAGGAGTGCCTACGGTCTCTCTCATGTAAGGGAGCTTGGAGGGGGTGGTGGCGTTTGTTCAGCAGTCAGGGGACTGGACAACCTACGTTGCGAGGGGCTAGTGAGAGTCAACGAGGGTCAAGCAAGGGGATGAGAACCAGGACTCAATCTGTATATGGAGTTGTCAGATTGGTGGAGTGTCTGCGGTCTCTCATAGGGTGCTTGAAGTTGACGTGTGAGTCATTAATGGTAGCGACAGAGGTGTCAGTCTGAGCAGTCAGGGGAGAGAACATCCTTCGTTGCGAGGTGCCAGTGAGAATCAATGAGGGTCAAGCGAGGGGATGAGAACCAGGACTCAATCTGTACAAGGAGTTGTCAGATTGGTGGAGTGTCTGCGGTCTCTCATATGGTGCTTCAAGTTGACGTATGATTCACTGATGGGGGCGACGGAGGTGTCCGTACGACCGACGGTACGGAGAAACGGTGTACAAGCAAGGGACTGAGAGAGAGAATGAGCTCAAATTGGCACGAGAAATTGACTTGGACGAGTTCACTCGATTAGTAGGATTAGATTTCCTTGTATTTTTTGTTTGTTGGTTGGGGTGTATGAATTCCAGAACCCAGCCTGTTGGGATCTGAACTTTATAAGCCTTATTTTTTGGTTGTTTGTTTTGTTAAATTTTTTAATGAAACACAGGGGGGCCAAGGCCAACCTTTTACGATAAAAAAAAACACGTTTCAACATAAAATTTTCAAATGATAGTATTCATGAGTATCATACTAATGATGTGCAAGTGGATCCAGGCAGTGTTGATTGATGGACCCGAACCTGTTGAAATATATCCGAGAACTATGTAATATGAACTGTGGTGGACAGAGATGTTTACGAAGAAAATGCTCGCAGGTTAATGGAAAGTCACAGTCAAAAGAGGTACTTAAAATTAAGGTTCCCTAAAATGAAAAAGAAAAAGAATCTAATTTGCAGTCATTTAAACTAAAACGTAGTTCTTTTTCCAAGGTTTCATTATTGCTATTTTCAGATGAAAGATACGAGACAGACATTTTTTTGAATTTTGTTTCATTTAAAATCATATTTTGCAGGGTTAGAATTCAGGAAGAGAAGTTACCATTCATCACTGCTTGGCCAAAAGAACAACGACGAGGTTCCACAGGCAGCTCATGGGAAACAGCCGTGGGTGGCTTGTCACTCTCCTTGATCTTTCTGAAGGACCTTCTGGAAGGAACTAGAGGAGGGAGCAGGGAGTGAGAGCTCTTCCTATGTTCTTGTTGTTCAGATAGTGTTGATGAGCTGGTGGGAAGAAGAGGTTTGATCAGAGATGAAATAATATCCGGTGTGTGTCGCCCTTGAAACGAGGAAGTAAGGAACGAGTTGCTGAGTTTTCCCAGTGATGGTGTACCCAAAAATCCGATGGTTGGTGGCGTTACGCTACTGTATACATCGATTGACTTCCTGTAAATGAAGTCATAACATGTTAAAGCATTTTACATATTATGATAGTATATGATTACTGTAATACACTAAATATGAATGCATATATATCATGTTATTCATTGTACCCTACATGCACATATCAACTATACATTTGAACTCTCTATTTGTATTGCCTATCATTGAAGGTCTGAAACAAGAATGAGAATTCTTTTCTCATCTAAATCAGTACCTCCTATCATATGTGAACAATGGGAATTGCAGCGCAATAAGTATTTAGCAGTGATTCCATACTTCATGTTTTCCATCTGTCTTAAAGGAATGACTTCAGTTCTTGATATAAATCATTATGGAAATTGTTTGAAAGATGGTAAACAAGAAAAACTTTTAAATATGATCCCCCCCCCCCCCCCCCCCCCCCCCCCCCCAAAAAAAAAAAAAAAAAAAAAAAAGAATAACCATTAAGCGTTATCATTCTTAAAGAGAGAGCAACATGATATTATTTGTACCAAAGGAGTTTGCTGTTACATTACTCTTCCTTTAATTTAGTACTGTAATTTATATCACCAACATGGTGATAAGATGGTTGCTTGATCTCTTCCAATAATTAATTTCTTACCATTCTGGTCTAGGGGGAAATAATTGATTTGTTGAATTATTCTATGAATATGCTTCATTTCACCAACCAGTCATATCACATGCTATTCTGAGTGATACATATCACATGCTATTGCAGCATATTCGAGTTTATATGCAGATCCTTCATAACAAATAATGAATTGCAGTAGCTGATATAGCAGCTAATCTAAAAGAATTGATTTACAGATATTACAACATCAAACAGAATTATATCAAGAAAGAGCATTTTTTCTCGAATCTTTGTAACAATCTAAACATATGTTTACTAATTCTCAAGTGTGCAAGCAATTGCAAATTGCAGTGTATATATTTAATAGTTGACAAACATTTGCAAGGTTAGATCAAAGTTATATAATCCCAGTTGGGAGTTGGGTGAGAACAAACTAATGATATTGTTTATCAGCTATGTGCTGAAATGTGGGAAGTAGTACTGAACAAGTAACTAACTATAAGATGTTGTCATGGTCCCTTACTTAAAAGTAGATCCTTCTTACATTCAGATTCTTACTGATGAATATAAACACAGAGCAAGTCTAGATACATCAACACTCAATTATTATATGTTAATCATGCATTAAGTTTAATTTCAAGAACATGATAACACAATGACGACATAACTCTGCCAGCAATGCAAATCTTTTCTTAATCTGATCATGAGTCAAGTCACCTATTCAAGACTGATCAATATTGTCATATGGCCAATAAATAAGAGACAACCTTGATTCTGTGGTTTTGAGTATTCACAACTTGTTCAGATATGTACAAAGGTACGATGATCTGTGGGCGCCACTATAGGAGCACAGTTGGATCTAACATTTTTAAACTAGATACAAAACTTAATTTGAAATGAATGGCCAATTTTTTGACTGTTCAGCAATAAGAATGCCAAAATTTTGCCAAAATTCTCTTGGTTCTCTTAAATAGCTGTACGAAATAGTTAAGAATAGTAACTTTGCTAGATTGCATTAAACCACTACCACGTTTTTAATGAATTTCAAATAAAAATAACTGTTGATATGTTTCAATTAAGGTGTCAACCATAAACTTTCAGTAAATTTTAATTTGAACAGATCAGATTTGATAAGGTAGATTTCTCGTATCTAAGCTGTCTTGTAAGTGATGGCAGATTTTAAACTTACCTTATTTTAAACTAAAATGCTTTGGATCCAATTAATACATATACTCCCTCGGTCCCTCACCTACTTTCTTCAGCTCTCCTTAACTAAAATATAATTTAGGCATAGAAAATTCATGGGGCATTTTAGAAAAGAAATTTTCATGGTAAATTAAAAATGGGATTAAAAGTTAGATAATGGTTATGCAAATTAATCCTATATTGATACTGCTAGGGGTGTTTGGACATTCGATGAGAAGTAAATTTGGTACCTCAAACCCGGAGCAGAATATTATTAACTCAATGTGTGTGTGTGTTTGGGGGGGGGGGGGGGGGGGGGGGGGGGGGGGGGGGGAAGGGATTGAGGGAGTGCATGCGGTGTCTCTCATTTGGTGCTTATACTTGTCATTTGGGTCAGTGCTGAGGACGAAGAGGAAGAGCGTACGATAGTTGAAGAGGATAAACGGTGTACAAGCGAGGGACTGAGTGAGAGAATGAGCCCAAATTGACACAAGAAATTTGCTCTGGCGGGAGCGACCGATCAGTAGGACTAGATTGCGCTGTATTTTTTGTTTGTTAGTTGGAGTGTATGAGTTCAAGAGCTCAGCCTGTTAAGATCTGAACTTCATAAGCCTTATTTTTGCTGTATGTTTTGTTAAATTCTCTTTAATAAAATGCGGGGTTTTTTTAACCCACCGTTTAACGATAAAAAAAAAAAATCTTGTGTGTGTGTGTGTGGGGGGGGGGCGCTCAATGTTCATAGCGGTGAACAAGATGCTCTGGTCCATTAAGGTCAATGTGATGTGGTGGACCGTTTGAGTTGAAAGAAATCACTGAATATTTAGTAACACAAATGCATGGTTTTTTTAGGGACTACACAAATGCATTGTTAATTTGATCAAGGCTACTATTGTTTTTTGGACCACTACAGCTTGACTGCGATAAAGAAAAAGGCAAAGGACAAGTTCGCTGATTGAACAACCTCTACCTACAAGTTTGAGTGTGACGACAACTGTGCCGGGGGGTGGGTGATCCCACATAGTGACTTACTTCCAAGACAACATGACCTGTTGTTTTTTGGTTTCTTACTACATATTTTTGACTCTTTTTGTATTAGGATTGTAGTATGAGTATGTCATACAAAAAATTTCCTCCTACTACAACTAATAATTTATAATCCTCACCGTTTAAGTTGATATTCATATCATATAAAACATAGAGTGAAAAATAAATGACTAAATTTGAATATATTCTGTCCATTCTTCATAAGGTTGCAAAATAAACGGTTTTTCAACAATACAACTATTCTGAATATTAAATATATGGACAAAACACTTTCAACTTTGATAATATTTCATCTTGTTATATTCTATGATATATGTTGAATATTTTGAATGGTGTGGATCATGCATTAGGGAGGAGGGGATAAAAAATTTTAAGGTGCAAATAGAGCTGCTATCGGATCCTATCGGGTCGGGTCCTCCACTACCCGGACCCGGACCCGATACCTCACGGGTCCAAAAATTGGACCCGGACCCAGACTTGCGAGAATCGGGTCTGGGTCCGGGTCCTAATTAAAAAACATCTACCCGTCGAGTCCGGTAGCGGAGGATAAATATTTGCATTTAAGAATTTTGGCATCCGATACCCTACGGTTTCAACAATTTTTGTACTTAAGTACATGAATAAATATTATATTTACACATATATCTTCAACAATTACTATTTACATGTATATCCCTATAACACTATTATTCAAATTTCATATTTTTTTAGGTATTTTTTAATGGGCCCGGATCTGGGTCCGGATCGGTTCTATTTTGAGCTGACCCGGACACGAACCCATAAATGCATCGGGTCTTATTTTAGGACCCGGATCTGTATAGATAGGGTCGGTTCCGGTCCAATGCCGAGTCTAGGTTGGGTCAGAGTATCGGGTAAATGTGACAGTGCTAGGTGTCATGTCTCATTTCCTTCTGTTTTCTCTTGTAGTATGAGGATACAAAGAATCCTATGTCATAGGAGAAAATTTTCTCTGACGCACTAAACACATTATTTGTTTATATCTTTTTGGGCGAATGTGTACAATTTTCCAACACGATTGTGAGGTATGAGCATCATTGGCATATTCCTCGGTTGTTTGTTTCGTTATACATTATAATGAAAGCAATAAATTATCTGGAGCCCATGTTTGCCGTAAAAAAAACGCCATATATAATATACTTCCTCCGTTTCACTTTAAGTGATATTTAGGATTTTTTCTTATTTCACTTTAAGTGATATTATCCAATTCTTTTTCCTTTTTTTTTCCAAGAAAACCCTTATTTATGTTGAAATTTTGTCTTAATTACTCATCTTAATCCTAACAAATATTCTTAGAAAATTGTAGTTTCAACTTTCTAGGTTTTATTTTCTCCAAAAATTTAATGCCAACTGTATTGAAAAAAGAATTTTTAGTAATTTTAATTTTCTCTTGAAAACAGAATTTCTATTGATAAAACATTAATTATAATTTCTTAAAATCAGAATCTGTATTGGAAAAAGAATTAATAATTAAATTATGAAGACTTATTAATAAGTATGCAAAGGGAAATAAATATTTATCTCATCCTTTCTTAATCTGTATGCAAAACTTCTGAATATCACTTAAAGTGGAAGGAGGGAGTAGAAGATTTATGGGGAGAGTTTATTTAAAAATTAAAACCAATCATGTAGCTACTTCTTGACCAAAGTAAAGGACCCCAGGAGCACGACCCCTTATATATTTTTTCTCTGTTTTTTTACTCCACTCTAATTTCCTCATTCTCATTATTATTTGAATATCTCCTTTTGTGAGTAAAATTTAAGTATATATTAATTTAAAAAGGGTATGCTTTACCCAATAATAGCAGATTAAGTTGAAAATAGTACTCTTCCCAAAAGTAAATCATTTAAAATGGAGAAACTTTTCAAAATTGCAGGACAATTCCAAATTAATTAGAATTATAAAATGCAAAATGCAAAATGCAAAAAAGCAAAAAAGCAAAAAAAATGCAAACAAACAAAAACAAAAACAAAAAACAGTCAACTTTTTTTACATTTCCGAAAATGCCCCTATATTATTTACCTCCACAATGGCAGATTAAAGCCAAATCAGGAAAGACAAAATTACAGCCCAAAATAAAACTCCACTAATTCCACACCGTACGATCTCCATGAAACGGCCAGAAATCAACCAAAAAATTCGCTACGGAATCTAATAAGAGAATCTCTTACCTGTAACTCTGCGGCCAAGTAGTGTTATAAGAGTTCGGCCTGCTACGCCGCGGGCTGTCGATCGACGAAGAGTCATCTGAGCCGTCCGATTCTCCGTCATCGTTGACCTGCACCTTGCTCTCGGTGACGACGTCATCGTCGTCTTCTTCCTCGCTCTCGATGTAGAGATTCCGGTTCGAAACTGAGTTGTTGTTCATTTTGTCTGCAAAATAATTGGGATTAGGGTTCGAATCTGCAATTATGAAATGGTGGTTGTTTTGGTTTTACCTTGAGCGCGAATTTTGAAGGAGAGAGAGAGAGAGAAAAGAGAAGTTCGCTTTGGTGAGTTTTGCAGAGTGGGGATCCGATGTATATATATTTATAGAAGGGAGGGGGAGAGGGAAGATAAAGAGGAGAGAGAAATGGAGGGAGAAACTTATACGAAGCCCATGGGGGCCCATATACAAGACAAAGCCCAACTCATAAGCCATAATTCTCATTTTTATTTAAAAAAAAAAACCAATCTCGTCTCGTTCTCTCTACACGTGCCAAGGGCCTGGCCCTCACAGGTCAGTGAGGCGACCACCTCAGGCTTCCAATTTTTTTATAATTTCAGGGGTTTCAAATTTATATTTTTCTTGTAAATATAGGTATGTATTTTGTACGAAAAAATTTTATATTATTATTAGAGGCCCAAAAATAATTATTTGGCCCTTTTCGTCTCGAGCCCCAGGAACTCAGAGCCGGCCCTGTACCAGTGTGGTCCCCTCGTAAGTTTTTTTACCTGGTGAGCAAAATTGAGAGTTTGAATTCATCTTGTACCATAAAATATATTGGGGTAAGTGTGAGGGAGGGTGTGTGTATGTGGCTAATGCAACCATATATACTAGTATTATACACGTGCTGTGCACGTGAAGAAAATTGGGGGAATGAAAAGGATAAAAAAAAAATCTACCAACACGTACGTTACACGGGTTGGATCAAGGACAAATTACACTAAGGCCTTCTCCCATTATAGTAGTAGATAGTAGAGATGGCTGATGGTACTCGTATGTAATGTATGGCAATCATTCAATTTAGATTAAATTAAAGATTAAAATAATACACATCGTACTACATGCTATTTGGATCCCAATTGGGTAGAACCACCATCATGCGTTATGCCAAATAACCAAATTAATATTTAAGGATATATCAATTAAAGGACTTATATATTATCGAGAAGAAATAAAATAAAATAAAACATAAATTTTGAGATATATTGGAGAAATACCAAAGTTTAAGATATTAGACGTCTATAATCCAACCACAACCCAAGGCCAATTACAGAACCACAATGTCCAACCACTTTAAAGCCCCCACTCGGGTAACAAGCTCGTGATATTAGACAGACCGGATCAAAAAGTAAACATGCACCTACCTAGCTAGCTATGTGGTTTGACCTCAATGAAGAGTCAATCTCCTTTGACCCTGTGGAAACGTTGGCGGCCGCCGATAACTCATTGAGTCACCCAGCAGAAAACGACAACTGGAGAACAAATTTTACGTACGTATCAGAGCCAGTGGCAGCCCACGAACATGATGATGGTTACACAAGCATAGAAAATTATACAAGAGATAACCATCGCCTTGCATGACGTACACTGTTCATCGTGAAGACTTTCTTGGAAGATAATTAGTGGAAATTAATGTTGGGATTGGGGCGTCAACAAACGCCCTCTGATCGCAGCGGAACTAATTAGAGCAATGAGGAAGTCGAAATAGACGAGGCGAATAAATTGAGCAAGCTAGCAAGTAGATCCACCAAACTAACACAAACACAACAACGATGACTTATCCCGGTTAGACGAGGCGAATAAATTGAGAAATATAGGGAGATCTGATATTCAACTATAAGAGATTACAAGGAGTTACTGATTCAGGGATTAAACCCACTCACCAAGAACTATCTCTCTCTCGAGCCTCTCTTTGCAATGGAGAAAAGAATCCATGAAGTACTCCCTCTCATATTGGAGGAGTTTACAATATATATAGAAGAACAGAGAGAAAAGCTAGGTCTAATCTTGACCCTCAGTCGTCCGATAAAACCTGAAAAAGAAGTAACTGAATAGGAGCCGCACGATCTGACTTGGAGTTGAAGATTGGGCTGAACCGACCTAACAAATCGAGGCCCAAAAATGAATCAGCGTCGCGAGCGGCCGACCGTCCACCAAGATCGGTCGACCGTACCACTCTCTGACCTCCCAGTACAACGAGCGGTCGGGGGTGCAGTCGGGGGGTGCGGTCGACTGTCACCATGACCGGTCGATCGCAACTAGCCTGCACCTGCTGCTGCTGCTGTTCTCCTTCTACTCGCTTCGACCTCTGCGCTTCATATTACCTTCTTTTAATCTGAACAACGAGCATACAAGACACAATCCTAAATATTAATATCCTGCCATTCTATAGCTTTGAGATTTTGTATCATCACCCATGTTTCATGTGATTTGATTCCACGTTTTTTTGGTTGTTGTTGTTAGGGTCGGCCCCCTAGTGGAGGCCGGGGAGGCGGTTGCCTCGGGCTCCTGAATTTTCTGCATTTTTAGGGGCCCAAAAAAAATCTTGTATTTTTATATATACATGTTTTGCGCGTAATATTTTTTTGAGCATTTGTTTTTTAAATTAGCACTTGGACCGGCATATCTTAGTAGTGTTTAGGGTTGTGTGGATTTATTTTTCTTTCAAATCTCTAAATCTTCATCTATTTCTTAATATAGTCGGTTTTAAAGAATTGTAGCAAAAAAATATTTCAAAAAAATTGTTACCAATATTTTTATAAAATTAAATTTCGACTCGGGCCCGTAAACTTAGGGCCTGGGCTGGTTGTTGTGGATGTTCAAGAAATTAAATTGTATTATGTTATTTGATTAAAAGATTAATACAAATTGATATTTTGGATTAGTTATTTCTTCCTCAAATTTAGAAATTATTTCCAATTTTATACTAGTTTCTCTTTCTTATTAGTTTTGTTCTCTTTCAATTTTATAAACCACACACAAAGGAAAGAAGAAAAAAAAAAACCACTCAAATACTGGATGAGAAGAGGCATATCTTTGATGAGAATCTCAGACACAATTCCAACGTTATAACAGCAAACCACTCAAAAACAAAACAGAAGCATCGGAGACAACATGTTGTCCAGTTGTTGCTTTGACAGGACAACATGTCTCGTCCTAGTCCATTCAGATAGTTTAAGGTCTTAATTTGTTGTCTAATGTCTTAATCTAGCATGTTTAATGTCTAATTTAATTAATTTAGCTAATTTAATCACTAATCTATAATTTAATCATATTAAACATTAAAAAAATAGATTGAACAACATATTCCGTCCAATTATTATATTTTCTTTTTTTGTCATATTTTGCCAAACGACGAGTGCAAAGAATCTAATATTTTGTCATTTTTTATTTTGCCAAACGACGAGTGCAGAGAATCTAATATTTTGTCATTTCCTGAGAATGTCGAGAGTTTAGGGGTCGGCAAGGGCACTGGCGAGCCGTAGCGCTTTCCTGAGAAAACAACCCTGGTGCTCGGCCTAACCTCGGAATGTCGAGGGTTTAGGGGTCGGCAAGGGCGCTGGCGAGCCGTAGCGCTTTCCTGAGAAAACAACCCTGGTGCTCGGCCTGACCTCAGAATGTCGAGGATTTAGGGGTCGGCAAGGGCGCTGGCGAGCCGTAGCGCTTTCCTGAGAAAGCAACCCTGGTGCTCGGCCTGACCTCGAAATGTCGAGGATTTAGGGGTTGGCAAGGGCGCTGCCGAGCCGGTGCGCTTTCGTGAGAAAGCAACCCTGGTGCTCGGCCTGACCTCGGAATGTCGAGAGTTTAGGGGTTGGCAAGGGCGCTGGCGAGCCGGTGCGCTTTCGTGAGAAAGCAACCCTGGTGCTCGGCCTAACCTCGGAATGTCGAGGGTTTAGGGGTCGGCAAAGGCGCTGGCGAGCCGTAGCGCTTTCCTGAGAAAGCAATCCTGGTGCTCGACCTGACCTCGGAATGTCGAGGGCTTAGAGGTCGGCAAAGGCGCTGGCGAGCCGTACCGCTTTCTTGAGAAAGCAATCCTGGTGCTCGGCCTAACCTCGGAATGTCGAGGGTTTAGAGCTCGGCAAGGGCGCTGGCGAGTCGTAGCGCTTTCCTGAGAAAGCAACCATGGTGCTCAGCCTGACCTCGGAATGTCAAGGGTTTAGGGGTCGGCAAGAGCGCTGGCGAGCCGTAGTGCTTTCCTGAGAAAGCAACCCTGGTGCTCTGCCTGACCTCGGAATGTCGAGGGTTTACGGGTCGGCAAGGGTGATGGCGAGCCGTTGCGCTCAGAGTTAGCGTTGAGCTTCAGTCTCCCAGTGGAATTAATGAGGCTCCGGGATTCGCGCGCGACGCTTCAGTTCCCTAGGGGCATTGATGATGCTTCAGAATTCGTGCGGCATTTTAGCTCCCAAGGTATACAGCGAGATGCTTTGCCTTCCGTCGCTTGGCCTTCCTGGGGTCATAATTGCGGCTTTGAAGTGCTATAAGTACCCCCTTCCCTTGTTGCTCTCCTAGCAGAAGAATGTACTGGTAGCTCATCGGCTATCAGAGGTGTCTGCAGCAGGCGGACGCCTAACATTGAAACTTTTTAAGGCCTAGAGCCCCGGATAGGTGGTTCCACTGCCGTCTCTGTCTTCCTTTGGGTATGCGGCTCTGAGGGTCGTCTGTCTAAAGGAGATAGAGACGGGAGGCGTATCGACCGATGTTTGGGGCCTGGGCAGACGAGTTTGCCGTTGTCTGGTATTCTTGGGTATATCAATCTGAGCCCAGGGTTCGGTTGAGATTGGTAAACCCAAAAATATCAGGTTCGGTTGACTAAAGCAGAGGACCTCGGATGGGTGGTTCTCCTGCCATCCCGGTCTTCCTTTGGGTATACGGCTCTGAGGGCTATCTGTCCGCAGGAGGCAGGGATGGGAGGCGTACCGACCAAGGTCCGGGGCCTGGGAGGCGAGAGTCTATCGTTTCCCTAATAATTTTTGGTATATCAATCTGAGCCCATGGTTAGGCTCAGATGGGTATACAAGAAAATATTAGGTTCGGCTGACACAGGTTCGGGATCGAGAACCCGGGCACGGTGGTTCTCCTCCCGCCCTTGAACAGTTCGGGGTTTTGGCTTTTAGGGTCACAAGTCCCAAATTGTTCTTGGGTGAGAGGGGTGCCGATCGAACCCCGGAGCTCGGGGCGCTAGCTGAAGGCGAGCGCCTTAAAACTTTAAAGTAAACTTTTTATGGAGCAACGGGCTGTCATCGCCGAGTGGAGTGGGGCACAAGGCCTGAAAAAGGCCAGAGTCCAGCTCAGGGTCGATGCCCAGCGTTCGACCTGTTGGCCTGTGTTCGGCGACGATTGTGTGGAAACTAAAGGGTTACCAACCGCTTGTCTTGATGACGTCACTGTCGCGAGTTTCTAGGAGCAGTTAACATGATTTTGTATGAACTATTTTGCGAAAATCTAGGAACAATATTGCGAGAATCGAGGAGTCTCTCGATGCTCTATAAATATCCCCCACCCCCCTTTCTTTTTCATTCTTCACTTTTACTCTCTCTCTCTCTAGAACACAGTATCTTCAACGCTTCTCTCTCTAGTCTGCTGCACTTGCTCATCTCGCCGAAGCAGATCAGGTTAGTTCAGTCACTTTTTCCTTTAGTATGTCTAAGGCTCAGTCTGGGTCTTCGGCTTCGACCTCGAGGGAGAGGGATGACACCCTCACGGGCCTTGCTGACTCGACGTCCTAGGAGGAGGATACCAAGGTGTACGATGTGAAGCCCCTTCGTGTTAGGAGGCTATTCGTCGTTCAAAGCAGTGACTCCGAGGAGGAGGACAGCGGAAGCACGGATGAGGTGGAGGTGTTGGATTTCGTGTCAAGCGATAGTGCTGAAGAAGGAGAGGCGGAAGTGTCGACGGCTTGGAGGAAGGGCAGGGTAGGAGTATCGTTGGTTCGGAGGAAGGGCAAGGGGGCACGCTCTTCTTCGATGGCGACTGTCCTCGAGCCATTGGCCATGCCTTCTCTGGAGAAGGCCAAGAAAAAGAGGCAGCCGAGAGAGAAGTGGACGATGCCTAGCAGTCCGGATAGGACGACCTCTGCTCGTGATTTGGCGACCGGGTTCTTACCGCAGCCGAGGTCGATCAGGCAGTATCCTGACGATCTTTTAGACAAAATCTTATACGGGGTACAACCGTCTTCGCTGAGCCGCCAAAAGATCAAGTTGGATGCCACACCATCGACTCTGGAGGCAGATGACTTGGGCGTCATTCGGTCGGCCTTCCATATTGGACCAGACAACGAGTTGATGTTGCCGAGCCCTGGTCTTCGGCCCACCGACCCTTTGTCTGAGTGGTACTGCATCTTCCCAGCTGATCGTTCGGTTCTGGGCTTCGGTTGCCGATCTACCCGTTCATTCGAGAAGTGTTGAATTGGGCGTCCCTGGCTCCGATGCAATATGGGCCGAACTCGTGGAAGCAGATGGTGTGCTTCGTGCTATTGTGCGAAGAGAGGAGGCTGCCGCTGAGACTGGATGTCTTTCGGGCGATGCTGGGGATCAGCTCGTCTGGGGAGTTTGAGGGCATCTTTTATATCTCTCCTCGGGGCCGAGAGAAAGTAGTCCACGGCCATCCGAACTTGATCAAAGAGTGGAAGAAGAAGTACTTCGTCATCCGGAGTAAAAGCCTTGGGATATTCCCACTCGATGGAATTTCTACAAGCTGAACTTCAAGGCGCCGAGGCCGAAGGACCTGTCCGCCGCGGAGTGGGGGTACGTCGAGTGCCTTCGAAAGGGGAACATCATCAGCTGGCCGAAGGTGACGGAAGGTCACATGGCCCGCATCGGATTGAGCCCAGCTACGTCTAGTATGTAGTTTATTCCATTTTGTTCATTCTAGTATTCTTTTGTGCTCATTGTTGTTAATGGGTCTTCTTGCAGGTATGGACCCAGAATCGATCAAGGCTAGAAGGATCGCCCTGAAGAAGCAGAGGGTTAAGGAGAGCGGTCAAGGGAAGAGAGTGAGGGGTTCCTCACAGGTCGTCTCTGATGCCCCCACCAAACCAAGGGCAAAAAAAGCGCGCCCTGAGGCGGACAAAGAGGTGCTCGTCCCGCGAAGCCCAGCAGAGAAGACGGTGACCGACCGTGCCAAGGGGAAGGTGCCTCCGCTCCGGGCCGATGCTGCAGAAATCGTGGGAGAGGAGATGTTGCAGCCGTAGGCCCCGGACTGGTAGATCCGGAAGGGAGATAGCTTGACTAAGGGGGCTATTGCTATCAAGGTCTACGATAAGCTGGCGACTCCCCGGGATCGCCAGAGCATGAGCAACGACACCTTGGAGGTGGCTTACATGCGGCTGGCGTAGGCGAACGTGCTGGTAAGATTTGCCGGCCCTTTTTCTTTTGTAACTTTTTAAACGGAGCGACTCTTTTTTCGAACCACCGTCTGTGTTGCAGGCTTGTCTGGAGGGGGCCTAAGTGATGAAGCTCCACGAGAAGGCCCTGGAGCAAGATGATGGAACTGTGATGATTCCCAGGACCACGGATTGGTGTGCGTATCGATCATAAAAGCTTAACAGATTTAATACGTGATCTAACCCTTTATAGCGGAATCTAGGGTTCAAGAATTATACCTGCGATGAGAAGAAGACGATAGTTTTTAGCAACCTCAAGCCGTCAGCGACCCCAAGATCTTCTGCACGTATTCCTTCCTCGGGTTGGACGTCGTGTGGGCGACGGTCTACCAACCTTTCTTCTCCTTGGCTGACCTCTCTTTCTCTCCTTACGTGAATCACGAATTTAGAGAAAACTTCTTATCTCTGATAATGATATGATGGCCAGAGAATAGAGGATATATATATAAGGCTACGGCAGGGACCATGAGGAGAAATTAGGGTTAGGTCTCCTGACGAATCTGGGTATCCCGTGTTCAGCCCGAACACACAACCCAGGCCCATTAACAATAGTTCGGTCCACTAAAGAGCTATTGTTGCACTACCTTCCTAATCCCAAATTATATTTATGGGCTCCTTTTATTATATGCTCGTTCAGCTTCCCATGTTAAGATATCGAATGTCCGTCGATCAAATTAAGTTACTGACAACTATATTGAACAACATCTTTTATCCTTAAGTAGTACCACTCAACTTTATTTGTCATGTCGGATGTAATCCACCTGCAGGGTTTACATGACAATCCTTATGAGCTCCTTAAGGGGACATCATCAATCCGACGTATAGGGACATGGATTCCTTTTACAATCAACAGCCCATCATACATACAATGCTATTACCCAATTCATAGAGGTTGTTGATCCATAATGAATCTCACTCTTTTATGAGTCAAAGTAATGCACACTGCATATACATGTCTGTTATTATATCTGGATTAAGAGCATAAGCATCCATAATAACAGAAGTGTTTGTTCTCTTTTGTAGTCAGTACAAATAGAACAACCTCAAGTGGTCTTGTTCAATACACACAAAGTGTACTAGTGTAAACCTATAGTCAAGATAGACTAATACCAGATTACACTACAACCTTTCCAATTGATTGTCCAAGTCCGTCTAGGTTGTGAACTATTTATATATTCCATAGGGAACTGATAATATGATCTTCTGTGTGTCTCCTCACACCATATTATCAACCTTATAGAATATCAGATACTTGCATTAATATTATAATAAACACAATATGCAAACATATGCCCATATGATTCTCATTCAAAAAAAATAAGAAAATAAAGTTAATACAAAAGTGATGCTTTCAGTATATAACCCTAACAATCTCCCACTTATACTCAAAGTATTGCTTTTCAGTATACTGTTACAAATCTCCCACTTATACTTAAAGCCATGCTGCTACGCATCTGACTCCCATTCCCTCAAAATGACTATCAAAAGCCTTAGCTGGTAAGCTCTTAGTGAAGGGATCAGCTAGGTTGTCTGCTGATGCTATCTTGATCACATCAACTTTTCCTTTCTTTACGAAATCTCGTATCAGGTGGTACTTACGCTCAATGTGTTTACCTGTCTTATGGGCTCGTGGTTCTTTCGAATTTGCAACTGCACTACTATTATCACAATAAAGTGTAATAGCCTTAGGCAAATTAGGTACCACATCCAAGTCCAATAGGAAGTTTCTGAGCCAAACCGTTTCTTTGGCTGCCTCAGAGGCTGCCACATACTCGGCTTCCATGGTAGAATCAGCAATACATTTTTGCTTGATACTCCTCCATATAGTGGCTCCACCTCCCAAAGTAAATACATAACCTGAGGTTGATTTCCTGGAATCCCTATTTGACTGAAAATCTGAGTCTGTATACCCCAAGGCAACTAAACTATCTGCCTGGTAAACTAGCATGTAATCTTTAGTCCTTTTCAGGTACTTCAAAATATGCTTTACGGCAGTCCAATGCTCTTGTCCCGGGTTAGACTGATATCTGCTAACCATGCCAACGGCAAAACAGATATCTGGTCTCATACATAGCATTGCATACATTAAGCTTCCTACTGCTGAAGCATAAAGAACTGCTTTCATGTTCTCTATCTCTTAGCATGTAATCTTTGGTGCTAACAATGACATCTAGGGTCACGACTCCTTCTATCACAACCGGGACGCTGGAGAACCCATGCAGGGTGTATCCGGCCGGCTTGCGCCTGTCCCTGGGAAATTTTAGGTTCTTGAAGGCATCGAGGAAGAGGATGTTTACCGAACTCCCGTTGTCGATGAGGATCCGGCGAACCTCAAAATTTGCCATGTCGAGACTAATGACGAGGGCATCGCAGTGGGGAAGGCGGACGCCCTCCAGGTCCTCTCCCAAAAAGAGACAGGGAGTAGCTGCATCCGAGGAGACGGGAGGTCTCGGACGGCGTTCACCTCTCGGACGAACGCTTTACGGGAACTATTAGACTCCCCTCCCATGGGTCCCCGTGGACACAATGTAGAATGGCCTGTCCTTCGGTCCCTCTAGTCTCGAGATCTCGCTCGGGATGGCAGTTCGGAGTGCGAGTGGGGGGCGAAGGCCTCCGGTTTCTCGTATCCTTCTGCTCCCTCTGGTTTTCCCTTGTGAACTCACGGAGGTACCCTCGTTGGACGAGGACCTCGATTTCTTCTTTCAGGGCCCGACACTGGTCGGTTTTGTGCCCGTGATCCCGATGGAAGCGGCAGTAGAAGCGCAGGTCTCGCTTCTTGTTGTTGCTCGGTCGAGGGGGTAATCGGACGAGGACCTTGTCCTCTATTTCCAGGAGGATGGCGGACACGTTCTGTGTTAAGAGCATGTATCTCTCGAAGCAGGGGACCAGAGGCGCCCTCTTCATGCCGACCCCTTCTTTTGGTGCTTTCTGGCAGGCTCGGTCTCGTCGACCTTGCGCTTGCCCTTCCCTGTGGCTTCTTTGGCGCCTTCCGGGTTTAAAGCTTCTTCTGCCCGTATGTACTTCTCGACTCGGTTGAGCAGGTCAGGGAAGTCCTAGGGAGGGTTCTTGGCCAAGGAGATGCTGTATCGGACATTATGCCGGAAGGCGGCCAAGGCAACCCCGGCGTCTAGGGAGGAGACAGATCTTGCCTCGGTGGTGAACCTCCTGACGAAGTCGCGGAGTAACTCTCCCTCTTTCTGTCGGAGATCTAGTAAGGATGCACTGGTCTTCTCGGCCTTCCTGCTGGTTATGAAGTGGGCCAAGAAGTTGGCCTCCAGTTAGTCAAACGAGAAGATCGAGCCTGGGGGGAGTTTGGAGAACCACTCCCGAGCCGGACCCCGGAGTGTAGCAAGGAATGCGCGGCACAACAGGGGATTTGAAGCGCTGTGAATCATCATGAGGGTCTTGAAACCCTCCATGTGATCAGCAGGATCACCCTCGCCGTTATAGATCTCGAATTGTGGAGGCCGAAAATTCTGGGGGATCTCCGCTTCTAGGATGGCAGCCGAGAAAGGTGGTCGGGTCGGCCTGCGGCCTAGAGTGGGGTTCGGATCACCGTTGCCGAGGTGGTCGAGGCGATTCTCCATCTCCAGTAGGCGTCGGAGCACCTCGTCTTCGCATTCCTGGAGATGGGTCAGTTCACGAGTGTGGCTCCTTCCATCGCCCGCCCGGTGGGATTGGTTGAATGTCTCGGCTTTGGGCACTCCGTGGATGGCCTCCATGATTTCGTCCCGGAAGCTGCGGAACTCGGCCCTTGTGACCGCACCATGGTCAACCGGGTCGTGCTGGGGCGGCAATCTTCAACCGATGCGGCTGAATGCCGATGCTCGTCCTTCGGGCGGAGGTCTAGAGTGGTTTGGAGCCGAGTTGGAAGCGGTCCCTCCCCTAGTCTGACTCGCCCTTCGGTTCTGGATGAACCGACGAAGGTCGGGTGCGACCAACTGAGATGCGCCTTGTTGGTTTTCGAGGATGACCCTCGGGTTATTCGATCCCTGAATGCCATCGAGGGCATCCTGAAGAGGAGGCCTGTTCGGACGACGTGCGGAGGTAACCGCTCTTCTGGGTTTGGGTCCCATAATAGCGTGGATCGAGGGATGCCGCTGTTGGCGAGGTTCGGGCTGACGTCCGTACCGAGCGAGAGACTTTCCACAGACGATGCCAACCTGATGTGGTTTGTTTTTAGGGAGTGTGGGTGCACCAGGCGTGAGTTGTATTTGTTTGTTTCGTGGAAGGACGGTACTGGACGGTACGCTTGACCCTCGGCAAGAGGGGCACGAGCGGGTACTGAGGCGGAGGTCGGATGGTTGGCTCGGTAGTGGAGGCTCGGCTCGGATCTGGAAGCTCGGATCCAGGAGTCTCGTGTACCTGCACTTGGCCTAGGAACACCGGGGTTGATCCCGGTGGCAGGCCCTCCGACGGTCTAGTTAGTTACTGAAGTAGAGCAACAGTAGCTAGGGTTTTAAGAGAAAAAAGATTGATTACCTTTGAAGGGGGGAGAGGGCCTGGTATTTATAGGCATACCAAACGGGTATGGATCCGTTTGGGCAGGGTCTGGACCCGTATACCCGTGGGCTTTGGGGAGTAGAAGCCCATGGGCTTAAGTGTGATCTGATGATCATGGATGAGAGGTTTTTGAGAGGATTGGATGGCCTAGGATGTGCCAGGTCATTTTTCCCCTATGTCAGCTACTTTTTTATTTTTTTGTAATATATATAAAAAAAATAGAAGATGACATCATCATCGCTTCATTAACAAACTACTAGTATTTTTCACGTGCGATGCACGTTTTAATAAGAATTAGAAGATTGTCACGTGCAATTTACGTATTAAGAAATAATTTTGGAGTTGGACGTGCGTTGCACGTAATTGGTAAAAATATTTTGGAGGAAAAGCTACAATTTGTACGTACAATGCACGGATTTATAAATAGAATTTGAGTTGTACGTGCAACATATGTATATGTTTAGTGTTAAATAAATATTGTAAATTATTTTGCACATGTGTTGCACGTTTTAAAAAGGTGAATTTTTTTTTATTTGTTTGTTTTTGTTGTAATTAATGAGGGAGTTAGAGTTGCACGTGCAACACACGGGTTTATATGTTGACAACATTACAACTCCAACTCTCCCATTATAATATCTATACTATTATTAAGCAAAGCCCCATTTTGGCGGCTTTTTACTATCATGCACCCATAAACATAAAAGGCTAAAAAAATATAGGGCTAATATCAGAGGTCAAAAATGTAATTTGCATGTATTACGAAAAAAATAAACACATGCATGCAAATATCAAAATGAATAAATTTGCATGCAATTACTTATGCAATTACTTTGCTGATGAATAAATTTGCATGCAATTACATTGGTAGGAGGAAACTATTCATTTGTTACCATTAATAGTTCATGTTGGCTTCAATGTCTAGGAAGAACGATGCATGTATACTAAGTTGATCAAAATTTAAAAAGTAAACAATACAAAAAAGTTACTGTCTAAACTAATATGTGCATGCCTGTAGAAACCAAAATTGTGCAAATATCAAAATGTCAACTCTGCATGCAACCTCTTCGGTGACCAACCCCTTCCACAAAATCCTACACACCTTTAAATATTAGGGCGTGCATCGCACGCGTGCAAATAGCTAGTTAGAGATTAACGAAACATAGTAGGCCAAAATACAATAATCTCCAAAAGTACCAGCACCGAGTCTACATGGCCTGGGTATAAAACATCCAGTAATCTAAACCAAAATAAGATACATAAAGAAATTTAGCTGAAGCTGCAACCTGGAGCGACAATTTGTGAACACTCCTATCTTTATCTGCTGAATGTCGGTACCAGGGTCCTTCCTTCTTCCATTTGCTCTTTGAACCTCCTTGGTCCGGATTCTGGAACTGCCTGTGATGTCACGAACAACAAAGAAGAAAGGAGGACCCGTTTTGGGCAAAACCGCTTAAAAATTCTTGAAATTTGCCAACCAACATTGTATGTTTAAAAAGAAAACGACCAACCGCTATATTTTCAACACAAAAAAATAAATAAAAATAATAATATATTAAAAGAAATGTTAGCTTAAAAATTTTGAATTAAATCAAAATTGATAGTTACTCTTTATAATGAATCCTTTTTTCTAATAGTAAAGATGATATCGTCGTGAAAAATTAACGAAACACGGTAGTACATATTATAGACATCCATATTTAACTCCATACACAGATCAATTCGAGAGATACAACTATAAAATCTTGAGCATAATTGAAGATACAAATACTCCATCCATATCGAACTCCATACTATAATCAATCCTTTACAGAATTATACAATCTATGACTTCCCCACATATATAAATCCCAATGCTGGATGGTCTAAGTAAGCAGCAACTTCACAGTAATTTTCCCAATATCATCAACTGAACATATGGATGATCCTCAGAAGCTTTTATAATGCCTGTGACAAATTTCATTCCCTCCTTCAATCCATTTGATGAAATCACTATTTTGATGATCTGTTTGCTGTGAGCACAGCTACAAATTTTTCTAAGCATTACTCCGTACATGGGACTTCCAGGATCTATGACATGTTGCTACCAATCTGAGCATACGCCAAATGAATTCTCATCGTTGACACCATCATCAATCACAAGATTTCCCTTTCCATACGTCATAAATTGCTCTTTCATTCTTAAGGCAAACTGCAAGAAGACCTGCGAACCAGTTCAAGAAAACATCAATCATCACTATGTAGGCTGCATCAGGTTAGCTGAAAATGTTGCAAGGCGATAACGTCTTGGAAATACATATAAAATTCACAGGGATAATTAATTGATAGCCTTCATCTACAAGCAGGGAGGGGTGGCTACCTCCAAAGTCATAACTGCCAACCTACAAGTTTTCATTTACAGTTCTGATTAGATTCTTGATAGCATGGGTGTTTTAGGTTGTGGTTACCCCAACCCAACTGTTTTATGATTAGAAGTTCTAATCTAGTTGGGAATAGGAGCAATCCACCTCTATAAATAAAAACAGTGTCCTAATGAATTGAGATTGAATCCATCATGCAGGCTAGTGTCAGCAGAGGTGATTTCTCACTCTACCTAACTTACATTGGAATGGAGAGGGAATCTCTCCTCTCCAATAGTTGGAACAATCATATTAAAGCTATTTTCTACGAAATGGATACACAACCTTCAGAGGCACACATAGTAGACCGACTTGATTTCTTTACATCGGAATCAAGATATTAATAGAATCCAATCATGGCAAAGATCCAAGTAGAGACACTGTAGTCCATGGAATATAGACGGAATTTCAATCAACAAGTCAACTTGTTTGGGACCTCGGGTCAAAACAACACAGGAGACTTGGCGCTTCTATACCAAAAAAAGGAGACTAAAAGGAGCAGCAGCACATCTATAGCAGTGTGTGCCAAGCAGAAAGAGATTAAAGTGGGAAACACAAGGATAAGTTGTCACAAGAAACTGAAAACTAGTGCCCATATATCCATCTACACAGGGTTAACAAACAGAATATTGGCACTACCATATTAAATGAGGGTAGAGCGCAGTAACTGATGTGGGTAAATAATCCAACTCAATTTGAGCTGTCTGAAACCCTCAAAATCTGCTCCTCTCCTATCATCAGACCTGAGCATCTGTTTTTTCATATATATCAGTTTTTAAGAATTGTGCTAAAAAAAAAGAATTCCAAATTTCTTTTATACCATTTTTTTTAAAACAAATTTTAAAAGGGGGCCCATTTTGAGACTTCACCTCGGCCCCATAAACTCTGGGCCGGCCATGAGTACTCACGCATACAGAGATGCAATCCAATATAGCAAAAGGACAAAAGACAATAAACCTCTACCACTAAACAAGTCTAAACTTAAGAACTAAAACTGCCTATAGATAATGAATAATGTTCATATACTAGATTTGCCCGTGGACACGTGCCTACGGCACGTCTTCGGAACGATACAACACACAAAAAATCCTGCAAATAGTAAAACAACAATTATGTAGTTCAAATTTGAATAGTATGACAATAATTAGTTGTAAATAAAAGTCCATATTTCTATTAGTATATGTTGAAAATAATTATAAATGAGGGTGTAAAATTCAACTTCTTAGAACTTTAAGGGTGGAAAATAATGAAATATAATTGTTGAAGAGATATTTGCTATTTTCAATATAACATGTGCAATAAAAAAACATATCTGAAAATTTTACAAACCTGAAATCTTAAAACTAATTTCCTAAGTAAGTTAACAAAGAATGGGAGAGAGAGAGGGAGAGAGAAAAAGAGAGAAATATGAAAAAGGGAAGAGAGAAGAGAGAGATAGTAATAAAGTAATGAGTTTTTTAGTTTTGGAGGGAAATTTTAATTTTGGGTTTAAAATTTTGGGCGGAAAAATATGTTTTGTGAGAATCAATCAAGACCATTGATTTTAGGGGAGATTGAATGAGAGCCACTTGATAGCTTTCTTTGTAATTTATTATATAGATTGTATTTAATTGTGTTAGCTTAATATTATCATTGTCCTTGCTATTCTAAATTATATAATTCACTGCAGATTTTAATTTTCAAATATCTTGAATGCCTTTTAATAAGAGAACTAATATTAGCACAAGCTCCTTAGTGTAGTGCATATGTAGTCCCCGTTTAAACCCAAAATTCCTATATTTGGCATTTAGAAATAGGAATTTTAAGTTCTAGCTGAAGTTATTTGAACCCAAAATTTGGATTTTTTTAACAAAAAAAAAAAAAAAACAGACAGACGATAGATATAGTTTCGCCCCGTTTATTATTATTTTAAATTTAATATGCTCTCGGACGGTGGATGATTTTGTGTCCGACGAAATTTTGGGCTAAATATGTGTTGGGAATAAATGGACCTGAGTGTACCAAGTGACCTTTCTGGAATTGATCTGCAACAGGAAGAAAGTGAGAAGTAGCTCGAGGCGTGGGTTGCACTTTCTTTAAGAAACTATTTGGCCGATTCTGGAGATGAATCGTTGATCACCAAACACTTCTCCCGGGATACAACGAGCTTCTGATCTACAGTGCTGCCAAGACTTCAATGCAGCACGTACCAACTTGCACCAGCAAAAACCGCAGAAATTGGATTTTTTTGAGAAAATTTTGAATGATAGAATTTTCTTTTTCTTTTTCTGTTTTCTGTGTCTTCTTCTTCCCAAAGATACTCATCTTATAGCCTGTAACCAGGAAGCTATAATGTGTGTGCATTAATCCAAAAAACGGCTATATAATGAATACCATTTAATTTTTGAAACTGCTATAACATAAAGTCTATTTAAGTGAAACTGCTATATTTATTAAAAACGTTTTGAATTCTGAAAGTTCAAAAAAAAAAAAAAGTTCTGTTTGTTTTTTTTTTCAATAGACCCCAAGACCGACCCCTAAGGCCCGGCCCGGTCATATATATATATATATATATATATATATATATATATATATATATATATATATATATATATATATATATCATGTAGAATGTAGGAATTGAACCCCCAACCTCTTGTGAACTCAAAACTTTAACCGTTAGGCCATGAGACAGTATTGATAACAAGATGAGTGTTTTGAATGTATACTCAATTCCAACAATATGCATCAGACAAAATTTGTTATTTTGTCTGACACATTCAAAAAAATAATTTTAAAATGTATGCATATGTATGCATAACAATTCTTATGCCTCATTCCATCTCAACCCTTGAACCCGAAATTCACACAAATCTCAAAGCTAATACTTTAGCATAACAATTCTTATAAGCCAAATTCCATAGAACACACCCTTCAGCTTTTGGGGAAAAAAGCTCTCGGACGGGAGATCAAATCCTGTCCGGTTTTTTTTTAATTGAAAAATGCACTATGTTTTTCAAAAAAAAAATATTTGGGACGAGATCGTCCAATAGATTTTTTAAAAAAAATTGGGACGAGAATTCATATTTCGTCCAATCAACTTTGCAGTTAAAATTTTCTATGGACGAAAGCTCATGTTTCGGATGCTATAATTGGAAAATTCTTATCTCTTCTCAAATATAGAAGAGTATTGTTCCCAAAACTTAAAATTTGGGTATTTAGCTAACGAGTGCGGCACTTTTTTAGGCAAAATTAAAATTTCAAATTTTTTTTTTTGATAAAAAGATGACTAAGTCATCGCTTCATTAATTAGGAGTTAACGAAACAGTAACAAGACTACAAATAGAGCTCGAAGGCTAACATCATAAAAGTTCGGCTGCACTAAGGCCACAACCGGAACTATTCAAAATACATCAAACTAAACAACCATTCATTGCAGAAAATAAAACTGCTCCTTGGGCATCCTCCCTCCCATTAGCTACTCCTCCTCCTCCACTCTCCTCTTCTTTCTGGCATTGAGCAACCCTGTCCATTCGAAACAACAAAATTTAATTTTATGCATCAGAACAGGTAATCTATGATCAACGCTATTGAAACAGAGATCGTTACGGTCTAGCCAAAGGTTCCACAAGATAGAAGCCACTAATAAATCCCAATAAATTCTTACATCCCTCCTAATCCTGTGCTCTCTAATCTCCCCCCAGACCTCCGCACTAGACCCTGGACACTGAACAACTCCGAACGCTAGACCTAATTTTCCCCACACCCATCTCGCTCTGATGCACGTAAAGAATATATGATTCGTATCCTCTTCGTGATTTAAGCACCTATTACAAGAGACGCCATCCATGAAACCCCTTTTCCTAAGGTTAACTTTAGACAGAATCGTGTCATTATCCACCAACCACAAAAAAACTTTCACTTTAGAAGGTGCTTTGATTCCCCAAATAACCGCAGCACTCGCATTCCTTAAGCCTCCGTCATTCAGCCTTTTATATAGTGAGGATACCGTGAACTTGCAATTTGCCTCCAGAGACCACCATCTCTCATCTTCTGGCTGTTGCGTGACACGGCCTTCGCTGCGAATGTAGTTGTTGAGCTGTTGTAGTTGAAGTATAGCTTCCTGTTCCAAAAAGTCCTTGACTTCTAGTTTTAATGTATTGTTCTTCCACACATCGTAAACAAGAGTATCAATGTTGATAACTGCCCCTGCAGCTGCTGGGAACAACCCCATCAAAGAGTTGCTGCCACGCCACCTATCTTTCCAAAATCTTGTCTTCTTGCCTTGCTTCACCTTACACAGGGTGTTGCTATGGAATACTTCCCCTGTCTTGAAAATCCCTTTCCAAAGATACGATTTCCTACTAAGAGGACCCTTACCCCCGAATCTGAACTTCTTCCTTGCCCGGTAGTTGGTCAGAGACTTGCACCACCAATTGTTACGCCGACAATCCATTTTCCACCACCACTTACTGAGGAGTGCAGTATTCATGTCCCTAAGGTTGACGATGCCTAACCCCCCAAATTCTTTCCTTTTGCATACCCTCCCCCAGCTGATGAGATGGATCCCTTTACCTCCCTCGTTTGTTCCTTTCCACAAAAATCTCCTACGGCATTTGTCTATCCTCTGGATTACCCATACTGGTAATTCGTAAATAGACATGAGATATATCGGAATACTGTTGATGACGGAGTTCAACAGCGTGATCCTACCCCCTAGAGTTAAGTATCGACCCTTCCAGCCTGCCAATCTTTTCTCAATCCTATCAATAAGGGGCTGCCAGTCATCCCTAACAAGCTTCCCAGGCCTAATCGGAACCCCTAGGTATGTAAGCGGGAACCCTCCTTTATTGCATCCAAGCATTTGTTGAATCGAGGATATGGGGATAGAGCATTCTTCACTAAGTTGTATGACACAGCTCTTAGAGAAATTGACCTTCATGCCCGACCATGCCTCGAAGCACTTCAATACCGACCCCATAGCAACGATATCCTTTTTAGTAGCCGAGCCGAAGAGTAGAGTATCGTCTGCGTACTGAAGGATTGATATAGGATCTGAAAAAGCTTTGATTTTAATGCCGAAGATCGATCTTTCCTTACTGCCGTTAGCAATCATTTCTGCTAGCCCATCAGCTACGATGGCAAATAGCAATGACGAGAGTGGGTCCCCTTGCCTGAGACCTCTCTTGCATCGGATTTCTTTCCCCTGTTTCCCGTTCATCAAAGGAAACGATTTTCCTCCTCTAATGCATCGAGATATCCACTTTCGCCACCTTTCGCCGAACCCCTTCAGAAACAGAACCTCGTCGACCGAATCCCATTCAACCGAATCATACGCCTTTTGAAAGTCCACTTTAAAGAGGAATCCGTCCGATTTTTCTTTGGAAGCCCGAAATACAATTTCGTGTGCCGAGGCAACGCTATCCATAATGTCACGACCTTTGATAAATCCGCTCTGAGAATCTCCAATGACATCCTTTAGAATTGGCCCCAATCTATTAGCCAACACCTTGGTAATGATCTTAAAGGATCCATTGAGCAGGCTGATCGGTCTCAAATCTCCAACCTCTTTAACCTCCGATTTCTTAGGAATGAGGGAAATGTTTGCGTAATTGATTCTATCTAAGTCTGCCTCTCCATTATAAAAATCCAGAACAATGGCCATAAAATCCTTTTTGATGATTCTCCAATATAGCTTATAAAAGAAAATTGGAAATCCATCTGGGCCAGGCGCCTTATCCTGACCCAAATCATTGATAGCATTAACCACCTCTTCTTCTGAGAAACAACCTTCAATACATTCACTACCATTAATTCTGGAGTCTTCCCACATGTTCAGATTCAGCGAGCACCTGTGCTCTCTTCTTTGACCTAACAGCTCCTTAAAATTATCATTGATATGAGCCTTGATTCTATCCTCATTCTCGCACCAAACTCCATCCACCATAAGTCCAGCAATGTGATTTTGACGCCTTCTGCCATTGGCGATCCTATGAAAGAATTTGGTATTCGCATCCCCTTCCTGCAGCCACTGAAATCTAGAGTGTTGCCTCCAATAAAACTCTTCCATCTTCTGAATATGAAGGATATCTTGTCTCTTGCTGTAGAGCTCCTCAAATTCACTCCCTAATAAGTCTCTTTCCTCCTCTATAAGTTCCAATTGCTCTATCCTCTCCCCTAAAACATCTTTAAGTCTTTGGTTTGTGCCAAATTCAGATCTGGCCCAAAACTTCAGTTTAGATCTTAGTCTTCTGGTCTTTTGAATCCAACAACCCACCGCTGATAGAGACTCCGTCGGCTCGTTCCAGCACTCCTCTATTATCTTTGACAACCCATCACACAGCGTCCACGATTTTTCGAATCTAAATTGATGCGTACGTCGCTTTTGTCCCACTCCACAATCCAAGCATAGCGGTGTGTGGTCAGAAGTGAATCTAATCAAAGCAGAAGCCCTGGCTAGTGGAAATTCATCTTCCCATTCAGAGGACACTAAAATTCTGTCTAATTTGGCCAACGTAGGGGCAGGTTGTAAATTTGACCAAGTGAATTTCCTATTCGTTGGTTCGATTTCCACTAAATCTAAAGCGCTGATAATCGCATTAAACTGTTCCCTATCTCCCCTGGACGCACCTCTACCCAAATGTTCATGTAGAAATCTAGTAATGTTGAAATCGCCTCCCACAACCCATGGTCCTATACATCTAGCTCTAATGCTCCTCAATTCGTCCCAGAAGAAGCTCCTCTGGGCGGACCCATACGGACCGTAAACAGTAGTGACCGTATGAGTCCAATTATCAGCTCGACGTCTTAAAATAATCGTAACCGAAAATAAGCCCGCAATCTCGTCAATAATCTCAAACAATCTATGATCGACCCCAATAGCTATCCCCCCTGAAAACCCTCTCGACGATTTGAACCTCCACTCAAAGGCTCCTATTCCTTTAATGTTCTGAAACTCCTCCGGGGACGGATTTTCCACTCTAGTTTCTTGAAAAGCGCAGATCGAAGGTCTATGTCTAATAATAGTATCACTAATGAGTCTCTTCTTTGACTTCTGTCTCATCCCTCTCACATTCCAAAAGATATATAACATAAATAACCGTATCTATGAACACCTATCATCTAGACACCCCAGCTACCCACTACAGATCCATATGACTCTTGCTAACCCCTCTAATAACTTTAACCCTAAGCATTTGTTCTTCTCTATTGGAACCCATAGCTAGACCGTAAAGACTAGCGAAGTAAATAAGCGAATCGTCATTTAACAAATTAAGGACTGAAAAATCAGCAGAAGAATTACCTAAACAAGCAGAGGTAGGTTCTTTAGTCTTTGCCGCAGATCTGATGAGATCCCCCTCACTTGGTCCACTAGAGCCCCATCTGTCCATCTGTCTTTTGCTTTTCCTCTTATAATCTAGAAGTTGCTTGTTCGCCCCTTTCCCTTCGCTCTCCCCTACACTCCCCCCAGCTAACTCATTAACTTGCTTAACCCATTTTTCATGCTCTGAGTCATATGTACTTCCCCCACTATGAAGACCATCTAATGCACCTATCATTCCGTTCAAGGTCTCCGGGTCAATAACATTATCATCTAGCTCTACGGAAGCTACGGAGTCGACCTCTACTGTGTCCATGGGCTCCCCTAGACCATCTTTATTAAGATCACCCAATAAATCATTTTCGGCTCTCATCCCCGCATCATCTAAAATTCCTTCCTCTGTATCCCGATGCTGAAGCCCAAGCCCATTGGATCCAACCTCTGGCCCATCTACAACCAAAGGGAGATCTGCTGCTTAAGTGATAGGGATAAAATCATTGTTGAGCTTGGATCTTGTGCCGTCCACACCAGTACCCATCACCAATCCATCCTGAAAATCCGGGATTTGAATTGGAGCGGCAATCTCTGCTCGGCGCGCTAGTTCTTCAATAGCCCGTTGGATAGCTACCTGCAATTGTTCTTTACTCATCGACTCGAAACCCGGATCCTCCCTTGATATCTGTTCCGAAGCTACAATATCCGTGCTAGGCGCGATTTTGAGAATCCCTGGCTTTCGAATCTGAGTCGATCTAATCCTCGTACCCTCAATCCTATCTCCCATCACCTCATGCCGCTGAAGAACCGAAGGTCCCTTAGATTGCTCCTTAATTCCTGCTAGCCGTACCGTGGATTTGAACGCCTCATCGAGATTGGAACCATATTCATCTACAATCTTGATGGGTTCCTGCGGTTGGTAATTTGATGAACGGCCCAGATCCTTCGCAGCCAAATCGGGTGGACCTCCTTCATCGTCAACCTTCGAACGCATCGAATACGCATCTATGCACCTGTCATCCGATTGCTCTTCATCTTCCCGACTAGAGACTTTGGCGAAAGAAACGTTCTTCTTCTTCTCTACGATTACTTTGACATCAAAGAAGTCACCTTCGAACTCCACTTGTATCATAGACGGGATTGCTGCAAAATTCTCACATCCCACTCTAATTCGAGCATATTCTCGCCGCGATTGGATTGTAGTACTCTTATCAACTTCCAACAGAAAACCAAACGATCGCACTAAATTCTGGAACCCAGATCGCAGCCAGCAGTGGAAGGGGAAGTTGAACAGACGAAGCCAAACGGAAGGCAATTCCTGTGTCTTTAATGCTCCTAGTTTGCGAGACCATTGGGAGAAGGTGACGAAGAAGTCGTCGGAACCCATACCTCTCTTCCCCAAAACTTCGTTCAATCTTTCCTCGTCATGGCAATGAACGATGAAGGCACTGACGTTGAGACGCTGGACTTTCCATTGTAGGGTCTGCGAAGTGGTAGTGTTAGCGTAGAGCAACCTCTCGATATCCTCCGCCAACGGATTCCCGCTCTGAACCTTGATAACACAGCAGAAACGGAATCGACGCTCAAACTCCGCCATAAGAGGAGTGGGCGTGATGGACGCTTTAATCATCACCCTCCCCCCCGCGTGGCTTTCTTGTGTTTTGCTGTTGAGTGATCTGGTCGGAGATAATGAGCGTGGCGCCGGAGCCTGGACCCTTGGAGCAGAGGATGCTGGTGACGGCTTCTTCTTCATATAGGGGCATTCTCTGGAAATATGGCCATATCGACGGCAGGCATAACAAAACCATGGATTGGGGCACTGCGAAATGGTGTGACCCCAACGAGCGCACTTGTGGCACTGCTGTCCGGCCCCCGTCGATGTCGAATCCTCTCTAGCTTGTTTTTTCTCCGCTTTGATGATCTTGCGCGACCGAACAAGAAGCCATTCACCCTCGTCGTCTTGCTTTGTGATTCTAGTTGTCTCCTTCGCTGATGTCCGTAGAGTTGAGCTTCTAACAGGTGAGGTCTTCCTCGCAGCTCCCATGGCAACTTCAGTGTACGAGAGGCGTTGATGAACCGGCTTAGCCTTGGCAGACTCTCTAACAGGCGAAGCATCTCTTATCTTCTTACCCTTATCACGAATCTCAGCTTCTGTAAGAGACTCATACATTCTCCCTCTATGGGACGAATGTTGATCTCTGTGGAGCGAGCGACCCCTCGATCTATTCGAGTTGTCCAGATCCTTCCAAGCATCTAGCGTTCTATCCCCTCGCCTGGCCACGGAATCGTCCCTCCTCCTTTTGGCCATGTCCCTTCCTGCGTTGAAGTCGAGGTCTGTGGTCTTAGAAGGTCTTTGGTAGGAAGAACTATGGTTGTTGTTGCTGTGAAGATGAGGGTTAAGGGGTGGGGACCTCTCACGCTCTCGCTCTCCTCTCACGTTCTCTCCTCTCAAAATTTCAAATTTTGGAAATATAGCAAACAACTACAAATGCTCTTTCTAAATCCTTATTACGAGTGTATGATAGTTGTATACTAGTGATGTTATTGAGCATCGCAAAAGGAGTATGTAGAATTGTGTTATTTTATGCGTAACAAGATAGTAGTCAATTGATTTAATTAGAAAAAAGTTGTGCATGTTAGCATTATTACAGTATACAATAGCTTCGCATTATGCATATATCTTTTTCAGTCTTTCTTAAATAATTATGACCAGTATGTACTTACTGGTCTAAATATCCATCAATAAATCATCGGTTCTGTAGCTTCAATTGATATCAATTACCTCCAATCACAACATCCAATATACAAGGCTTCATAAGTTTCGGTTTTAACTACAAAAAAATGTGCTTTAGGCTTTAGCCCAAAGTAACCACAACAAAATCATTACTAAGAACGTTCAAGAGCATATCCCCATTGTGCAAGTTAGAAAACTCCATTACTAAAAACTGCATCTCTAATGTTTTTTTCTTCTATTTTTCTCTTTTTTTGAAATAAAAGTGACCCACCGGTTACCTGTTCCACTCTAATGTTATATCATATCTTTGGAGTAATCAGATTCACAACGATCAGATTGTAAGTTTGGATGGCAAGATAAGTCAATTGTAACCCAGGACTGACCATTTTATCTGTATACTTTAGAGTGAGAAGAATATGGCCTGCTGATGAATAAACAATAAAACAACCCAAATGCTTGTACAATTCAGTAAGAAATTCGTGAGTTATTATAAGTAAATCGAGTCAACTAATGTCTAATAATCTATTTATTTTTAGTGACTCTAAAAGGATAATGATAACACTATCTACTCTTCTTAAAAGAAAGGAAAACAAAACCAACCAGAAATCTAGAAGCCTTACTGTATTTTTAATACCACAATTCTGTAATCAAATACCCAGATATCTATTCCTTCCTTACACCAAATTTGATAAGTTTACAAACTTAGCGCCCATCGTAATTGTATTATTTCGGAGGAAAGCTTAATAACAAAGAAAGGGAAAATCAAGCTGTGGCTCACTGTACCAGAATGTCATGAATTGGTTAAATCAAGCTGGAAAGGGGATATCGCCCACGCAGAACCAGCCACTATGCTTTCTAAGAAACTGTCAAGACTTAGGAAGAGGCTGCGTAAGTGGAATCGAGATCATTTCGGGAATGTCTTCTTGAGGAAAGATTCCATTCTGCAAGAGATTGATTGCCTAGAGAAGGAGGAAGGGGAGGGGTTGGATGAATCTCAATTTGCAAGACTGAGCTCATGCAGGCAGGATATTCTGCAGTGTTATAACAGGGAGGCGATTATGTGGAGACAACGATCTAGAGTCAAATGGTTGTTAGAGGGTGATGCGAACACTAAGTACTTCCACACGACAGCCAGTATGCGGCGGTGGTACAATAACATCCATTCTTTGGATATTAACGGGAACAGAATATCCGAAGTTCGCCAAATTGAGAATCACATCCATGAGACTTTCAAGGAATTATTTGGCCAATACAGAGTCAGTCACTGCGAGTCATCGGTTCATCCCTGGAATGTTCTACCAATTGAGGTGCGGGATCGTGTCACAGCGTTGGAACAACCATTCTCCATGGAGGAGGTCAAGGTGGCTGTTTGGGGGATGGGGCAGGATAGTGCTCCAGGACCGGATGGGTTTCCAATCTTCTTCTACAAGAGATTCTGGGACGTTCTCAAGCTAGACCTTTGGGGGGTTATGTCTGCATTCTATGAGGGCTCTCTAGACTTGCATAGGCTCAATTACGCTCACGTTTGTTTAATTCCAAAGAAAAAGGGAGCCACCGCGGTGGGGGACTACAGGCCCATCAGCTTGATTAATTGCTCGGTAAAGATCATTACTAAGGTCTTAGCTAATAGATTAAGAGAGGTTATTGGGGACATTATTGACGATTACCAGACAGGTTTCATTGCGGGAAGGGATATTTTTGAAGGGATCGCACTGGTGCAGGAGGTTATATAAGACTGCAAACGTCGTAAATCAGCGGGCTTCATGTTAAAACTGGACTTCGAAAAAGCATATGACAGGGTCGAATGGAATTGCTTAATCGAAATCCTCAGAAGACGGGGATTTGGAGAGAAATGGATCGGGTGGATCTACCCTTGGCTATCTTCAGCCAAAACGCAGATTATGCTAAACGGGGTCCCAGGGAAGGAGATCAAGTGCAAACGGGGCCTTAGACAGGGGGACCCTCTATCGCCGCTACTCTTTACCCTGGTGACTGACGGGCTTCACCGTATGCTACAATCCTATAAAGAAGGGGGCCTCTTTAATGGGTTGGGTATGAGAAGGGGGATTTCTGCAGTGACAAATATCCAGTATGCGGATGACACTCTCATCTTCAGGGAATGCAACTGCACCCAGGCAATTCTTTTAAAATGGGGTTTTTATCTTTTCGAAGAGTGGTCGGGACTTAAAAGTTAACTTTCACAAGAGCTCCACCACTTTCTTAGGAGATGCGGGGGCAGGCGCAACTGAGTTAGCAAACATTCTCAACTGCCCGATCAAGAAACTGCCGATTCAATACCTCGGTCTGCCAATTGGTAGCGGTAACATCAAAAGAGGGGCGTGGAACTAAATCATTGACAAAATTGGGAGTAGACTAGAGGGTTGGAAGGGTAAAATGCTGTCATTAGCAGGGTGTCTGGCTCTGATTAACTCAGTGATCAGTTCGATCCCGCTATACTATTTGTCTTTCTACGAGATCCCGGTTTGGGCAGTCAGGAAGATAGATAGGCTAAGGCGTTGATTTCTCTAGCAAGGTTCGGGCGATGACGGCAAAGGGTACTCTCTCCTGAGATGGGGAGTAGTATGCAGAAGGCGAGAATTTGGAGGGATGGGGGTTCTCAACCTTCACCAAATGAACCAGGCATTGCTTTGCAAATGGTGGTGGAAACTTAAAACCAAGAAGAAAGCTAAGTGGGTCTCCTTGATTAATGGGAGCTACATCAGGAAGGGTAGTATGCACAGGAAACCGAAGAATATAGCTTCCATGTCAGGGTTCTGGAGGGGAGTAACGAGAAACAGAGATATATTCTTGGCAGGAGTATCATTCTCTATAGGAAATGGGGAAACTATAAGCTTCTGGAAAGACAGATGGTGTGGTCCGATCACACTTAAAAGAAGATTTGCGGAACTATACCAATCGGCTACTGACAAGAATGACTGGGTCTCAAGACAATGGAGGAACGATAAATGGAAGCCACGTATCTTGGGGAGGCTAAATACGGAGGCGAGGAGACAAAAGCAGGAATTACTTTTATTCCTTCAGGATTGGAAGCCAAATACAGAGGACCAAAATGACCGGACTCACTGGGCGGGAGGGGGTGAAGGAGTATACTCGGTTAGTTCCACTTACAAATGGCTCAATGATAGGGGGGTTCGAACGAACGATCTGATTTGGAGAACTAAAGTCCCCCCGAAAATCAGGACGTTTAACTGGCTACTCAGTCGCAATTCCATCCTAACTAGGGACAACCTGAATAAACGGAAGTGGCAAGGTCCGACTATTTGTGTCATGTGTCAGCTTGACGATGAATCGGTGGACCACTTATTCTTGCATTGCACCTTTGCCAAACCTATTTGGAGGGACCTGTTTAACAGGCTACGAATCAACGGTCTGCCTCCACAATCAGTGTCCGATGCATGGGGGGCTTGGAGGGAAGCTTACTTACAACATCAACTTAGGGACATATGGGGGATTGGGGTAGCAGCAATTTGCTGGGGCCTATGGTTAGAAAGAAATAATAGGATTTTCAGACCAAATCACAAGCACATCATGCACCAGCATCTGTTATTCAGAATAATTGCTAATATCAAATTTTGGTCTCAAACATCAGGTACAGAAACGACAAAGAAGGTCAAGGAGATATTTGCAGACATCACGGACTCTAACGAAGAGCCGGAACCGAAGGAAAGGGAAGGGTCTCAGGGTGGGGAGTGAGCGGCAGGCGGTGCTCAGTTTCCGGCGTTGTGATGGCTGTGTCGCAGTTACACAACTTTTTGATATCATCTGTAGTTATTTCATTTTTTGTAGAGGGTTGTATGGGATGGGTGCTCTTTTTTGACAGGTAATGAGTATCATTACCCACATGTGGGGACCCATGATAATCATTACCTTTTGCTTGGTTGTTTGTTTGATTAAAGGCTTTTTAATGAAACGCGGGGGGCTATACCCACCGTTTACAATCAAAAAAAAAAAAAACAAAGAAAGGGAAAAGGTGAGTTACCAGCATGTTTGTACTTCCTTCCAGAGTATTTTGTCCCTGAGAAAATTAGTCTCAGGGCCTTGTGCCAATATCGAATGTATATACGTAACATAGACTGTTCTTTGCAATTTAAACCAAAACTTGTAACGAAAGCAGCAGATCAGAGACGCTTTGCTAATTGCCAGAAGCTCATAACCAGGTAATGACACCTCTAGGATAGAAGTACAAATATCACCCACATCAACTAGTAAGTCTGACAATTCAACTTCTTTAACTGTGTTCAGCTATGCCTCTCAAAGTCATCAATGTGAGATGATAATTCAATTGCTACCGAGAACAAGTTCAAAAGTTTAATTCATTTAGGAGAGACGATCCTTGTTATTGAGAGAGAAAACATACAACAATAACAAAACCTTTTTCCCAACTAGTTGGGGTCAGCAGAGGAAACACACTAATTTAAAATATATATGTTTAAAATGTGAGGTTTGATAGTAGATCCTAAGAGAAAAGGTTTTCAAGGGTTCAGATGCTCTGGCAGAGGAAGACGATGAGTCCTCACAGTTGGATCCAAAAGCTTGGCCTCACAAGCGTCGATCGTTGGATGCAGATCAAGACAGATCTGAGCCGCACGCTCACGAGCGCCATTCCAAGCCTTCGGAAAATTTGAAATTGCAGCAATCCCATCCGTCCAATCCTTCGACAGCGCCTACGGAGCATATCTCTACGTGGCAGAGGGTCCCACCGCCGAAAGAAGGATTGGACGTGTGTACTGGAGCTGAGAAGACTGGTTACGGTGACGTGCTGTTAACAGAGGGTGAGGGGCTCAAAGCTGAGGTGATGGGTGGCAGTAGGACAGCTAAGATGCAAGGGATACTGAAGGAAGCTACTAATGTGGGCCTTCGCTCACAAATGGGCCTGGCCAAAGATCCATGTTTGAATTTCTCTCAGCAAGATGTGGAGCACTCGGTAAAAATAGCTTTGATGTCACTGTTTCAAAACAAGGGGCTGCAGATGAATAGTGTGAAGCCCATGGGCCAGGACAGACTGATCGAGCTTAACTCAGATATGCCAGGCGGGAGCAAACCATTGTCTCTGTGCGAGCTTGCCCACAGTACGGTCAATAATATTTCTCTCACAGACAACGCTTTAGCTCTGGCTGTGTCGGACAAGGGGAAAGAGATCATTGGTGCTCTAGATGGAATTCGAGAAGATAATCTGATCTCAGTCACAGAAACAGAAGGTGAAGACAAAGACGTTAGAGGCAGCGTTGGGAGCTCTTCAACTAGAAAGATCACTAAATATCAAAGGAAATGCAAAAGACAGCTGGTTAGTTCGGATAGTCAGAACAACGGAAAGGAGGGAGGGTCCTATAGGGGAAACTTTCATTCGGAAGATATCACGGCAGGCGAAGAGGGATGCGCCAAAAAGTTAAAAAAAGAGCTATCGGAGTCACATTGTCCAAGGTTCGCCCAGACATTTGCGGCCTCCAAGAAACTAGAATAGAAAATCCAGTAGAAAAAGACTTCTCTTCTCTTAAAGGTTTGGAAGACTTCCAGTGGTGCGTTAAGTCTACTAAGGGGTACTCAGGAGGTATAGCTGTAGGATCTAATTACACCAAGTTTGAGATTACTGATTCCCTCATTGGCGAGTTTTCAGTGTCGATTAGAATAAGATGTCGTCGAGATGATTGGTCTCAGACGGTTACTAGCGTATATGGCCCTTACGACGGTAGATTGCGACCGGCTTTTTGGAACGAATTAAGATCTATCAGAAACAGATGGGGAGGGCCTTGGTTAATTGGAGGAGATTTTAACATCAACAGATTTCAGGACGAGCATAAAGGTAAGGGCCATGGCACTCTCGATCAAGAAGAATTCAACAAGACGATAGATGACCTGGACTTACTGGAACTAGAAATGACAGACCGAAAATTTACTTGGTCTAATATGCAGAGGAATCCCATATTAGCCAAGTTAGATCGAATTCTAGTTTCCAACGAATGGGAGGATGTCTACCCATTCGCAAAAGTGAAGACGGCTCTACGTTACACATCGGACCATTTGCCACTGGTCATAGATTGCGGTCTTATGGGAAGGAAGAGACAATTCAGATTCAAATTCGAGAAAGCGTGGACCGCCTGTGAGGAAACGCGTCAGATTATCGCTGAATCGTGGAATGCAAGTACCACCCAGTCTTCCTCAGCAGTTGGAATCTGGATAGAGAAGACCAGGCGCCTTAGAGGAAAATTAAAAGATTGGGCCAGCCATAAAACGAGAGAAACCCACCTGAGAAGAGAGACTTTGGTTACTAGAATCACGGAGCTAGAAAGGGAACAGGAAGATAGAGATCTCCAAGATTATGAGAAAGACGAACTCGCAAACGATAGACTGGAGCTTCAGCATATTGGAAAGATGGAGGAGCTATATTGGCAACAAAGAGCGAGGATCCAATGGCTTAGAGAGGGAGATGCGAACACAAAATATTTCCACGAAGTCGCTAACGGAAGGAAAAGACAGAATCACATCACGGGATTATCTGTTAACGGAACCTGGACGGAAAACGAAAATCTGATTTTGGGCCACCTGGACGACTATTTTCATAATCTATTAGGGGGCCCTCCAGCGGGTAGATGTGGATTGGTTCAAGATATGTGGAGCTCTGCCAGATTAGATGGAAGTGTAGGTATTGAGGACAGATTTACTGAGGCTGAGGTCTTCAAGGCCATTAAAGCTCTGGGTCAGGATAAGGCTCCGGGACCATATGGTCTACCTATATTCTTCTACTCCTTCTACTGGCATGTTATTAAAGATGACCTGATGAATATTTTTAACGAGCTGTACGATGGTAGGGCCAATTTGGAGCGCTTGAATTATGCAACTATTATTCTGGTGCCTAAGAAAAACGACGTGTTAACGCATGAGGATCTTAGACCTATCAGTCTTTTGAATAACTCCTTCAAAATTATTGCAAAGGTCTTAGCACAAAGACTCGCTCTTAACCTGAATGAGGTGATAGCGCAATCGCAAAGTAGGTTCATAAGTGGAAGGGACATCATGGACAGTATAGCTTCAGCTCACGAAATCATGTTTCGAGGACACAAAGATAAGGTGGACGACTTCATCCTTAATCTCGACTTCCAGAAAGCCTATGATTCGGTTTCATGGGAATGTGTGGAGGAAGCCCTTGTCCTGAAAGGTTTTGGATCTAAATGGTGTTTATGGATGAAGATGTGTGTCCGAGGGGGCAAATCGAACATTCAAGTTAATGGATGGCAGGGAAGGGAGATATATTGCAGAAAAAGGCTTCGTCAGGGGGATCCTTTGTCGCCCCTGTTCTTCGCGATAGTCGCCGACGGTTTAGCTGAAATGATTAGTAGAGCCATGGAACATAACATCATCAAGGGAATTAAAATCAAGGGCATCAGCCAGCCGATGTCGATCCTACAATATGCAGACGACACTATCCTATTCGGAAGTGCAATGGTAGAAGAAGCTTCAACAATTAAGATGGCTTTGGCATGCTTTCAAGGATGGTCAGGCCTGAAAGTGAATTTAAACAAGACTAGTATTATCCCTATCTATGAGCAGACGTCGACTCCGATTTAGGAAATTAAGCATATTTTAGGCTGTAATATTAGCGATTACCCAATCAAATACCTGGGTACGCCTATCAAGCCAGGAGCACTAGGGAAAGAGGATTGGAACTTTATCATTGTCAAGATCGAAAAGAAGCTCGCAGGGTGGCAGAGCAGATTCCTATCGCTGGGTGGCAGAATCATATTGCTTAACTCGGTCCTCAGCGCTATACCGCTTTATCTGATGTCGATCTACGAGTTGCCTAAGTGGGTGGTCAAAAAAATCGACAAACTCAGGCGTAGGTTCTTATGGAAAGGATCGGGCGAGGGTAATAAAGGTTACAACTTAGTAAATTGGGAAAGAGTTTGCAAAAGAAGAGAGTTCGGCGGGTTAGGTATTGTTAACCTTCACGATATGAATAGAGCTCTAATCAGTAAGTGGTGGTGGAAGATGTACAATAAGCCCAAAGGTTGGTGGAGTTACTCATTCGACCTATATCGGAAGAAACGGAGATTCAGATGCGGAGGAAGGAGCCCGTCGGCGAAAGTGTCTTGCATCTGGAAGGGAATATCTAAGCAGGGAGAGATTTTCCACACTAACACAAGAAGCACAGTACGCAACGGGAAGAACACCAGATTTTGGAAGGACACATGGTGTGGAGTGTCTACCCTACAAAATCAATTTCCACAGGCGGCGGAGGCTACTACGAATTTAGACCTTACAGTTGCGGACATCCGGAAGCGCGGTAAACTGAACTTTATCGTTTCCAACAATATCTCGTCAGAGGGAAGGGCACAATTCGTACAGCTAAACAGGATGGTCATTCAGGAGGGAGGACAAGAAGAAAATTCCCCTGATGAAAGATGGTGGGGCAGAGACAATTCCCAAGTTTTCTCGGTATCATCTATGTATACATGGCTTAATGACGGAGGGACGAGATGTCAGGTCCATTCACTCATCTGGGGTGCCAAAATTCCCTTTAGAGTTAAGGTGTTCTGCTGGTTAACTCACAATAACGCAATCCTATCCAAAGTAAATCTTAGGAAGAGAAATATGCAGATAGATGTAGTCTGTGACACGTGTCTTAATGCTGACGAAGATGTTAACCACATTCTGTTTCATTGTCCTAAAGCTCGTCTAACTTGGGAGGTTGTATGTAGGGGCTTTAGATGTCCACAGATACCGACCTCAACCAATGACATATGGAGGTTCATTAGAGATGTTCATATCAAATTAGAGGATAGAAAGGCTTGGGATTTTGCAATAGCGGCATCTATGTGGAACCTATGGCTAGAAAGAAACGATTTTATTTTTCGCAATAAAGAGTATAGATTTCCTACCTCTATGAATAAAATGTTTCTTCTAATCCATGATTGGGCAGGTGCTCAGGCGGCAACAAAGAGATCCAGGAACAGTGCTGAAGATTAGCGATGCTGGTGGTCTCCATCATCCGAGCAATCTAAGGCAATTGGGATAGCTGCTGGGTTTCTTTCATGTACTAGGCTTATTTTGGTGTTAGATGTATTTTGTTCTTGTGGTGGACTTTTACTGCTGAGGTGTCAGCTTATTTTGTATTATTTTGTATTTGCTGTACTTTTCTCCTTAAGTTCTCGTTAATGAAACGATGGCTTCAGTCATCTTTTTATCAAAAAAAAAAACATAAAGAGCACTACTAGAGTAGGAAAGGGAGCACGGAGAAGGCAAATTCTTAAGCGTACTTTTTAATGAATATTCCAATTAATAGAAAATGGGATGATTTGAAGCAACTGATATAAATTTTTAAAAACATAGGAACTAAGGCGATTTACATTATTAGGAAAAAGAAAATGAAAGAGAAAGAAGAATCTAAAGACCTTTGCTGATTCTCTCCTCCATCTCTCGAGTCCTAACGCTATGCAACCAGCTATCTCCTGATCACATCATGCCATACATAATTGACTCTGCCTGAAATTTACAATCAAGTGCATTTATAAAGCATAATTCGTAGCAAATACATATAGAAAAAATATACACGCGATTCCAATCAAACTATGGATGATGGCTTGTATGACGAAAGAAAACAACAAAAAGCAACGGAAAAATCGAGTAGCCTATCTTCCTAATTTAGCAGTGGTTTTGCAATCAGATAACTCCTTTTTTGATTGAAAACGGTGAGCAGTAGGCCTCCCGCGCTTCATTAAAAAGGTTTTAATAAAACAGACAACCAGTCAGGGGATGTGATATTCATGCATCCCAACATCGGGCCATGATACTCATTCCCCAATCCCAAAAAAAGATAGCCCATATCCCATACACAAAAGTCCCCTCCCAACCAACAACCAAAAATTACAGATTCAACAAAAAGTTCCTAAGACGGGAACATTACAAAAAAGAATCGGTAATTCCGCCACCCCGCCTTTCGCTCATTCCATAGCCGGCGTTCCCCCCTCCGCAGCCGTAGTGTCACCTTCTTCCTTTGAATCTGCTTCTTCTGTAGATGTATTGATGTCTGCGTACAGAGCTTTTACCTTCTTTGTTGCTTCGGAACCTGCCGTTTTGGACCAGAACTTAATATTAGAATAATACTAAAAAGAAGTTGTTGATGCGTGATGTGTCTGTGTGTTGGCCTGAAAATTCTATTATTTCTTTCTAACCATATCCCCCAACAAATCGCCGCTCCATCGATGTCCCAAATGGTTCTTTTATCCTTGTGTACGCTCGTTTCCCTCCAATCCCCCCAAAGTTCGTTCATAGTACCCGGAGTCTGCCCCCCAATGCGTAATCTTTGCAATAGGTCCCCCCAAAGTTCCCTAGCATACTGACACTGAATGAGAAGGTGATCCACCGTCTCGCAATCCATACTGCACATAATGCATATACTTGGTCCCTGCCACTTTCGCTTTGCCAAATTATCGCGCGTAAGAATAACATTTCTACGAGCCAGCCAATTAAAAACTTTCACCTAAAGAGGAGCTTTTATCCTCCAAATTGAATCGTGCACCCGTACCCCCCCCCCCCCCCCGCGTCATTAAGCCTTTCGTAAGTCGATTTAACCGAGTATCTTGGTCCCGTACCTCCCGCCCCGTACACCCTGTCTTCAATAATCTCATCTGTCGGCTTCCACTCCTCTAAGCAACGGATTAGGTCCGCTTTAAGCCTTCTAGTAGCCGTATTAAGCCTACCCGATAGCCTGGGCCGCCATTCTCCATTCCGCCAGTTAGTTGCTACCCAATCATTTTTATCCCTCGCCCTGTTATACAGATCTGGAAATCTCCTTTTTAACGTAATTGGGCTGCACCACTTGTCCTTCCAGAAGCATATAGAATTCCCCCTCCCAATTGCAAACGTCGCCCCAGCCAGAAAAATATCCTTAGTGCGCAATACCCATTTCCAGAACCCGGACATGGACTCCACATTCTTCGGTTTCCTATGCATACAACCTTTCCTGAAGTAAGCTTTCTCTATGATAGTGGCCCATTTAGCCTTTGGCTTAGCTTTAACCTTTCACCACCATTTACCAAGTAAAGCCTGATTCATCTGCCTCAAGTTTAGAACACCCAAACCCCCGAATTCTTTTTGTCTACAAACGACCCCCCATTTGACTAACGAGTATCCTTTCCCATTGGATCCCGATCCATGCCACAGAAATCTTCTTCTAAGCCTGTCAATCTTCTTGATCACCCATACCGGGATGCGGAAGAATGACATGAAATAAAGGGGAATGGAGCTAATGACGGAGTTAAGCAGCACTAGCCTACCTCCGAAAGACAACATCTTACCCATCCAACCCTCCAACCTAGATGCAATCCTATCTATAAGCTCATTTCAAACTGCCCTTGCCGGCTTGACAGCCGCAATAGGAAGACCTAAGTATTTAATAGGTAGCGGATGAATCGTGCAGTTTAGAATGGCAGCCACCTCACCTCCTGCCTTCCCTGTCTCTCCCAATAACGTAATAGTACTTTTATGGAAGTTCACTTTCAGCCCCGACCAATCTTCGAAGAGATATAGTCCCCATTTGAGAAGTGTTGCTTGGGTAGTGTCACATTCTTCGAAAATAAGAGTGTCGTCTGCATACTGGACGTTCATCATCGCGGAAACCCCCCTCCTCATCCCTAATCCATTAATGAGACCTTTTTCTGTATATGTTTGAAGCATCTTATGTAACCCATCTGCCACCAAGGTGAAGAGCAGCGGTGATAGAGGATCCCCCTGTCTAAGACCCCGTCTACACTTGATTTCCTTACCCTGTTTTCCATTAACCAAAACCATAGCTTTGGCCGTAGCTAGCCATGAACTGATCCACCCGATCCACCTTTCCCCAAACCCTCGCCTTTTCAGAATTTCCAGTAAGCATTTCCACTCTACCTTGTCATAAGTCTTTTCAAAGTCTAATTTTAACATGAACCCTGCCTTGTGACGTCTCTTACAGTCTTGTATCACCTCCTGGACCAAAGCCACCCCTTCTAGAATGTCTCTACCCACAATAAATCCAATCTGATAATCCTCAACGATATCTCCTATGATTGCTCTGAGCCTATTAGCTAAAGTTTTTGTGATAATCTTTACCGAGCAATTAGTCAGGCTGATTGGTCTGAAGTCCCCAATCCCTGTGGCTTCCTTCTTCTTTGGGATAAGACAAACGTTCGCATAGTTCAACCTACCCATGTCCAGTGTCCCCTTGTAGAAAGCATTCATGATGTCCATGAGATCCCTCTTCAGAACTTCCCAGAATTCCTTGAAGAAAAATGCTGGGAAGCCATCAGGCCCTGGGGCCTTATCCTGGCCCATACCCCCTCTTGACCTCTTCCATTGTTAAAGGATCTTGCAAAGCTGTAACTCTTTCCTGTACCACAGGCTAGAGTGGTTCCCAAAGGTCTTCCGCCGACTCACACCTACTTTCCCGGTGTACTCCAAAGAGCTCCTTGAAATTATCGTGAATAAGCAATTCTATTTGACGTTCGTCATCGATAATGTTCCCGTCAACCTCCAAGGATTGGATAAAATTATTTCTACGACGCATGCTTGCGCATTTGTGGAAGAATTTCGTGTTAGCGTCTCCTTCCAACAGCCAGCTGATCCTTGACCTTTGATGCCACATGATTTCTTCCCTATTATAAATTTCCAAGATCTCCAGCCTACAACTCGTCAGTCTGCCAAATTGGATGTCATCAAGACCATTCGCTTCCTCTTTCTCTTCCAGTTCCCCAATCTCCTTTAAAGTGGCTTCTTTCCGCTGCAGCACATTCCCAAATTTCACACGATTCCACTTTTTCAATATTCTTCTTAGAGAACCCATTTTCCTGACCAGCTTTGCTGCCGGGTCCACCTAAGTAATTTCTCTTTCCCAGCTGTTCTTAACCAATTCATGGCATTCCATGTCAGTTAACCACATTTTCTCAAACCGGAAGATTTTTTTGTTTAGGCCTCCCCACTTCTCCCGTTCCAATGATGATTGGAATATGGTCGGAAGTATTCCGAATGCAAGATCGTGCCATTGCCCACGGGAATTTAGACTCCCAATCCGTAGACACCAGAATCCTGTATAATTTAGCCAGTTTCGGTTCCCTTCTCCGATTAGACCACGTGAACCTACGATCATTGATAGGGATTTCCATCAAGCCCAGGTCAGAAATGACCTGGTTGAACTTAAAACTGTCACGGCCAAGACCCACTCCTCCGCTTCTTTCGTAGGCGCGTCTGACGATATTCCAATCCCCTCTGATCACCCATGGCAAGGACCACCTTCCCCTAATGCTATATAACTCATCCCAGAGTTCCTGTCTCAGTCTCCTAACATTCTGACCGTAGACTGCCGTTACAACCTGTTGCCATCCATCCCTCCTCCTCCGTATCACAATTGATACCGTAAACCTACCCACCCAGTCATCCAGTAAGTCGAAATTACTGTTATTTACCCCAACCATAACCCCCCCAGACGCTCCTATAGCATCCTTGACCCTCCACTCTTTAATGTGATTTAGCTTAAGACCCCCAATAAATCTTTTAGTTGGTTTAGAAACCTTAGTCTCTCCAAACAGACCACGTCAATGTTATTTTTTCTAATTACTTTCCCAACCATTCTACGCTTGGTCGCTTTGCCAAGCCCCCTAACGTTCCAAAATAAGATGTTAAACATTAACAACGCTTGCCCCCTCCCATTCCCTCAGTTGAGTTGGCTCCAACTCAACCAAATTTTGTAAAACACAGTCGTGTTCCACATTCCCGTTAAAGACCTCCTGAACCTTGCTAATATTATCCATTTCCCTCCCCCGAATTAACTCAATAGTATTCGTGTGAATATCATTACAAGCATGGATATTAATTCGATAGGCATTAGCTAACTGAATTAACAAGTAATCAGGAATTGAGCCAAAAATGGATATAGGTGAGTTTGTACCTGCCAGGTTCTCGTAGCTTTTCCGCTTTCCCACCCTTTGGTAAATCATTTCTCCTTTCTACTTGGCTAGATCTCCTTTTCTTTCTAGTGGATGAGCTCTCCCACCTTCCCTCTCCTTTCGGAGAGTTAAGGCTTTTAGCTCTGTCCTAGTAGTAGTAGCAGCTCCTTCTGGTGGTAGTAGCTCCCGTAAATAGTAGTAAATAGTAGATAGTAGAAGGAAGAGTCTCGTTCGTAGCCTCCCTCGCTTTGACTCCTTTCTCTGGTACCAATAGAAGAAGGAAGGCTCTAAGGAAGGGAACCTTGACGGTCATCGGCTTGTCTCCCTTGTTGCGTTGTCTATCACTTCGTCTGAACCCTTCCTTAGCCTTTTCATTCTTCTTCTCCTTCTTTGTGTTTGCCACCACCATAGCAGTTTCCTCAAAATTACTATCATTCCCTGCCTCCTCTCCCGTCTCTGGCACCTCCGATCCCAAGGATTCATTATCTGATCCCCTTGATTTGTCGGACATTCCTGATTTCTCCGAAGCCCAGTTACCCAACATAGCTTTGACCCTCTTTTTAACCTCTCTTTGGACCCTCTTCTCCACTTCCAATCTGAGAAACTCTTCTATATTCTCCTCGTCTTCCATAGTTGTTCCCTCCTTTCGACTCCGATCGTAGTCTCTCGGCTGTACCCTACCGTTGTCCCCCATAATTTGTGCTTCCCTCCCCCCTCAGACTGAAATGTGGCATCCAAACCCACCAAATTAATTTCATTCTCACAGCCCACTTCTTTCCTATTGAGGCCCAAGCCCACACCATGAGCACATATATCCTGCACCAAAACATTTTTCTCAAAACCACCTCTGTCCTGTTCACGTCGCATCCCACCCCCAGCGCTCGGTACTTCCCCCTCAAATCCGAACCCTCAACCTCGAAATCTACCCCATGTGCCTGCTCATTGACAGCCTGTACCACACAGTCGGCAGCCCTACTTAAGACCCCATTACTTTTTTGCTGTAGCCCCATCTCCACACCATGCTCCTCTAGAGCCCTGTTCTTGTACTTCAACCCCTGTACCGCTCCCAGTTCTTGAGCCATGGACCCATCCTCAGATGTCATCGTACTGACAGGGTGCCTAAGGGCTTCGATCTTCCCGCTTGAACTGGGCAAGCTGCGCTGAGTTGGCAAAAGAGTGGGCCCCACCTCCCTGTGGAGAATTGTGTTTGATTTCCCAAATGAAAACTCGTCAGCCGCTAGATCTCCTCCCAAATCAGCAGTGGGGTAGATTAGCATCCTGGATCGATGGGCCGTTTGAGACCTACTGCCGATTCCTCCATCTTCAACCTCCAGCGGTTCTTTCTGTGGTGCATCTTTCGCCGCTGCCACGTCGGAGAACAACCGCTTCGCCACCTGACTTTTCTGCCCCACCACCTCCGCCGAGAGTTGAAGGTTCTCCGCCTCAACGCTCACGTCCACCACAAAACAGGGATTCTCGACCATGGCTTTGATATTGGACGGGATGCAGTGAACCCCAATGCAGCCGATCTTTACTCTAGCGTATCCTGGTTTACGCCTCTCCGTATAGTCGTCGACCTCCAAAACCACCCTGAATTTCCTTACCAGGTCCTGAAACCCCCCTAGCTCCCAACAGTGCAGACGAAATCCCGTAAGTCTAATCCAAACTTTCGTAGCCATATCTTGTTCCAACGCCCCTTCCGCGCCTGTCCATGGCTTTATAGAGATACCGTATTTCCCGCCGATGATTTTTATAATCTCCCTGCGAGCCAGCGCCGCCACACCGTCGCTCGTCGGAAACTCGGCCACCCAGAAGTCTCTCACTTTGTTGAGCTCCCACTTCCTTCGATTGAAGGAGTCCGATAGGCACCGCAACCCAGTGATCACCTCCGCAGTCGAAGGCCATCCCTGCACCGATCTGATAACCCCCATGGTGTTCTTGAGTCTTTCCCTGGACGTCCTCATCTTCCCTGTCACAGCCACGATAGCATGAACCGTTTTTCGTCTCTTCGCAAATTGCCTGGTGTCCTCTGCCCTATGGGCTTTCCTCTTGCCTCCTCTAATGGCGCAATCGACAACCCGGTGGCCCGGTTCCTTGCATTCGAAGCACACAAAAATCCCTATTGGGCACTCCTCTTTTCTATGTTGATCACCACACAGAGGGCAGGAGACGGTGGAGCTGTTTGTCTTCGGTAGTTGATGCTTTTTGGATGACTTGGACCGATAGACCTGCCATGGCTCCCCCCATCGTCCTCTGACTCAGCGATCTCCTTGCCCTTGCGCCGAATGTCATTCAAAGCGGCGACAAGTTCTTCTTCAGTGAAGTTGGCTGGCGAATGCCCTGTGACTGGAGACCTGTTAGCATTGTGGTCTGGGTTGAGCTGACTGCGATGAGTATTCTGCAAGAGTGGTTTAATCGGAGAGTTCTTTCTTTGTATCTGATGCCTGGGTGAGCCATGGACAGGCGAAGCACAAGCGGTCATCAACGGAGAACACTTCCCTTCCACGCATCGCGAGTGGTGATGTCTGACAGGAGACCTATCCTCATGACCATCCCTATGTCCCCCTCCTCGGTGATCGTCGCGACCATATCTGCTGCGTGGATGCCGCCGCTCCTCATCGCTGCTGTGTTCACGCGGCACCCAAGCCCTCGATCTCCCAATATTGCTCAAGTGGACCTCTCTCATGGCTAAACAGAAGTTGAGTGCAAAAGCACGGGATTGAGATGGAAATGGCGGTTAAGGCTGAGAAGGGTTAAGAAGGTGAAGAAGAGAGGAGAAGGGGAGGGGAGAGGAGGAAGTTGCTGACGGGGATTAACCAGTGGTGGTGGAGAAGGTGGAGGGAGAAGGAGAAGATGAGGGAAGGGTTAGGGTCTGGTTTTTGGTAGAGGAGAGAGGAGTTCCGGAAAAACGGGAGCTCATTTTTTTTTTAGCATCTAGAATCAACTGAATGTTGAAACAGTTGTGATTGTTCTCATTGTTGATTGAACAATAAGCACCATTTTGCTGCTACTGGTAGTAGTGTGGCAGCAAAACCAACCTGGGCCACCTGCAAACAATCATAATTCAAATTAGTGCATAATCAGATAACTCCTTAAACCTCTGTTTCACCAACTTAATGAAATTTACTTCTGACAAGCTAACAATCCGATATAATTATATTTTGAAAAACACGATAAAAGGAGGAAAAAGAAACAAAAAGGAGAAGGGGAAAGGGGTGTTACCCAGAGGCCCAAACTATTCTTTTGGCTGCTATACCTTCGTGTCTCTTTATCGCTTCACTAGCATTTTACCTTTCTCAGACCAAAACTGAAGTCGGAGTTCTTCAAAATTTTAAAAATAATCACCACAAAGAAACTTTGTAACAGAACGAAACAGCTAGCACATCTTAAATCATCTAAGCTATATCCGAAAGAAAATATAGCATCCAGAACACAAGAACAGAAGCAGTAATATCATCTTTGATCATGTCACTGTCAACATGATTTTTTTTTTTTTGATTATAAAAGGTTGGCCTAGGCCCCCCCGTGTTTCATTAAAAATTCTTTAATAAAACAAAAATCAAGTAGCAGACAATGATGTTCATGTCACCCACATGCGGGCCATGATGCTCATTCTCTGACCATAAAATGAATCCCCCCATAAACCGGGTACAGACCCACTGATGTACCCCAACCGTACATGCACAAAAGCCACTTGAACCCAAAATAAACCAAAATACATCCAAGCAAAGTACAAGCTCCAAAATACAAACAACAATTGACCACCTCCCTAAAGAAGAAGTGAGTCAAGTTTCTTCATCCTCTTGCCACGACGATCACCCTTGTTGTGGTGTGCTTTCCCTTTCCTGTTGGTCCGCCTGGTCCGAGTATAGGTCCTTGGTTCTTTTAGTCTGTTCTTTCCCTGCCGTAGAAGACCAGAAGATGATATTAGCACTAATTTTGAAGATCAATTGTTGGTGCATGATGTGTCTGTGTAACCCTAAAAATTCTATTATTTCGTTCTAACCACAGATCCAGCATATACCCGCAACCCCAATATCCCACATGATAAAGTTGTTTCTGTCAACATGATATTTTACTAGTGACAATTATGAAAAAAGGGAAGGAAAAGATGTTAGGATCGGGAGAAAAACAATAGAGATAAATTTGAGAAGAAAAACAACACAAATTTTATTTCTCAATCTCAAAAGATTTACAAAAACTCAATTCTTTATAAGCTCTCTGTGGCTATCAATCTCTATTTTTCTCTTCAGTTGAGTGTATATCCAAATGAAGAAAATAGTGAGTATTTATAGGAGGGGAAGAGACACCATGCTTTCGAAGAGACACCATGCTTCCGAAAAGACACCATGCTTCGGAAAAGAACCATGCTTCGGAAGAGACACCATGCTTCGGAAGAGACACCACTTTTGTGGCGGGACCTACAATTCTCCCCCTCACGCCACATCTGCACCAATCGTCATCTCTCATCCATTCCAGTTATGTCTCTGCATAACTCTAGTTTCTCCCGAGACACAATTTTTGTCAACATGTCTGCTGGATTCTCCTTCGTGTGGATTTTCATCAGTTTCAACAATTGTTGATCCATCACCTCGCGTATCCAGTGATAGCGAATATCAATATGTTTTGTTCGGGAATGGTACATTGAATTCTTGCTCAAATCCAGAGCACTCTGACTGTCACAATGTACCTTGTAGTCATTCTGCTTGATCCCGAGTTCTTGTAGAAATCGCTTTAACCACAACATCTCCTTGCCAGCTTCAGCGGCAGCAATGTACTCTGCTTCTGTCGTAGATAGTGCAACGCACTTCTGCAACCTTGACTGCCATGACACAGCTCCCCCTGCAAAAGTGTAGATAAAACCAGAAGTCGATTTTCTACCATCAAGATCTCCGGCCATATCTGCATCTGTATAGCCTTCCAAAACCGGATCAGCTCCCCCGTAACACAAACATATCTTTGAAGTACCCTTAAGATACCTGAGAATCCACTTAACAGCCTCCCAATGCTCATTTCCTAGATTGGAGAGAAATCTGCTTGCCACACCCACTGCATGTGCAATATCCGGCCTCGTACACACCATTGCATACATCAGACTTCCAACCGCTGAAGAATAAGGCACAACTTCCATTTCCTCGATCTCTTTCCTGGATGAGGGACACGAACTCTTGCTCAACATGAAATGATTAGCCAGTGGGATGCTAACTGGCTTGGCACCCTCCATGTTGAATCGCTTGATCACCCGTTCAACATATTTCTCTTGAGATAACCACAATCTTCGGGCCTTTCTGTCTCGAGAGATGTTCATACCTAAAATCTGCTGAGCTGGCCCAAGGTCCTTCATATCAAAGACCTTAGAGAGTTCTATCTTCAGCTGTCTGATCTTCACTGCATCTTGTCCGACGATCAACATGTCATCGACATATAGTAACAGTGCAATGAAATTTCCATCAGGGGACCTTTGAATGTAGACGCATTGATCTGCAGCAGTCCTCTTGTAGCCTTGACTCACCATGAATGAATCAAACTTCTTGTACCATTGCCTTGGTGCTTGCTTGAGGCCATACAAACTCTTCTTCAGCTTACATACGAGATTCTCTTTCCCTGAAACCTCGTATCCTTCTGGCTGCTCCATGTAAATTTCTTCATGCAGATCACCGTGAAGAAATGCAGTCTTCACATCCATTTGTTCAAGCTCCAAGTCTAGGCTAGCTGCTAATCCGAGCATGACTCGGATTGAAGTCATCTTTACAACTGGAGAAAAAATCTCACCAAAATCGATGCCTTTCTTCTGAAGGAATCCTTTGACCACTAGCCGAGCTTTGTGCTTCACCACCTTTCCGCTGCCATCTTTCTTGAGCTTGAATACCCACTTGTTCTTTAGTGCCTTCTTCCCTCCTGGAAGCTTAACCAAATCGTAGGTTTGGTTCTTTTCTAAAGATTCCATCTCATCCTGCATAGCGTGCAGCCAGTTGTCTTTGTCTGGATGAGACAATGCTTCCTGGAAATTCTCTGGCTCCCCTTCATCAGTAAGAAGAATGTACTCTGATTCTGGATATTTAGTAGACGGAACATGGCTTCTTTCAGATCTACGTAGCTGAGGCTCACTCGTCTCAGGCAGTGTATCATTATCTTGTACTGGTTCTGTAGCTGTGAAAGGTTGCGGCTCCCCAGGCTCATCAATCCCTTCTTCCTCCTCCTCTGGTTCTGCTTCTAGTTCTTGATCATCATCCGCGGCAACTTGTACTGGTACTGTATCTGGAACAAAGTCCTGAGTACTGACAGGTCTTTCAGCAATTGTAGGCTTTTCAGTGTCCCCATATGTCTGATTTTCATGGAACACCACGTCTCTACTTCTGATGGGCTTCTTCGTCTTTGGATCCCATAGCCTGTATCCAAACTCCTCGTCTCCATAGCCTATGAAAATGCATGGAGTGGTTCTCGCATCGAGCTTCTGCCTGAGCTCCTTTGAGACATGTGCATAAGCCAGACATCCAAATGTCCTCAGGTGAGAGTAGGAGGGGTTTTTGCCGGTCCATTTCTTCTCCGGGATGTTGAAATTCAGCGGGACTGATGGAGATCGATTGATCAAGTAGCAGGCGGTGCGAACAGCTTCTCCCCAAAATGGCTTTGGCAGCTTTGCTGTGCTGAGCATACTTCTGACTCTTTCCATGATTGTTCGGTTCATTCTTTCTGCTACCCCATTGTGTTGCGGGGTACGTGGAACCGTCTTCTCGTGCCGAATGCCCTGACTCTTGCAATAGGCATCAAAACTCCTGGATGTATACTCGCCTCCGTTATCTGAGCGGAGGCACTTCAGCTTCTTCCCCGTTTCACGCTCTACCATGGCATGAAATGTTTTGAAGCTTTCCAAGACCTGATCTTTTGTCTTCAGAAAATACACCCACACCTTCCGAGAAGCATCATCAATAAATGTCAGAAAGTATTTGTTGCCGCCTAGCGACTCCACCTCCATGGGACCGCAAACATCAGAATGTATCAGACTGAGCAACTCTGATCTCCTTGTCGAAGAGGAACTAAAAGAGACTCTTCGTTGCTTGCCAAATAAACAGCTGCTGCAAGGTTGAAGCTCTGCATTCTTGGTAATGGTGATAATATTTTCCTTCATCAAGGTTGATAAACCTTTCTCACTCATGTGACCGAGTCTCTGGTGCCACAGTTTCTGCGAAGCTTCATGTTCAACAATATTGAGACTCTCCACATTGATCTTCACATGAGTCTTGTACAAAGTGCTGCAGAGATGTCCACGAGCGATCACCATTACACCTTTCAGCATCCTCCACGAGCCATTGCAAAAACGGTTATCATAGCCCTTTTCATCTAGGGCTCTCACCGAAAGAAGATTTTGTCGAAGTTCAGGTACATGGCGAACATCCTGCAGTGTGATTGTGCACCCGGCATCAGTCTGCATCCGAACGTCACCAATTCCGACAATCCTAGCAAAGCTAGAATTGCCCATCCTCACCGAGCCAAAGTCTCCAGCTTTGTACGTCGTGAAGATGTCCTTTCGAGGAGTGGCATGGCAAGATGCTGCAGTATCTACCACCCATTCTACGCCCTGATTCGACACATGGAGGCATGTCTCATCCTCATGAGAGCAAAGAGCCACATCTTCTAGTACTGTGACTTGTGCATCTCCTTCCTTCTTTGGTTGTGACCTTTCCTGACCGCCTTGCTTTTGTAACTTCCAACAATTTCTTTTCATATGACCTGGTTTGCCACAGTGATGGCAGTTGTATGCAGGCCTCCTCCCATCACTTGATTTGCCTCTCGATCTGCCTCTGCTTTGGCTCCTGCCTCTCCACCTGCCTCGATCTTCCTCTCGCTGTCTCCCACGGACTTCTGTGACGCAGGCTTGTGCTTCTGTGCCAACGTCCTTTCTCCGAGCTTCCTCATTGAATAGGGCATCCTTAACCATAGACATGGTAAGATTGCCAGTCGAAGCCGAGTTGCTAAGGGAGACCACCAATGTCTCCCAACTGTCTGGAAGAGAGCTGAGAAGTAGAAGTGCCTGTAACTCATCTTCAAGTGGTAACTCCACTGAAGATAGCTGATTCACCAAGCTCTGAAACTCGCTGGTGTGTTCTGCTACAGAAGTTCCTCCCTGTAGCTTCAGGTTCACCAACCGTCTCATCAGCAGGGCCTTATTTCGAGCTGTCTTGGCCTGGTACATATCCGCCAGCTTCTTCCAAAGGACAAAAGCATCCGTTTCCTGGGCAACATGATGGAAGACACTGTGATCGATCCACTGTCGAATCTGACCGATCGTTTTCCTGTTCATCTTCTTCCAGTCCGCCTCATTGGTAGCTTCAGGTCTCTCTCCCTTCTCCTCAATAGGATCAAAGAGATCTTTACAACTTAGGAGATCTTCCATCCGAGGTCTCCAAAGTGTATAGTTGGTGGCAGTAAGCTTGATCATGGCTCCAAATGATGATGATGATATTGATTCCTCCATCGACATCTTGATCTGCAAAGGCTTTTGACACTCAACAACTCAACCTCGCTCTGATACCACTTGTTAGGATCGGGAGAAAAACAATAGAGATAAATTTGAGAAGAAAAACAACACAAATTTTATTTCTCAATCTCAAAAGATTTACAAAAACTCAATTCTTTATAAGCTCTCTGTGGCTATCAATCTCTATTTTTCTCTTCAGTTGAGTGTATGTCCAAATGAAGAAAATAGTGAGTATTTATAGGAGGGGAAGAGACACCATGCTTTCGAAGAGACACCATGCTTCCGAAAAGACACCATGCTTCGGAAAAGAACCATGCTTCGGAAGAGACACCATGCTTCGGAAGAGACACCACTTTTGTGGCGGGACCTACAAAAGATTCAAAAAATTTAGAGAGCTAAGAAAATTTCAGAACTTGAATTGGAGGATAAGCAGATAATATTTGAAGCCTCAGGGATGGGTAACATCCGTCTTGCAATGCCTCTCCATAATAGGGCAGTCATAAAAGCTGAGATGTTTGAAGCCTGTGAGGCATTGAGGTCCCTCTCGAGGGATGTGAGGTCTCTCAGCCTCCTGGGCAGCACTGTCATGTAACTTCGGTTATCTCAACCTTTCGGGTGAAAACTGTAGTTATCTCAGCTTCACAAAGGGCCACAGCCAGCTCAAAGTAACGATAACTGATACCATGTGAGAAAATGCTGCAAAACTTTTCGGGTGATAAAAGTGTGGGTTTGTGTGGCTACAGCCTTATTCCAAAAAAAATTAGAAATGATGCACATTTTAAAATATGTAATTAAATAAAAAAGAGATGATACACATTTCTGAAATAGTAGTTCTAAGAATTTCCCCAAATTTAGTAAAATTGTATTTCGTAAAGTGAAAGAAAATTGATGTAAATATCATTTTTAAAAAATTATTGGATAAAAAACTTCACATACTGAATAATACTTGCACTATAAAGGTATGTACATCTAACAGAAGAAACTTACTTTGGTGTTTCGAAGATAGTAAAATTGTAATGCCCCCCAAAAAATATTGTTATTTAATATTTTTATATAGAAAATAATAATGAATACTTATGTTAAATATAATTTTTATGCAAAAAAAAATTATTAGGGGTTATTTTGTAAAAGTGCAAAAAAGGGGTTTTTATATAAAACTCTTCTATTTCTTTCTCTCCTTCCCGATCCCTCTCTCTTCCTTTCCTTTCCTCGGAGCCACCGCCGAAAATTTAAAAAAAAAATAAAAAAGTAGAAAACAAAAAGAGAGAGAGAGAACGGGAGGAGAAGGAGAAGGAGAAATTTCAAAAGATATTTTTATATTATAATTTTTCTATTGGTAAAATCTAATTAACCATTGTTTGTATATTGATCCATATATATTTTGTTGAACCCTAGATTTTGTAGAAGAGATCTATAATTTATATTATAGAAGAGATGTATATTGAATTGAGGAGTCTGCTGGAGGACTCATAGCTACTTATCATTTCACCGACCACTGTAAGTAATTGAATATCTATATCTCGTAGAATGTAATTTTTTTTTTATTAAAAACGATGGGTCCTAAGACTCCCAGCGTTTCATTAAAATTTTTTTAATAAAACATACAACCAAAATAAGGAAAATGATAATCATGACACCCAACAAGAGGTCCATGAGTCTCGTTCCCCATCAAAACATGATCGTTCCCATGCCCAAAATTAATAATTACAAGAGATTACATAAACTGACGTTCCGCCGTCGTCACCCCAAAAAGTGGACCGAACATCAACATCCAAAAAGGTCCACCCAAAAGGCTCCCCCCATCCTAGCACCGCCTGTCCCTCACTCTTCCTCAGTGTTTTCCCCCCTTCCTCTTGGTCCGGCTCGCTGTTGGCTGTTTCGACGTCATTGTACATTTCCTTGACCCTCTTGGATGCTTCCCCACCTGCCGTAACAGACCAGAAAAAAATAAGAGCATTGATCTTGAATAGCAGTTGATGATGCATGATGTGTCTATGCTGTGGCCTAAAAATTCTACAGTTTCTTTCTAACCATATCCCCCAGCAAATAGCCATGACCCCAACCCCCCAAATGTCTAAGTCTCCCTTACGTAGGTGACTTTGACGCCAATTTTTCCACAAATCTTGTACCGTCTCCGGGCCTTGCCCAGATATACGTAGTCTTTTCATAAAATCTCCCCAAATTTCCGCAACAAATTTACAGTTAATGAAAAGATGATCTACTGTTTCGTCACCCATGTTGCACATAATACAGTCTCCTGGACCTACCCACTTCTGTCTTGCCAAGTTATCCCTGGTAAGGATCGCATTTTTGGACAGAAGCCAATTGAATACCCTAATCTTCAGAGGTACCCTAACCTTCCAAACCGGGTCGTTGGTCCGAACCCTTCCGTCATTGAGCCACTTATAGGCCGAATTAACCGAGAAGACCCCTCCTTTCCCCGTTTCCCATTTGATTTTGTCATTATTTTCTCCTTTCGTCGGCTTCCAGCTTTCTAGAAAATATAGAAGATCCTGTTTTTGTTTCCTTCCCTCGACTCTAAGTCTGGCCGTAGAATGTAATTTTATAAAACACTTATTGTTTTATTTGTTGTTATAATGTGTGTACTTCTATGTTATTTTATGTGATGTGATGTGAGGATGTGCAACTATTAAATTGAGATTAATGTACTCTGGTGTGTTTGTATGAATATGGAATCATGATATATGAGTGTTGTTATCTATATGTACATTGTGGTTAATAATATATGTGGATTGCCGATTTAAACTATAACGTTATGCATTATTTTATATAGTTTGAGTTGGGATGAATGTACATGAGTGACCTTATGTGGTTGTGAATATTGAGATTGTTATTTTAAGTTATGACCATATTTGTAGTTGTGTTATTCATGTGTTAGCATCCATGTTTGTATACCGGTATACGAGTCGGAAATCTAAGTAACCCATTTGGCTCTCAATGTGTCCACTCTATGAGTGTTGTTTGTTCCTACCACGGACTGTAGTGGTGTTTCCTAAATTATTGATGCATTTTTGTGTTATAAGAACGTTAATTATAATCTAGATATTTTTTTCTCTAATATTTGCAAGTATATGATTGTTAACGCGTTTAAATTGTTAATGCGGTATTTTATGAATTACTGGTTACTTGTTATATTTATTCAATTACTACTGGGCGTCAGCTCATTTTGTTGTTAATAAACTTTTTCAGATTAGTGCATTAAGATCGGGTGTTTGAAGAGAATGAAGGATCTGCAAGCTTAAATCTTTTGGGGATAAATTGCCGGATCTGAAAATTTATGTCTTTTGGGAGTAAATTTTCATAAAGAGTTTTAAAGCTGATAAATTGTATTTCTGAAATTATTTTAAATTATTTTATTGAAGTTTTAAGGAGTCATTTCTTAAATAATTTTAGTTATTTTCTTCTGTAATGAATTTATACTTTTGTTAGCCATTTGAGTTACTTTTTATTGATAAATTTTATCGGCATGAGATTTCATAAGTATTATGTAGTAGAAATAGTTGCCCTCTGTTTAGGGATGTTACAGATGGTATCAGAGCCAACTTTCGACATCAAATGTAGAGCTTGTATATATGAGATGCCTAAGACCTGTATGACAGCGATGTGTGTGAGATGCGTAAGACCTGTATGACAATGATATGTATTAGATGCGTAAGACCTGTATGGCAGCGATGTGTATTGATTCAAGGATACAGTCTACATTTGACTAGAAGGGTGATCCTGTGCTAGACTGCACGTCCCGTATTCAGCGAGGACGCTGAATTCTTAAGAGGGTGTGAATATAAACACCCTATATTTATAAGAAAATAATAAAAGAGATTTATATATGGAGTATTGGAGTGACCTATAGAGATTTCTATGGGCTATGGAATAAATGGATTAATTAGGCGGCCTATAGAAAGAGTATGGGGTTTAGGTATTAATGAAGAAAATAAAAATGAAAGAAAGAGGAGTGGAGTGGCAGTGGCTATGTGCCTAGGGGGATGACGTGGCTTGTGGCGTGGGTTTAGTCCCCGTATCGCCCATGAGAAAGAGAGAGAGAGGTTAAATATAGTTTGCCTGTGATCAAGAGGTACCGAATAGTCCAGACACTTTCTGTGAGGCAATGCCCCCCGGTTTCATCAATAAGCTTTTAACAAAACAATACAATATGCGCAAAATGAATGATCTTCATCCTACGATTCCTATCCAAAAGGCTGGGAGAATGACTCATTCGACCCAAAAACTATCTACATTACAAGTTATATTATATTCGACCCAAAAAATAACTACCCTACAAGTTATAGAATTTGGAAAATATAAACCACTAACCTCAAGAATTGAGGATCCTTAATAACGAACCCAATGAGTCAATTTATCGTAGAAAGATCCTATAACCTTAACTAAAGTATCAATGGATTTAGTATTTTCTCTTCAGCTTGGGTTTACGAGATCTGGTTGAGACACGAAATCAGTCGATCAGAATGCATGCAGATGTTGTATTAGATTCCTTAGGTCAAATAATTTTAGGTAATATCAAGGTATATTGACCCCTACATAGACTAGAAAAAGATATTATTTGTGAGTGTTTCTTTTGTACTTTTTTTTGATTGAAAACGGTGGGTACTACCCCCCCGCGCTTCATTAATGAGAATTTAACAAAACAGTACAATCAAGCACGGGAGATGATATTCATGTGTTCCAACAAGGGGCCATTATACTCATCCCCGACCAAAATAAGCCTGCATCCCTTATAGAGAAGTCCCCTCCCAAAAGGAAATAATTACAACAGAAACGATGAATCTGAATAGCGGAACATCCCAAAAAGACAAAAGCCCACTCCATCCTGAGATCACTCCCCCACCGGTGTCCCCCCTTCCTCGTCATCATCCGCTCCATTGTAAGGCGAACTAATATCTGCAAACACCTCTTTAATCTTCTTTGTTGCTTTCGCACCCGCCGTTTGAGACAAGAATTTGATATTAGCGATAATACTGAATAGAAGTTGTAGATGCATGCTGTGCTTGTGCTTATGCCTGAAGATTCTATTGTTCCTTTCTAACTAAATACCCCAGCAAATGGTTGTTCTTTACGAACATACTTGTCCCCCCCCCCCCCCCCCCCCCCCCGATGTCATAAATCGTATCTGGTGGAGGCCCGGTAATGCTTAGTCGCAATAAAAGGTCCCCCAATATAGCCCTAGCGTACTGGCACTGAACTAGTAAATGATCGACCGTCTCGCACTCTAGAAGACACATCACACAAATCATCGGTCCCTGCCACTTACACTTTGCCAAGTTATCCCTAGTTAGAATAACTTTCCTGCTCGCCAACCAATTGAAAGTTCTGACCTTTAGAGGAACTTTAACCCTCCAAATCGGATCATTACATCGCGTGCCCCTATCATTTAACAATTTATAAGTGGATTTGACAGAGAATCCACCATCCTTCCCTCCTGCCCAGGATACCTTGTCTTCATTTTCCTCTTTCATTGGCTTCTAATTCTGTAGGAAGAGAATTAGTTCCTCCTTTTGTTTTCTCGCCTCCATGTTAAGCCTGCTCGTTATTCTTGGCCTCCATTCTCCATTTCACCAATTTCTTGCTACCCAGTCGTATTTATCCGTGGCCATTTTATAAATTTTTGGAAATCTTCTCTTTAAGTTGATCGGTCCGCACCATTTGTCTTTCCAGAAACAGATAGTCTCCCCCTTCCCGCAAGTAAATATTGCCCCAGCCAGATAGATTGCATGGCATCGTGTCACCCCTTGCCAAATCCGGACATACATGCCAGATTTTTCGGCTTCCTATTCATACAACCCTTATTTATGTAAGTTTTTTGAATAAGTCTTGCCCATTTAGCTTTTGCCTTAACTCTGAGCTTCCACCACCATTTACAGAGTAGAGCTTGGTTCATCTGTCTGAGGTTCAACACTCCAAGCCCCCCGAATTCTTTCCATCTACAAACGATCCCCCATCTGATTAACGAATATCCTTTCCCATCAGAGCTCGAATCGTGCCAAAGAAAGTGTCTTCTTAATCTGTCAATCTTTTTGACAACCCATTCTGGTATCTCGAAGAAAGATAGGAAGTATAACGCATGGTGCTAATGACTGAATTTAGCAGGACCAGCCTTCCTCCGAAGGACAACATCTTCCCCTTCCATCCCTCCAGTCTATAAGCTATCTTCTCAATAAGGTCGTTCCAATCCACTCTTCTAAGTTTCCCCACACCAATTGGTAGCCCCAAATATTTAATAGGAAGCGATTGAATCGGGCAGTTGAGGATGTTGGCAACTGCCGCCCCTATTTCCCCTGTATCTCCGAATAAAGTGATGGAGCTTTTATGGAAGTTGACCTTAGGCCCCGACCATTCCTCGAACAGATATAATCCCCACTTCATCATAGTCGCCTGAGCCACATCGCACTCTTCGAAAATCAACATGTCGTCAGCATACTGGATGTTCATCACCGCGTTTCCCCCCTTCTCAAACTCAATCCATTAATAAGTCCCTGTTTTCTATAAGACTAAAGCATCTTATGCAGTACGTCCGCCACCAAGGTGAAAAGTAGATAGTGGGTTCCCCTACCTAAGTCCCCGCCTACACCTAATTTCTTTACCGAGTTTCCCATTGACCAGTACCATAACTTTGCCCGTACACAGCCATGACTCGATCCAACTGATCCACCTTCCCCTGTACCCTCGTCTACTTAGAATTTCCAGTAAACATTTCCATTCCACTTTGTCGTAGGCCTTCTCGAATTCTAACTTTAGCAGAAACCCTGGCTTGTTACGGCGTTTACACTCTTGGATCACTTCCTGTACAAGTGACACCCCTTCTAGAATATCCCACGCCTTCTAGAACATCCCTTCCGACAATAAAACCTGTCTGATAATCATCGATTAGATCCCCGATCATGCCTTTAAGCCTATTAGCTAGGGTCTTAGAGATAATCTCAACCGAGCAGTTGATCAAGCTTATCGGTCTGAAGTCCTTAAGACTTGTGGCCTCCTTTTTCTTAGGTATGAGGCAGACGTTGGCATAATTCAACCTACCCAAATCCAGCGTTTCCTCGTAGAAGGCATTCATGATGTCCATGATATCCATCTTAAGAATGTTCCAGAATTCCTTGTAAAAGAAAACTGGGAACCCATCTGGCCATGGAGCCATATCCTGGCCCATACCCCATATTGCCATCTTAACTTCCTCCACAGTGAACGGATCCTGCAGTCCCGCAACCCGCCCCTGACCGTCCTCCGTGTGTGGTTCCCAAAGATTTTGAGCTAATTCGCACAAGCTCTCCCTGCTATTCACAAAAAGATCCCTGAATGTCTCATTAGATTCAAATTCAGATCCGAATTTGAGATGTATTTGGGGCATGAGCATTAAGAATGATGAAGAAAGAAAAGATGAGGGCAATGAGTGGGATGGTTTTTGATAGGTTGTTGTTCAATTCGGGTTGAGTTTGTGAAAGAAAGAAGAGGAGGATAGAGAGGAAAGAGAAGAGGATGGGAATGTGTTGGGTTTGAGAGGGAAGAGGGGAGAGGAATGCTTTTGGATTTGGACTTTAACTTAGATTTAGATTTGAATTTGAACTTTGATTTGAGTTTAAATTGGGTCTGTCACACCCCGCTTCCCGTTATACGAAAACACAAGCACGTAACTGAGGCCTAGCGAATGATATAAGTATACCAACGCACATTATTCATATGTTGTACAATACTGGTAAGCTCAACAGTACAATAATAATAATCACATGAATAATCAATATCTAAGATACAAGAACTTACAGAATAGTCCGAGGATATGCAATACAATAACAGTATGTCAAGATCCTTTTGTATCCCATCATCTGCATTTGTATAAACATTAACTCAAAAGAAAAAGGAAGGGAACCCATTAGAGCAACCTACGGGCCTCAAGTAGTGGCAAACGGTTAAACAATAAAAGGACAATATATCAAAAACAAGAAATTCGAACGATATCAGAGTCAGTAAATATCAGGAAATAACATGATCAAGAAAACAAGGGTCGGCAAACAATAGTTGATAATGCAATGATCGATAAACAGTAGACAATAATGCAATGATTGGTAATCAATACTCAATAATCAATGATCAATAAACAATATTCAATAATCAATGATTGATAAACAATATTCAATAATCAATGATCGATAAATAATATTCAATAATCAATGATCGGTAATCAATATCCAATAATCAATTGTGCACCTTATTCCACCTTTTACCTTAAAAAAAATAAAAATAATAATCAATTGTGCAAGTGTCGATGCTCAGTGTTATTTTTATGTCTATCAGTCTTTTATTAATCTATCTAATGCACGCAATATTACGTCTCATACCACAGGTTCGGGTGCATACAATCAAGTGAACGTTTTGAATATAGTGGTGGATCCTATAGGGTTGTGTACTAGGTAATAGTAATCAATAAACAGTAATTAGTAACGGTACAATACACGATAGTTGAGATACTGTAGTCAGTAATCCGCAATCAATCGATAAAACAGTAATCAATATCAGTAATCAGTACAGAAAACACGGGCCCCTCTTCCGAGTACAGTCTTCTATAATATTCACTACTAAGTTATTTTCCTTTTTACCCCGGCTTGTCATTATTTCATTACAATGAATTATGCATATGCAATCGATGGAACAGTGTCAAGAAATGGTATCAATGAGGGATCAATGACTGTACAATGAACGGTATGTTATGCAATTCATTAGATGCAAAGTTTAAACATATTTATCTTTTAAAAGCATGAAAAAATACAATTCTGGACAGTAATATGTTGCTATAAAAAAACTAACTTTTCCGCTGCTACGAGAAAGCGAATCAGGTTCTTTCAGAAGTTCTAGAAACTAGACTCCCTGACGGTTCCGACGCATATTCAATCGATACATTTAGAAAACAATAACTATGTCTACTGGTTAATTCTGTAGAAGTTTACTGTTCAGGCAGAAACTCAATATGAAGTTATTACATGTATAATTCGAGTAAAATCTTAACTAAAATTTTGACAAAAATTATAATTTAGTTTCTGACAGTGTTCATTAACCTTCCTACAATTTTTAGGTCTTAACCCTTACGTTAGCCTACTGTTTCATTTAGTTGAACATGGCAATGTAACTATAAACATCGAATATGGAATTACAATAGTACAGTGGTAGAATCTAAATATTTTACAATCTATAAGTCAGATTGAGAATCCGTCAGATGTTCTAGAAACTAGACACAATGTGATATAATTTCTATTTAATAAGTTCTAGATGATAACATCAATAACTAGGTCGAATTCTCGCTCCAAGTTGGAGAACAACATGCCAGAAATATACATGTTGATTTTAATGATTTTTCTTTGCAAGTGTATGGTTCTATGATTAAAAATGAACATACATCCACATCTAGAAATCAGTATGGTTCCTATTATTAACATGACGAGCATTATCATTTCAACAATACTAAACTCCGAATATAATCATATGATCATATGCAAATACAATTCTTTCAATCAATAATTCTTTTATAATTTCGTGTTTCTAGTTAGTGTTTGTGTAATGTATGCATATATAAACGGGTTCTCATAAATTTCTATGATTTTTGGGTTGATGGAAGTCGAATGAAACGATGAACGATGTATAGATTTGAATTCAAACAATATATGATGATAACGAGTATATTAATAACATGGATACAAAGATGAGACTACTTGCAGAGATCAAGAAGATGCTTGCAAAAGAATAAACAAAATGAACAAGTGAATGCTTGCCTTATTACGGTGATGATTTCGAATACGAGTGAATGACGGAAGGAAGAGGAGAAACGATGACCAAGAGCACCGATAGTACTAAGAAAGAGCGATGACGAAAACACGACGATAGTGAGACTTCAACGAAGGTGACAATACACGGAAATGAGTTACCACTACTACATCGATGAATGCAGTGAAAGGGCAACCACAAGAGGCAATGTGCAAGGTCGATACAGTGTTGAGGCTTCAGGATGTTGCACAGCGACAGGCGGTGACGGTTACAACAATGGCAAGCTTCGACGGCTGTGGGGTGGTCGAGGCAGCGAGGAGTGCTTGCGGTTGCGCGCTAGTGATGGCGAGGCAATGAGCGGGGCGTCGGTGGTGGAACGCTGCGGAAGGTGATGAAGGTGCAACAAGCAGCGGGGTTGGCGACAGCGGGGAGGAGCGGAGAGGGGAGAGGTTGCGGGTGACGCTCTGTAACACCCCGCAAAATTGAGTAATGATAATTTTACCATCGTGTGTTACACACGTGTATTTTGTACCGTTACGAATAATATTCGTAACATATTTTTATATAAATGTCATATGTATTTTATATTCCGATTATTTATATGTTTTCCGTTATCTTAAAATTCATTTTTATCCTATTGTTAGCCAACTCGAATATTAATTTTAATCTTTGTGTTTTTACATGTATTGCATGTGTTTTCAATAACGTGTCTATTACGTAAATTTCACCATTTCGCGAAATATTCGTAACATTATCAAAATAAATATTTTTCGTATGTTATATTCCGAGTATTTATAAACATTTTTCCGTTAATCAAATCTATTTTATATTTTGAATATTTTTATGTGCATCGTACGTAAATTTTTATGTGCATTTTTATTTCTAAATTTTTTCTAAAAGTCTTGCACATTTTTGTTCTCATTTTAATTTTCACATTTGTATTATTTATTTATTTATTAAAGCTCATAGGCCTAACGTTTATTTTAAAGCCCACTAAAAAAATTGATTAAAAAGAGAAGCCCATGATTTTATTCTACATTTTAAACATACACTTTTTAATTCTACACACTTATCATGTAACAAACACATACAAATGGATTACAAACAATTAATTAAAAGAATAAGAAGTGTGTGCATGTAGAGTGCACGTGCACGTGTGTGCACACCTAAGGCTGGCCGGCCATGAATGTGAAGGGGTAGGGGTTTTGTGTTAATGGTTTGGTGAGTGGGTATTTGTAACACCCCAAATTTTTTTTTTTGAAAACTTTAACACTTAAAACAAACGCAAACTCAGGATATTATTTCAGAAAAAAAAAACTAAAACAAACGGACTCTAAGTCTCCAAATTCAATTCTTTCAATTTCTATATCACTTTAATCATAAACTAAGAAAGTTATATTTCAGAAAAAATTTTGATAGAGTCTCCCCTGTAAATTTTGCCCCGAAACACAAAAAGCTTACGGAATTCTGCTCAAAATTCCGTAGCTCACAATCCACATAATATTTTCATGGGCTCCCCAGGCCAAAATGAGCAGATACATACAGGCAATATAATATAATGCTCTGGGGGCCAAACTCATAACGGATTATCAAATATCAATTAAAAACTATAAATTTCTTTGAAAAACGAGGTAAATTTTTAGAAAAATCCTTGTAAAACCTACCACAGAGCCCGGTACTCCACAACGAGGTGGGTACGGGTCACAAACATACCACATCACCTCACACTATACTCATTTCGTCATATACATACTTATACACCCATAATACAATTTAAATCATAAATTTCACTATTCCTATAACTAAATAATACAAAATTTTAAAATAAAAAGTTATACTACCACTCCACGCCTCACCTCTGCACTGATGAGAACCTGCAACAGTGGGGGACCTAGGTAGTCCTCAGACTCCCATAACCCCCCAAACACTAAGGGATTAGCCATTTCTGGTGTGAGTATAGTTATTAATCAAATAACAAATTTAAAATAGTATAAAGAAAATAATTTAAACTTACGAATACCAAATTAAGATAATGCAACCTGAATCCTGAACACAACAACATCGTCAATACAACGATATAGCTAATACTTTGCCAATCCTGCATTCAACTATTTAATTATCCATCACTTTCCACATTTCATAATATACTTCACATCAGCCTCGTATATATATATACTTATTCGACATCCGTATAGTACGAATACACATAACATCCATTACTTTTCAATTTAACTACTCTAACCCAATATTCATTCTTCCACAAGTATCGTCATAATGGCATTTTACTATTTATATTAATATAACTACATGATGTTATTACATCATTTCTCCAACTCTATTTAGACATGCGTTTCATTTACTTATATTATGTCATCAACACACCCATTCATCCTGGAAGTTGTGCCGAGGCAGGTAGTTCCCACCAATTCCACGAAAATAGCAGGCGAGTAGTTTCCTGACACACTTCCAAGGTACACAAACTCATATCACAACATACTTTCTTTAATAACCATTGTCATACCCAATCTCATAAAACAGGTATTTATTTTATTATGTTATAAAAGTATCACATCATAAACATATGCATCTATTCTCATTCTACCACATTCCTTCATTTCTCATGACATAATTACCACATCTCATTGCCCATGCGATTTACTCACATTTCATCACATCATTAACACCTCATTAATTAGAATACTTATACTCATTGCATCAAAACCATGTTTTATAGCTCATTCACATCTTATTATATCACTTTAGTAATTACTTTTTCTTATAACAATAAATCTTATTATCATTTTCACTTAATCCCCAAACACACTCTGGGGCCACCACATATCACATCCCATAGCCGATAGCTTGGGTAATAATCACTGTACCTCAAACACACAGTTTGGGTAATATCACATCACATCTCAAGCCGATAGTTTGATTATTAATTTCACTTCAATCACTTATCATCTTCACTTCACTTTATTTCTCATTTCTATTAATCATTACCACTATTATATCCACTCACCCTGCGAATTATGCCAAGGCAGGTAGTTCCCACAATTTCCACTGAAATTGCGGGCAGGTAGTTCCTTGACACAATTCCAAGGTACAACTCATATCAACTGTATTTTACTTTAATGATCACACACATAATACAATTACTCCATATTATTCATGATAACACATCTCTTTTATTATTTTCATCTTAAATTAATCACAAGCAGCATTTATCACTTCTTTTCATATATTAACTCATAGCACGTTCACTTTCACATTTACTTCATTCACACAACTTTCTTTTCCACACACAGTTCACATTTTACTATCCACTTCCTTTTCCACGCACAATTCACATTTTACTATCCACTTTCTTTTACTACCACATTTATTATTAACACTTATTTATTTTATTAGTTTGTCGACCAGTGAGCCACAGTATCCCAACATACTGAAAGCCGACAGCCCAGTAAACACGCGGCCCGATGCTCACACAGAGTCTTACTCGTCCGAGGCTATGTCTTCCTCCTAGCCGAACTAGCGAGGGAACACAGCACTCCTAGTCCCACTAGGGTGCCTCCTCGCGACGTCTGTCATCGAGGGAAAAACCACTTACCCCAGATAAACTGGGTACTTCCTCTCAGCCGAAGCCAAGAGGGAAAAACCACTTACCCCAGATAAACTGGGTACTTCCTCGCGACAGCTGTCATCGAGGGAAAGCCGGGCCTCAAGCCGATAGCTTGGGCGATAAAATCCACTTACCCCAAACATAGTTTGGGTCCACTTACCCCAAGCCGGTCCTTGGGTATTAGGAGGTCTAGCCCAAACTCCCAGGATTGTTGTAGGTACTGGTCAACAAAGCCATCTGTTATTAGCATTATTCATTGCATCTTTCCATTTTACTTTATCAACATAAAGCATCACAGCTTTTAATTCAACAATAGCCACATCCTTGACTTTAATCACAAGAATAATAACACATTTTATTAACACTTACCATCTCACCTTTTATCTTGCGTTTGATGCACATCTGATGTCCACGATATTTATTATCATCTCGTTGTATCATATATATATATATATATGCATACCCTATGTCATTTAACATAGAAACCATCATGTTATTTAATTTACCATAACATCACCCATTATGAATACCATGTTATTCGCTACTTCATTAAATCCCATATAAACATACACCAAGTCATTTATCATATAAACCAACATGTCATATTATTGCCCATTAATTCATTTCAAACATAATTAAAATGTAAACATATACCCAATTATTAATTTCGTCAATTATTGCATCACACATCATAATCATCTATATATATATTACAAATAAACATCACACATGCGGGTTTCCCATCATAAGGGGCCAAAACGACTTATTTCCTCTAATTAAGTCTTATAATATCTAATTATAGCATACTAGCTCATACATCATATTTCATATAGGTAAAATCACCTATAAGGGCTTATATGCCCCAAACATACACAAAACGGGCATTATAATTATACAGATCTTCCAAAACATGATCACAATCACTAATTTCGTCTAATTACACCTTATAGCATCCATCCATAGCATGCTAGCCCAAACACCAGGCTCCGCATATACCTGATTGCCTATATCGGCCTATATACCCCAAAAACATGCACAAAACATGCACGGGGTAAAAATATGCATAAATAATTTAATATATTTAATTTTTATACTTCAACACGTCACATTAATCCATAATATAGGTTTTATACACTTAAAATAGTTAATTTCACCAAATATCTCAAAATCCCATTTTCGGGCCTTAAAAATCCGTATTTTTCGGAAAATTGAATTTTTAGCATAACTTCTATCAAATATATCGAAATGCCACGAAATTTGACCACAACATAGAATATACCTAATTACAACATACTCACCTGACGGATCGAGCAAACGATGTCCCACGTCCGTCCTGTAGCCAGTCGAAGTTCGACTTTTTCCACCTAAATAGGAAATTATAGGATCGATTAGTTTAAAACTCAAAACTCAACTTACGGATCTCCAAATTTGAATCCGTCTTCACCCGCACGTCACAAATGACATATGTAGGTGAGCTACATCGATAGATTTCAAATTCGGGTTCTAATACAAATACTCCCTTATTGATCGGAGGCTTTCTAATAAGAAAAATTCACATTTTCTAAATTCCTTAATCCCCTTCGTCCTAATATCACATATTAGGGTTAATAATAATAATAAGACTCAACTACACCTCCGAATCCATCAAATTCTCACTAAATCTCGCTCGGGCATTTCATCGAACACCCGGCGTGCACTTTTCACCTATAGTCTATTTCACTCAATTTAATTGAGCTTAAGCCTATAAAAATCATTCTAAATTTATATTAATACTTTCATAATACTCTACACCCTCACATGCATTTTCTACAATTATTTGGATCGAGTTTTCTACCCGATTTCATAAACTCCATAATTCGAGTTTATGTCAAAATCACTACTCCCCATTTTATTCTAATGGCTCACTAAAATTTTTACCACCATCTAAGAAATAATTCTAATATATATATATCTCTATTTTACAAATCCAAAATCCTAATTTATCAACAACATACAATTTCTTTAACCATCTACCAATTCCTCCAATCTACTACTTCCAACCTCTCTAAATTTCTTTACTATAATATTTCTACTCAATAAAACTAACCACACTTAATTTTATACGAATAAATAAAATAGGGTATACCTTTTCGGCATCCGTTCGAAAATTCGATGCTACCACGTTGTAGAGGACCCTTCAATTAGCCTATTCCTCAGTTTAATTCGGATTTGGTGAAGAAATCAAGGGGATTTGAGCGGAAGGAATGGAGGCCGATGGGTTTCGACCGCTGCTTTAGGTCGGGAGGAATGGACGGGAAGGAAAAGAAAGGAAAGGAACAGGGGGAGGGGGGGGGTTAATAAATATAAATATATATATTAATGATGATAGTTAGGTATAATTACCTATAAGTCCTCCAAATTCAATATATTACAAATAAACCTCCAACTCTTTTCTATCATAATACAAACAATACAAGATACATTAAAATTATTTTATAATAATCCCCCGTAGTGATAAAATAAAATAAACTATATTTCCTCACACAAAATCTCAACTCTTAACTCTAATATAACAAAAATATCAACCTACCACAAATATTCATACTAATATCAGTATTTAATTAAAATACATCAAAATAATTTTCACTACTCAAAATATATAAAAACAGGCATTTTTGGTATTTTACAAATTCGAGGTGTTACAGTATTTATATTGGATAATGGGTATTTATTTTGGGTAGTGGGTGTCCCTTCATTCACCCATTTAGTCCTATAAATACCTCCTATTGTGTGTGCATTTTACAAAAGATCAAAAGAAACAATAGAAGAAAGAAAGAGATGAGCTTTTGGTGTTGGCAAATTGCTAGGAGGTGAAGGATTGCTTGATTGGAGCTTTAGAACAATTCCTATAGGACTCTATTTCATTGCATAAAAAACAAGGTGAGTACGTGATTTCTTTTGCTTTTTAGATATTATAGTATGCATGTCTAATTATTCCATGATTGAAAATGTGGCATGTGTTCTTCAAATTTCTAATTTGATATGTTACATGTTGTATTGATAACTAGAAGTGAGATACGAAAATAAATGCATGCTAGTTGAAAGATTTATTATAAAATTGTCATGATTAACAAATTGAAATTTTAGATTGAGTTTTTATAGTTGTATTGGGTGCATACTAGTATATCATATTTAGATTAAGTGAATTAGGTATAAATTTGTACACAAAGTTGTTAATTTATGCAAAGATAGCTGCTGTTTTAAGTTTTAGTTGCACTTCAGAAAATCATATCTATTAAACTAGATGGAATCTAGAGCTAAAATTTGTATAGGAACCTCTTGTATATGTTAGGAACATCTCTTTAAAATTTTATAATTTTTGGATGTCGTTTGCTATTTTAATAAAATCTAAACTTAGAACTGGTTGGCAGTTGACTAGTTGTTGGAAGGGTAAATTTAAAAAAAGTACACAAAGATTTGGGCCAGTTAAAAAAAAGTACACGAAGGTTTTTTAAAAAAAAAAGAACACAAAGTTTAAATTAAGTCCACTCGGTTAACTAGGGTTAGGGTTAGGGTTAGGGTTAGAGTTAGGGTAGGGTTTTAAAAAACCACTTTCATCTTTCATTTTGTTTAAAAAAACCACATTAGTCTTTTATTTTGTTTTAAAAAAATCACTTAACTAATCAGGGGTTTAAATAAACCCCTCCGAACTAACCTTAACCCTAACTAACCCAGTGGACTTAGTTTAAACTGTGTCCTTTATAAAATAAAAAAACCTTTGTGTAATTTTTTTAAACTGGCCCAAACTTTTGTGTATTTTTTTTAAATTTAGCATTGTTGGAAATTTGTACACATTTCGGATTTTGATGATTTCAACATTTTAGATGAAGTAATTTAAGAAAAGTCAAAACTAAGAACTTGAAGTAGACTCGTTAACCTTTCTGTAAAGTTTAAGAAATCAAATTTTTACAAAGAATTGAATTTATAATGAATTTTTAAAAACTATACAAGCGGCAGTATTTCAATAATTCGACCCTACAGTTCATTTCAAAGAATTCTGGGTTATAGATACAATATTTTGGAGAAACTTATAACTAAGAAATTGTAGTAGAATTTTATACCTTTATTTTGATCTAAATAAAAAAAAATCATGAAGTATATAATTTTCTATGATTTTTACAAATAACATGAATTACAATTTCTGGTTTTGAACTTACTGCTTTGCAAATGAATTCAGACGAAGTAATTGAGGATGATTCTAGGTGATTTTAACTACAAAGATATAGTAGACTCTGTTATGAAACTAATGAATCTATCTTCTGAATGAAATTGAGATTTATAATTGAAATATAGATGAATATAAAAAGAGTTTATTTAATCGAAGAAACTTTGTAGCTTATTAAAGTGAATTGTTGGTTGTGTATGTGTCCAACCAAGAAGTGCTACTTCTTGATTGATAACTAAGAATAAATAAAGGAATTGAATGAAATATGAATACAAAATATGAATAATGAGGCCATGATTGACCCTAGTTGTTGAACATGAAAGATGTTAGTCTAGAGGCTAGGCGAGACCCTTAGTAACCGGCATTGTGAATAAAGGAAATTTGAGAAACTAACTAGTGTGGGTTAAGTATCTCTTTAGAAGTAGCAAGTTTGGGTTGACTTTCTCTCGTATTGATTTAAGTCCAGTAGGGTAAGCTAGCTCTAGGTAGTGATGATTTAAAATTAAAATTTAAGGACATGCACTAGTGGGTGACATGATGAAACTAGAGTAAACGTGAGTTATGAACTCTAGAATGACTCACGAAGAGAGACAATTCCCAGTATTCTAGGATGATGGACGTAAGGACCACAGAATGATCCACAGAGCGGGAATGATCTCCAGTATTTCGGGACGAGAGCGATGCTCATAGGGTATTGGTGCGATGAGGGTTCCAGAATGACTCGCGGAGAGAGAGACAATCCCCAGTATTTCGGGACAATGGACGAAAGGGCCACAAAATGATCCATGGAGCGGGATTGATCTCAAGTATTCCGGGGCAAGAACCAAAATTCACAGAGTGTCTAAATCTTGTAGTAGTCATAATAGTAGAATGCATGGCGAGGAATTTAACCCTATAACGTGGAGTACGTAGGTACTTGCCCTCGGACCTATATAGAATGGGATGCATAGAATCCGAATAAGTATGCATTAGTGTCATCATAGCGTAAACATATGCATTAGACATTAAGTCATATCATACATTGACATATTTAGGATAGTCAATCTTTTACACTTAATTGTGTATTCAAGTATGTGTTCGCTAAAGTAAGAGATTCGTTATATTACGGCATAGTGAGGATCACCGTTTTATAATATTGTATCGGTTGTAAGCAACTGACGTGCCCACAGTTTTCCAGTGCAGGACTTGGATTAGCAAAAGAGACATGAAGATGAATTGATGCTAAAGACAATTTTTCATGATTAAAGATGTTGATGTTAGAATTGTTTATTTCATGTTGTAATCACTTAATTTCCGCTGTGCATTCTGTAACAAACATTGTTGTATAATGAAAAGTTTAATTTCCTTATAAAATTGTACGGGTTTGAAATAAAGATCCTGTTAAACTACAAATTACATGTAAATAGAATTCGGGGTGTTACACGCTCGGTGGCTCAAGCGGTGGAGGGAGGAGGTTGGCGTGGTGGTTGCAGTGGTGCTTGGCTGTCGGAGAGGTGAAGGGAGGTGGTTGCAGGCGATGGGTTGCAGCGCACGCGAGAGGAGGTCGGGGCGGCTCGGTGCAGCAGGAAGATGGTGCGGCGGTGCTGCAAGGTGGGGTTGCGGTGGTTGGAGGTGGGTTCAGGCGTCGAGTGGCGGAAGTGGCGAAGCTGGAGGTGGAACTTGGTGGTGATCGCGAGGGTGCAGAGAGGGTTCGGTGGTTTGGGGCGTTAGGATCCAAAACGAGAGGAAGAAGAAGTGGAGGGTAGGGTTATTTAATTAATAGAATGTAATAACGATATTATAATGGGGGGTGATTTAATAGGTAATTGATTTAGGGTTACTGGGGTATGTTATGATTTGTTTAATAGGTTATAATGGATTGTAATTAGGAGGGGAGTTATGCAGTTATAGGAGATGAAGGGTTTGGGAATTAGTCATGAATTGTTGGGTTGGTGTGGGCGTCACAAGAAGATAAGATAAAATAATTGAGTTGAGCTTCACAATAGAAATTAATTTGTAGTGTGGGCTAGGAAAAAATAATAACAATTAAAATAGATTGTGCTAGAAAATAGAATGAATAATTCTAGAAGGAACTAAGAATTTAATATGGCTTACAACTATAGAATAGATCGGGCTTGATAAAATAATACTAATTATCAATGTGTGAAATAGGGTTTGAAGAACAAAAAGGGAAAAATACATAAGATTAAAAATACAAAAATACGGAAAGAAGAATGCAAGTTCGTATAATCAAAAATAGGGGTTACAGGGTTTGAGAAGGAATGTGATAAGTAGTTCTGAGTGTGAATTTGGAATTGGGTATGAATTGTTTTTCAGAAGAAAGAAGAATGAGAGTAAAAAAATTGGGTGAAGGACGAAATGACACCCGAACTTTATCATAATTTTCAAATAGCACCCGATGTTTTTAAAATATAACCAAAAAACACATCTATTAATTTTTGAACGGAAAGAGCGTGAAATTACATAAATAACTCCATGCCTCTTCTTTCATTTTCAGTTTTTCTTCTTCCTTTTTCAATTTTTCTGGTTTTGATTTTTTTAATTTTGGTGGAGACGAAGGAGATGGTGATGTGTTTCGGAGATGGTGGAGTTAGTGGTCGGTGGTGAAAATGGTTGTTGGAGATGATGGAGATGGTGGTCGACGGTGTATATGATGGAGATGGTGATCAGGGCCGACCCCCACTTTGAGGCAGGTGAGGCGACCGCCTCAGGCCCCTGGATTTTTTGCAATTTTAGGGACCCCAAATTTGTATTCCCTTGTAAATAGAGACACATATTTTGTACGTAAAAAAAATTATATTGTTATTAGGGGCTCTCAAAAATAATTATTTGGGCATTTTGCCTCGGCCCTTAGGAGCTCAGGGTCGGCCCTGATAGTGGTCGACGGTGTAGCTGGTGGTCGGTGGTGGTGATGGTGGTGGTGATGAATTTTGTAATAAATTTGTATAAGGAGATGATGGCAATTTTGACATTTCAAACGCTTCTTAACGGGTTTAAACCCATTAAAAAGTATATTCAGGAAATATTTTATTAACTTAACGGCAAGTGTTTTTTGATCATATTTTCCTATTTTAAAAATTTTGGATGCTATTTAAGTATTATAAAATATTTGGGTGCCATTTGGAAATTATGATAAAGTTGGGTATCATTTCGTCTTTAACCCAAAAATATTTGCAAACAGCCCCACTAAATGTAGATGGGTAAAATGGACTTTTCATTCTAAAACAGGCAGTGTCAGTTATATTTTACTAAAAAATTATACAATTGAATTATTACTTTAGGAAAAAAGCTAATTTAATGGTAAGTACATAGGAAGAAGAAAATGGGATCGATATGTAACTTTGTTAAACTAAAGTTTTAGTTTGTAGTACTAGTATTCAAAATTCGAAATGGTAACACTTGCATGCCGAGCCGGCCCCACCCTTGAGGTGGGTGAGGTAGCCGCCTCAGGCCGCCAGAGTTTTTGCAATTTTAGGGATCTCAAATTTATACTTTCTTTGTAAATATAGACATATATTTTGGGCGTAAAAAAAATACTGTTATTAGGGATCCCCAAAAATAATTATTTGAGCCTTTTCAGGAGTTCGTCTCGGATTTCTAGGAACTCAGGGCCGGTCCTGCTTGCATGCCTAAAAAGAAAATCCTTTGAACTCAATTAACCTCAATGTCATTGTCTGCAATTTTTTTCTTATACTTGCATCTAATATCTTTTTAAATCAATGATTTATCGATAAAAAGTGACATCCCCCCACCCCCACCTACAAAAATATTTAAAATTTTTATTATGACTAAGATGATCAGGAGCCGATCCACGATTGAAAAGTGAGGAAGGTTGAATTTTATTTTACTCTATTGTAGGTTGGAGTGAAGGGGATCAAGTTTGGAGGAGCAGATGATCATTGTTCGGATTATTTTCTCAAAAATGACCCGCATTTCGAAACTAATTCTCAAATTGATCCACTTTCCAAACTAATTTCTAGGGTGGATCATCCTCATAGGCTGCACTTATATTCCATCACTTAATGAAGAGGGGAAAAATGATTTTCGTAATTTTCGTATTTAACGTATATGATTTAGGTCAAGATTCAAATGGTCGTAACTTCTGACTCAGTAGTTTGCATAATCGTTGCAAGTAGTTAAAACGACCGGGACGAGATAACACATCATTCATAGATTGGTGCAAACCCCATCTGAGGGCATCCATCAACATTTAAAAAAATCATTCTTGATGGATGGTAATATATTGAAATTTTAAAATCATATAACATTATAGATTCAAATAGATATGAACATGTGGCTCTTTGGACTCTTTCGCTAAAGGTTGCGATAGTAAAATAAGTTGGAGTCCTCTTTTGACTCTTTGACACAGAGGATGCAGAGAAAATATACTAACACTAAACTAACATAAATTGTACAAAACGACGTTACTCATCATGTAAGTGATTTAAAACTCAATGTACATAAATGCTTTTAACTATTGTACTTGAATTTGTCAACTTTGTTTTTAGTTGCAATATAATCACATTTATTGGTTAGTTTTGTTGCTCTCTATTTCATTTTTTCTGGGTTACTGCATATCGAAAGTTCAATCTTCTACTGGGTTGATCATTAGGTACTGATATAAATATCATTTGTTTCAATGTATGTCCTAAGTTATATATCTTTACTTGGTCCTCTAACTAGTTGTCTTAGGGAAAACTTTTGTTCTAGCTATTAATTTCTGTGAATTGTCTGTAATACCAAATTTTAGTGAAAAATGTTTGGATCACTCTCATTTTTTATTATATTTGATTATTTTGGATTACTCAGTTACTATATGTCAGATTTTAAGACTTACCACCAATTTGGGAGCAAGATAACTGCCGCTAGCGCTTCTGGTGCAAGTTCCTACACAATAAATCCTGAGAACTTCAACTTGAGTTTGAAAGCACTATATACTCATGGAAGGAGGGCTTTAAAATATAAGTGATCCACCGTACTCATAAAAGAACTAGATTTGCCCGTGGGCAAGTACCTACGGCACGTCTTCAGAACGATACATCTTATGAAAGCCTTGTAAACAGTAAAACAACAATTATGTAGCTCAAGTTTGAATAGTAAAACAATAATTAGTTGTAAATAAAAATCCGTATTTTCATTAGTATATGTTGAAAAATAATTATAAATGAGAGTGTAAAATCTAACTTCTTAGAACTTTGAGTATAGAAAATAATGAAATTTACTTGTTGATGAGATATTTGCTATTTTCAATATAACATGAGCAAAAAAAAAAAGCATAAAAAATCTAGAAATTTACAAAACTGAAACCTGAATTATAAATTTCTGAGTAAATAGAGAGAGAATGAGAGAGAGAGATAAATAAATAAATAAATAAATGAGTTGTTTCGGGAATTTAAATTCGAGTTTTGGGAGGACTTTTGGGTGGAAAAATATATTTTGTGAGGTTAGATCTGGACTATTGATTTCAAACTTATTGAATGAGAGCCACTTGATAGTTTTCTTTGTGTTTTATTATATAGATGAATATAGTTGGGCTTGGACCCAAACATATATGGAGAGGGGAGGGGTGGGTTGTAAAATATAAGTGATCCACCCTACTCACCGAAGAATGGATAGAGTTTTTTTTTTTTTTTTTTTTTTGAAATAAAAGTGACCTCAGTCACTAATCTCATTAATGAATAATTAACGGGATTACAAAATAGTCATACATCATATCCAAACACCTACATCAAAATAGTCATACATCATAACCACTAATGTGCCCGTGGACACCTGATACAACCAAAATATAACAACAAAACAACTAAGAAAGGATAGAGTTGGGCTTGGACCTAAACATATAGTGGTGGGGGAGGGAGCTGTAGCATACTCCAACCCCCTCCCCCACCCAGATCTGCCCGTGAAGATGAGCGTACTAGATCAAATAAATTGGTTAATTTTTTTTTTTAGAGATTTAGATGGATGGTGAATATGAGTACGAGTACAGTGTAAAAGCTGTAACACTATTATAGCATAATCTTCGACCTACTTAATGTTAATTACCCTGTCACCTTCTTAGCTAAAATTGAACATGACAAAATTGCCGACCTCAGTTAGAGAAAATTCATACTACATGATGCAAGTGCCAACCGAACATATCTACATGTCTTAAGTTAACTACGCAAGTCCAATGTAGTACATCATTTGCACGTGTTTTTGCACTCATGCTCATCTATAAAGAAGACGACAATAAAACAGCCTTCTATTCCTAACACATACACAATCAAAATCTCACTGTGTTCTCTATGGCCAACTGTACCACCAAGCCCCATGCTCTCCTTTTCGCCTACCCTCTCCAAGGCCACATCATTCCGGCCGTCCACCTAGCGATCAAGCTCGCATCCAAAGGCATCACGGTCACCTTCGTCAACACGGAATGCGTCCACCATCAAACTTTAGCTGCCCACAAAGCCTCCAACAAACACGATATCTTTACCCGTGCACGTGCATCGGGTCTTGACATCCGGTATGAGGTTGTGAGCGATGGACTACCCGTTGAGTTTGATCGGTCACTTAACCACGACGAGTTCATGGAGTCTATCCTACACAACTTGTCACAACATGTTGAGACGCTTGCAAGAAGGTTATTGTTGTGTGACAGTCCAATCACCTGTATTATTGCGGACACTTTCTTCGTGTGGCCTTGGACTATTTCGAAGAAGCTTGGGCTTCCTTATGTGTCCTTCTGGACTGAGCCTGCTCTCGTCTTCACGCTTTACTATCACCTTGACCTTCTCAAGAAACATGGCCATTTTGATGCTTCTGAAGGTAGTCAATTGCTTCACCTCCTTCTAATTTAACAGTATGATCCACTAGCTAGATAGGTTTTCGTACGTTGAAAAGGCAATGGTATATATATATATATCTAGATAGGTTTTCGTACGGTTGAAAAGGCAATGGTATATATATACTAGGTTTGCCCGTTGGCACGTGCCTACGGCACGTCTTCGGAATGGTGCACCTTTGTTTGATCATATAAAATAGTTTTGGAGGTCAAACAAATTAATTGAAGTACAGCAAAAAACATATTATATGATTTTTTTATTTTTTTGAATTATTTTTAAAGTTTTTAAATTTTTTAGTTTTAAATTTTTGATTTTTTAAAATTTTAAATTTTTTTATTTTCTTACTTTTTTTGAATAGAAGAGGGAGGGAGAGGGAGAGGGGAAAAAATAATTAAATAAATATAGGAATTGTTTTGGGTGGAGATTTGAATTTGAGTTTTGGGGGGAAAATATGTTTTGTGAGGTTAGATCTAGACCTTTGATTTTTGGGGGAATCGAAGGAGAACCACTTGATAGCTTTCTTTGTGTTTTATTATATAGATATATATATATATATATATATAATAAAACACAAAGAAAGCTATCAAGTGCCTCTCATTCAATATGGTTGAAATCAATGGTCCAGATCTAACCTCACAAAACATATTTTTCCGCCCAAAAGTTCTTCCCAAAACTCAAATTCAAATTCCTTCAAAACAACTCCTTCATTTATTTATCTCTCTCTCTCCCTCTTTCTCTCAATTTACTCATAAATTTATAATTTCAGATTTCAAGTTTATAAAATTTCACATTTTTTATATATTTTTTATTGATCATGTTATATTGAAAATAACAAATATCTCATCAACAGTTAGATTTAATCATTTTCCACGCTCAAAGTTCGAAGAAGTTGAATTTTACACCCCATTTATAATTACTTTTCAACATATACTAATGGAAACATGGAGTTTTATTTACAACTAATTATTGTTTTACTATTCAAAGTTGAGCTACATAATTGTTATATTTTACTGTGTAGAAGACTTTCATATGTTGTTCCGAAGACGTGCCGTAGGCACGTGCCCACGGACAAATCTAGTATGTTTATATGTTCGGTATGTGGATTTGGAGGGACAAATATAAACTTTCGTAGAATCACAAATTAAATTGTGTAAGATTAATTCGACATGGAAGGTAACAAATGAAAGCAGCTGTAACTCAGATGATTCACACAAAAAACTCGAGCTTATTCCAGTCGTGACTTTCGTTATTTTTATTTTTATTTTTTATAAAAAAGATGATATCGTCATCGCTTTATTAATAAAAAATTAACGAAACAAAGTAGAACATATTACAGAACCTCAAAAATCAAACTAAAGTCAAAGCGACAACTACAGTAAAGTACATAGTTGAAGCTACAAAAATTGAGAATACAGTAACCACCCGCGTCCGCTACATCCTACTCTCCCGATGTGATCTCCTCCTCCTCCATATAGAGCCTCTTCCTTATTCCTGCTTGCCCGGCCCAGATGGAGATATAGGAAATATTTTTATGCATCATAACAGGAAATCTATCATTGATGTTACGGAAGCATAAATAATTACGGCATGACTTTCGTTCTTTATATGGAAATTTTCACTTTTTTGTCTTCCTTTTGGATTTTCTCTGAAATTGTTTCAGGAATAATCTGAAAGTTTGTTGTTTGGCTCCAAACTACTTGCTAATAGTGAAAGAATAATTTCATCTCCATTATTAACATGACGTTTGTCGACTAATAATTTAAGGTCCGGGTCCAAGTTGATAGTTGAACCGAACAGAAAAGTTAAGACAGTCCATATCACAGTGTCTCCTGAACGTTGAGATAGGACAACGTACCCTAATTGATTCCATTTCGATTGATCTATCCTTCAATCATTTTGATTAGTCTCTATATCCTCCAATAATTCTTAGCCACACTTGTTGTTTCATTAACTTTTAATTAATAAAACCGGTGACCGGTGACTGGCTTTTAAAAAAATAATCGAGCTTAGTTTATTGATAACCAACAGTTATAATTTACTGATTTATCTATCATACGAAACTTAATATTATTATTTCTCTTTACTGAAACACGTACGGTGCAAAAACAATATCATAGCTCACTTGTTTGTGGTTTTTTTTTTTTTTTTTTTTGGAGATAATAGTGACCTAGATCACAGATTTCATTAATGAAAAATTAACGAAACCACAAAATAATCATAGCTGACTTGTTAATGTTGGCCGGCAGAGAAACGTGGGGATATGATCTCATACATACCAGGCGTGGACTCAATTGCACCATCCGATCTAATGTCATACCTCCAAGCATCAGATACAACTACCGTGGTCCACCGGATAATCTACAAGGCATTTGAAGAGGCCCATGGTGCCGATTTTATCTTATGCAACACAGTCCAAGAGCTGGAGCCGAAGACAATATCAGCCTTACAATTAGAGAAGCCATTCTATTCAATAGGCCCAATTTTTCCTGAAGGGTTCACTAAAAGCAAGGTTTCGACTAGCCTATGGTCCGAGTCCGACTGCACCCAGTGGTTGGACTCAAAACCACCAGGTTCTGTCTTGTACATCTCATTTGGGAGCTATGCACATGTTAGCAAGAAAGAACTCGCGGAGATAGCATATGGGGTTATGGACTCTAATGTTAACTTCATTTGGGTTTTAAGGCCCGATATAGTTAGCTCCAACGATCTGAACCCGCTCCCGGAAGGATTCATAGAGGAGACCGGAGAGAGGGGGATCGTCGTGAATTGGTGTTGTCAAGTTGAAGTGTTAAGTCATAAATCAGTTGGAGGATTTCTGACGCACTGTGGGTGGAATTCGATACTGGAAAGTGTATGGTGCGGAATTCCGTTACTTTGTTTCCCATTGCTTACTGATCAATTCACAAATCGAAGATTGGTGGTTAAGGACTGGGGGATTGGAATCGATCTTGGAGGAGCTGACAGTAATGTCACCAAGGCTCAGGTGTCGGAAAAAATTACTAGGTTGATGATGGTTGGGGAGGAAGGGGATGAGATGAAAAACAGGGTTATGGAAGTACGGAAAAAACTTGAAAGTGCAACCAGTCCAAATGGTTCATCTGAGAACAACTTTGATAGCTTTGTCCAGGAATTGGTGAATTACGCCAAGTAAAGCCAGTAAGTAAACGATTAAATATTATGTAATTCTTGCTTAAAATGAAATTAAAAAAACATTACATGGCATCGTAATTTGTTGGTGTTTGGTATGTATTGCTGGTTACATATATATTATCATCAATTTGGCCGTTGGATGTAATGTGCATATTTTTTAAAATTTTATATTTTTATGATAAAGATGACCTTATTATTACTTCATTAATGAAAGATTAACAAAATATAGAACATGTTACAATACATTTTTTTGACCGGTAAAAGGTAGGAGTAACCTACCTCACGAGAGAAAATATATATATATATATGAGAGAAGAGATTTAACAAGAGTTACAAACAAATCTAGTAGATTGGCGACATCGAGATGTTGTATGTGTAGCTAAGTTCGGGATAGCATACCATTTGGGTGTAGAGAGTGCATTGGACATCTGTCGTACACCTCAACTAGCCAAATGTTATGATCTCATCCCCCAGATACACACCGCAACAATCTCACACAAAAGAGCCAATTCACCAAAAGATAACCGAACAAAATAAAGTTTATCGATTCAAAGTCTAGGACAAACAGCGTCCTAAAAAAAATATATAACAATACTAAAGCTGAGATGCAGAACCCTGGATCACGCTTGGGAACTCCCTGCGCTTGGTTGAGAGTGAGCTGCACCTGGCCTCATTAAGTCACTGTCCCATGTAGCTTGAAGCTCCTGAGTAATCTTGACCTTCGTCTTTGATTCTTCACTTGAATCTATCCAATGAAATAGCCAAAATTTGGTGTTAGAGATGAGCTTCTCCACTGTAATAGATTTGTTGTTAAAAATAGTATCATTGTGAGCCTGCTAAATACTCCAACAAGTTGCAAGACTAACCATGTGCCATGAGTATGTAAACCTGTGCTTGTGGTAATCAAAACACCAGTGTGTGAAGCAATCAGTGATAGAAGTGGGAAGATGTGGGATGTCAAAACGGTGCATGAAATAGTTCCAGGTTCGAACAGCCATAGGGCATTGAAAGAAAATGTGGTAGGTGGTTTCCATCGGACATGCACAAGTTGTGCATGTCAGATCACCGTCCCAACCCTTGGAGTGAAGTCTTTCTTTGGAGTTGAGCGTCTCCAAACTCAACATCCAAATAAAAATCTTGCATTTGAGCGGCGCCAGGCTCTCCCAACAAGCTCGATGGAATGGAGATAGAAGTCCAGAGATACTGAAGAACTGATATGCTGATTTGACGGTGAAGTTCCCAGTGGTGGATTGTCTCCAATGTACAGTGTCTGTAGCAGTTGATGGCTGAATGTTTTGGAGGAGTTGCAGGAGGCTGCTTTTTTCGAGGTTGGTATTGGTGGAGGTGGAAGTGTGGAAGCCAGGTTTCCAAATCCATCTTCAATGATTCATGTAGAATTGGGTGTTCAAATTTGCATCTTTATTCCAGGCTGCTTCAAACAGAGCAGGGAACAAGGTGGCAATACTGCTACCTTCGATCCATTTAGAACTCCAAAACTTAACACTACAACACACGGTGGATTTACCGGTGTTTTTTCGAATTTACACCGGCGTTTAAAAATGCTGGTGTAACATTCACCGGCGTTCCAAATGCCGCCGAAGCGAGCGTCACGGAATACTATGGGTCTACACCGGCAATTTTACAGAACACCGGTAAATCTTGTGTATACACCGGCAGCCGTAAAACGCCAGTGTATGGGTATTTCTAAGTGCCCTATTTTCAGCTGATATACATTCACCGGCGTTATACAAATGCCGCCGTAGTCGCTGTAATTTTGTTTAAAATCTACAGCACTCTTACAAATTAGAAAAAAAAAAAAAAAAAAAAAAAACATGCAGCACTCTTACAATCAAAACCAAAATATGGAGTTCAAATTATTGAACTACAAACAGTGAAAGAGAATACTTTCACTCTCAAATTCAGGCAAAATTGCTGCTAACTGAAATGAATCTTATACTTTTATAATACTCATGAGATAACTGTCAATTGAAACCAGAACGTAAGTTCAAACAGGATTATTTCATCACTAGTCACTCCTCTGTAAATCATAGTATGCAACTTCAGTTACGTAATCCATCTCATCATCACTTACAAGCCTATTTAGCAAAGAACAATCCCATTTTCAAACCCAAGCAACAAGCATGAACAATCTCATTTTCAAACCCAAGCAATCCCCTTTCATGATATAATTGTATATAAAGTTTAAATAAAAAATTTCCATCACTAGTCGCTCCTCAAAAAATCATAGTGTGCAACTTCAGATATATGATCCATCTCATCTCCAAATTCAGACAAAAAAGCATCTCCAAATTCACTTAAAACCCAAGCAACAAGCATGAACAATCTCATTTTCAAACCCCATGCAATCCCCTTTCATGATATAATTGTATATAAAATTTAAATAAAAAATTTCCATCACTAGTCGCTCCTCAAGAAATCATAGTGTTCAACTTCAGATATATGATCCATCTCATCTCCAAATTCAGACAAAAAAGCATCTCCAATTTTCCTTAAAACCCAAGCAACAAGCATGAACAATCTCATTTTCAAACCCAAGCAATCCCCTTTCATGATATAATTGTATATAAAGTTTGAATAAAAAATTACCATCACTAGTCGCTCCTCAAAAAATCATAGTGTGCAACTTCAGATATATGATCCATCTCATCTCCAAATTCAGACAAAAAAGCAACTAACCCATCTCTAAATGCATCATAATTCCAGTTTACTCTGAACCAAACTAAAACTCAAATGCATAATAACCCATCTCCAAAAGCAACTAACCCATCTCCAAATGTATAAGAAAGCAAACTCAAATGAGTTAGTATTCTCATGCTATGTTCACCAAAAACACTTCGTTGATCTATAAACTGAGATCTGTAAAATAAACTTGTATATAACCTCACATAAAGCTTCAAAATGGGAGATGATCGAGCTCCAAAAACCTAGCAAAATCCGAGCTAGAAACACCTGGCTCCGAAGTCCACTAACTCCTCAGATCCAAGCCAGTTAGTTCAACTTCTTAAAGCTCTCTAGCTTCAACAAGAACCAACAAGAAGCTAGCCTAGCCAAAAATCAACAAGAAGAACCAACAAGAAGCTAGCTTAGCCGATAATCAACAAGAAGAACCAACAAGAACCAATGCTAGTTTATTAATTTACGATCATGCTTGGATTTTGCTAAAGTTTCAGCCGATAATCAACAAGAACCAACAAGAACATCACAGAATCATTACCACCCAAGTCTATAACATCCAAAATTCCCCTAAATCAAGATCTCCCCTAAATTGAGTATCAAACCATTACCACCCAAAATTTCCACAAACATAACATCACAGAATCAATCGCACCATTACCATCACAAAATCGCACCATTACAATCAAACCATTACCATCACAAAATTAAGAAGTAGAGAGAGAGAGCGTGAGAGAGAGAGAGAGAGTACTTGCGATGAGAGAGAAATGACTGAGAGGGATAGAGGAAGGGAAGGAGGCCCAATGGCGACGGCGACGGAGGAGTTGTGGAGGAAGGGAAGGAGGCCCAATGGCGACGGCGACGGAGGAGTTGTCGAGGAAGGGAATGAGGCCCAATGGCGACGTCGACGGAGGAGTTGTCGAGGAAGGGAAGAAGGCCCAATGGCGAAGGCGCGGGGAAACTTAGGGTTTGGTATAAAAAAAAACAAAACGAAATGTGCTAAGGGTTTCGCGGTAGGATTGGGGATTTATCCCTGTATATTCACCGGCATTTTTATTAATAAACGCTGGTGAATGGGAGAGGATTTGTGGGGATATATTTTCGCTTTATATTCACCGACGTGTTTTTATAAAAACGCCGGTAAATATTATAATTCACCGACATTTTTTAGAGGCCGCCGGTGTATAACTATATATTTTTGCGACCCTATCCTGGTCTTATCCTACCCCGACGTGGTTGGTATAACGCCGGGGAATATACGCCGGTAAATCCAACGTGTGCTGTAGTGTAATCAGATGCCTATTCCCTAGTTGCCAGGAGATGCCTTGATCAAATTGTTCTTTGAGCTTGTAAACACTTTTCCAAAAGTCAGAAGCCTTGGACGTGCAGATGAAGGAATTAGTCGCATTCCTGAAGTAGAGGGATTTGATAACTTGAGTGCAGAGGGATTGTTCAGAGTGAAATTTCCACCACCATTTCATGAGGAGTGCATTGTTGAATTGACTAAGGTTTAAAATCCCTAGGCCCCCTTGCCTTTTGGGTTGACAAATGCGCTTCCAATTTGTACAAGAAATACCTGAAGTCTTAGTGTCCCCTCCGACCCAAAAAAATTTGCTCCGTATCTGATCAATCCGAGCAATCACCCAATGTGGAAGTTTGAAGAAAGATGCGAAGTAGGTAGGCAGCGCACTGAGCACTGAATTAATGAGGATAGGTCTCCCTCCTCTAGACAGTAATCGTCCTTTCCAGGTGGAGAGACGTCTCTTAATCTTGAGAATGAGAGGTTGCCAATCACGCTTCTTAAGTTTGCTTTTGGATAGGAGCATACCCAGATACTTGGTAGGGAGGGTATCTTGTTTGCAGCCCAGTATATGAGAGAAAGCTTGAAGTTTCGCTTTGGAGTGTCCAAAATAAACGATGGACGATTTGGAGAGGTTGATGTGGAGGCCAGAGACATTTGCAAAATTGTGAAGGAGCCATTTAAGGTGGAGAACCTCCTGCTCATCTCCTTTGCAGAATAATAGTGTGTCATCAGTAAATTGCAGTATGGAAAGCTCTGCAAGTGAGCCCCTGAGATTTAACTGAGAAAAAGTGCCGTAGTCTCTACTCGTTTTCAACATTTGAGCAAGAACTTCGACCCCTAAGATGAAAAGCATCAGAGAGAGAGGGTCACCTTGCTTCAATCCCCTTTTGGATAAGATAGTTTTTCCAGCAACACCGTTGACAAGAACAGAGGATTTGGTTGAGTAGAGAATTTCTTTGATCCAGTTGCACCAACGTAGACCAAATCCTCGAGCAACTAGCATCTCCTCAATGAAAGTCCATCTTAGAGTATCGAAGGCCTTCCTAAAGTCAATCTTGAGCATAAGAGTGTCGGACTTTTTGGAGAAGCAAAGGTTGATTGCTTCATGGGCGGTAAGGAAACAGTCGACCGTGGATTTCCCTTTGAGAAATGCACTTTGAGAGGAGGAGACAAGAGTATGGAGGAGGGGGCTTAGTCTATTAGCAAGGATTTTGGTAAAGATTTTCATAGAACAATTGAGTAGACTAATAGGATGGAAGTCTGAGATGGTGTTAGCACCGTCACATTTAGGGATGAGGACAATGTTGGAGTAATTCAATATGTTGATGTCAGCTTTACCATCTTGAATGTCAAGAAACATGCAGCATAGGTCATATTGGACTGTCTCCCAATGTTGTTCAATCGGGGCCAGGGGCCTTGTTTCCGTTCATACCGAAGACTTCCTTATGAATCTCTTCTTTAGTGAATAGAGTATCAAGTTTAGAGAGTTTAGGAGAAGGGTTAGGGTAGAGAGAGGCCCAGTCCACTTTGAAATCTGGGCGGGAAGTAGAGCCGCAGATTTCTCTAAAGTGTTGCTCGAAGCATGATCTGATGGAGGGTTGATCTGTGATAAAATCCCCATTGTGAGCGATAGAATAAATGAAGTTCTTGCGCCTTCTGCCATTAGCAATGGCGTGGAAAAATTTAGTGTTGGCATCTCCCTCTTTGATCCAAGATACTCTGGCACGTTGCCTCCAATAGGTGATCTCCGCCTTAATGAGAGACTGGTATTCCCTGTGGGCTGCAGAGAGCTCAGCTGCTTGCATATCAAGAGGTTGTGAATCAGCTAAGATGTCCAAGCTGTGGATTTTATCAAGAAGGGTCTTTTTGCGGACTGGAATGTGGCTGAATTCCTCATTACGCCAACGTTTGATCCGTCTCTTAAGCAGCGTAAGCTTGGTTGCGAAGATGTCAACCGAAGAGCCTGAGCAAGTGAAGTTTGACCACCAAGAAGCAAAGCAGGTATGAAGTCTGAATGGGAGGACCAAGCCTTTTCAAACTTTAAGTAGTAGATTCTGGGGGTAATGGCTTGTGAATCAAGAATAAGAGGGCAGTGGTCGGAGGCAATTCGCGGGAGAATGCTGAAGGCAATTTGGGAACAGATGCTCAAAATGGCTTGAGATGAGGAATCTATCCAATCTAGCAAGCGCAGGTTTTCCTCGGAGATTGGACTAAGTGAACTTCCTACCAGCAAGGGGGAGATCGATGAATTGAAGTTGTTGGATCCAGCTCCTGAAATCCTTCATATCTTTGCTCGAACTAAGACCACCATTCCTTTCAGAATTAGAGATGGTTGCATTAAAATCTTCGCAAATGACCCAAGCATCACATAAGAGTCTTCTACGCAGGGTAATCTCCTGGAAATAGAGTTCTCTGTCATCCAATTCAAATGGAGCATAGATAGATGTGAGAGACCACTCAACTCCAGTTGCTCTAGTGCGGAAGGATAAGGATAAGGAGAAGATGTTAATTGCACAATAGAAACAGTCTAATATGCTGTCATTCCAACCAATGAGAACACCACCACAGCTATCAATGGCGTCAAGAGATTTCCAGTTTGTGAGAAGTGACCCCCCAATGGAAGCAAGCTTGCGGTCGGTGGGCTTTGAGAGTTTAGATTCTTGGAGGCAAACTATCGAAATCTTAGCACTTTGAATACTATCTTTGATAAGGGCACATTTGTTGGGGTTGCCCAACCCACGTACATTCCAACTACCAATCTTCATTGAATAATTAGAGCACACAGCAAAAACAAGACAGAGCAGGGTTCAAAAATGTACAAGCTTTTAATTGAGCTGCTGCTATTGATCTGGGGGATCAACAGTAACTGCTGCAATTTGCTTGATCTTTATCAACCGAGTGTGGCCCCAAAGCCTCCACTCCAATAGTTTCAGCTACCTCGAGAATGTCCTCACTAGAGAGTAAAGCAAATGGATTGTGGCATGCATTGTTAACTGAAAGCAACGAAGAAGAGGTACCTTCGAACTTACGGTGGGAAGCAAACTTGGCGGAGGCCCTGAGGTGGTGCATGAAGGGTCTGGTGGAGGGGAGTTTGGAAGTTGAGCGGCAGTGCTTGCGCCTTTTGCTACAACTCTCGTTAAAACCTGGGGGTGCAGAGCCTGAGGCAGAAGAAGCAATAAGTCTGCGGTACCTGGGGATGAGGGACTTTGTGCGGAAGCTGGAAGCGTCCATTCCCTTAGTGCCAATGCTGAATTGCATAATCATGGGAGCTTCAGCTTTGCCTGCGCGCTTGGCTACACAACTCTCGAGGGCATGTTCAACTGCAGGCTGAATTTCCTTGTAAAGAGACAGAGGGATATGCACTAATTTCCCCTTCCAAACCATCTGTCGAATTTCTTCTTCTGGAGGGATGTCGTGAGAGCTAGAAGAGCTGTCAGGGTCGATGTGGTATGCACTAGAGGCAATCCCCAAATTACCCTTAGGGGAATCAGAGGGGATAACAATAACGGGTGGGGTGTTGATAGCAAGATTTTCAATCAAGTTGGTCCCCACAGGATCATTTGCAACCCGCTTATGGGGGGTTATGGGGATCATTTTCAAATCTCCCGCAGAGGAAACAGCCATGCCAGATATATTGAGGAACTTTCCATCACAGGTGGCAGGATTAGGGGGGAGCGAAGATTTCGCAACAGATACTTTACCTAAAAGATTTGCATTCGAGATATGCGCTTTTCCAACTACGTCTCCAATGGTTTCCTGATTTTGTGGCTGACCGTTGTCGTCCTGTTTCTCTGCCGGTGAGCCCCTACGGCACCAGAAAGAGGTGGACGAGCCGTAGCCGGAGGTGAAAAGCTGGACTTTTCCTTTAGCAACATCATCTGAGGGAATAGGGCTGCCGAGGATAAGAACGGGGACCTCATGAATCTGGAGCTCTTGGTTCTAAGGTACTCTATATTTGACGAGGATGTTCTTAGGGATGAGACTAACATCTTGAACTTCAATAAGGACAAGAGCCTGGTCTCTGGAAGCAGCATTCTTCATGTCGGCGCTCATGATGATGAATGTACCAAAAGGTTGAATCAACTGTTCTAGAGAGGCTTGATTCCAAAGGTGGAAGGGGAGGAGCGGCACATTGATCCAGATGAAGCAGGGTTGGGGCTTAAGCTTGGCACCATAATCCATCGACCATGGCGAAAAAGTAGCATTGAAACCCGAAAATTGAAAGACACCATCAGCGATAGCCTTCTTAGCCTCTTCTTCGGGAATTGGACAAGGAATACCGCCTCGCTGACCCTCTTCACTACCCACCAACCTCCTTGCCTCTTCCAAGCAAAGTTTAGAGCACTTTCAACTGTCACAGCATCAGGGCGAGTCCTGGGGTTGATCAAGTAGAGGAAGGCACTTGCATGCAACCTTGGGAGAGCAGAGGCGATCTCAGAGTTGTGAGAGACTTCGATGGACAAAGAATTTCTACGGTTGCAGAGAGGGCAGTCTCGAACCCGGTGGCCGAATTTTCGGCAGTTGAAATAGTGGAAGCCGCTCTTGCGGCATTCGGCTGCCAGATGGTCGGAGTCACCGCACTTCATGCAACGTTTTTCCATCTTCCTTTGTCGAGGCCTCTGAAGAGGAGGTCTGCAGCTACGAGGATAAGGGTGAGGGGGGAAGATGGGTTTTGGGGGAAAAGGGGGATTTTTGAGGAGAGGGGGGAGATGGGAAGGTGGAGAAGTGAAGTGGTAGTGGATATTTCGAGAGTGGCGTGGGAATCGAGGGGGTGCATGTAGAGGATAATGATGAGAGGCAGGACATGATGACATGAGAACTTGAGCAAAAGATTTGCTCTTGTTCCAAGTAAATACTAATACATGTTACAATACATAAACTCGAAATCCAACCAAAATCAATGCGACAAGTCAATACTAATACATCGACGGCTGAAAATAAGATACAAATAATGTATAGCATCCATCCAAGTCTCTTTCCCTCATGTCCTGATCTCTCATATTCCTCCTTCATACGCAGTCTCTTCTTTGCTCTTGCCTGACCTGCCCAAGCATGAATGGAAGCATTTTTTTTGTGCATCATAATAGGAAGTCTATATTCTATATTACGGAAACAGAAGTCGTTAGAATCTAGCCTCATGCCCTATATTATGGCAGCAACGGACATATCCCATACTACTATACTCTATCTTCCTTCCTGACTATGCTATCTCTCCAGAAACTCCATACCTCTCTAACTGACTTAAGACATTCTAAACTCCCAAACCTAAGCAGACCACCTATCATGCTAACCTGACCCTATGACATATGAATAAAATGTGGTTTGTGTCTTCATTTCCATTTGAGCATCTAGCACATCTAACCTTGATATGCACACCGTGTTTCTACAAGTTAACCTTTGATAAGATAGCGTCATTCCACACAAGCGAAAGAAATATTTTCACCTTCCCCAGCGCAAAAGTACTCCATATAATGTCCGCCTCCCTGCTCCTTATCCCTTCACCGTTAAGGCACTTGTACATACCCGACACCGAGAAGTTGTCAGTCGGGCCTAAGTTCCAGCTTCTTATGCCCTTTGTTACGGTGGTGTATTGTCCCTCAATCTGAATGAAATTATTGCGATTTTGCAATTGACTAATACTCATTTGAGACAATCGATCAACAACCTAAATCCTTAGCCTAACCCTATTCCACACGTCAGCAACTAACGTGTCTACGTTTACCGTCACCCTCGCTGCCTCTGGAAATAAGCTAATAAGCATCCACAGTCGTGTGCTATTTATGCATAAAATGCATTTTATAGCAAACGACGTGCTGCAGTCGTTTGCTATTAATGCATTTTATGCATAAATAGCTACAGTAGATTGCTATATATGGCACAAAATATAGCTATATGCATAATATACGAGACGAAACTTGAAGTTGCGTCCGACGAAAAAAAATATATTTTTTTAATTTGTCATACGAAACTTGAAGTTGCGTATGACGAAAAAAATGATTTTTTATTTCATCAAACGCAACTTGAAGTTGCGTCCGATGGCTTTAAAAAAAAAAAATTAATAAAAAAAAATTGGTCAGGGACTCCTTGGACCAACATCATGTTGCGTACAACGGAGGGGGCCACCCACCTTAAAAAAAAAAAAAACTTAAATTGTTGTTTTTAATTAATAAAAAATTTTAAAAAATCATAAAAATTCGTCCGGCGCAAAGTGAAGTTCCGTCTAATTTTTATATATGTTAAATTGGTAAAAAATACCAATCTACAACTGCAGCGAATTGGCCAAATGCTATATGCATTTATGCATATATGCATTTTTAAAACAATGACGATGCTCTTAGAGTATTGTTTTGGCAATACATGTATTGCACGTAAAATCTCCTCCCGCTCACTAACAGAATTATCTACTTTTCTAATGGGCTGGACGTTCCTAATAAGCCCAGTACAGCTACAAATACCCGACGTGAGAGTAACGTTTCATATACAACTTCACTTACAACCCTGTTCACTCACACAGAACCCGACCTGAACGCACTCTTTTTAGTCTTCACACTTCAACCCTGTCGATGTATCAGTTCCACTTCAAGTCTTCAATCTTCAGCTCAAACAGCTGCACCCTGACACTCCTCCGATCCGTACGAAACCCTAACTTCAATTTTCGTGCAAATTTCACCGATCTCGATCTCCATTTCGACCGAATCCGAAAAGTTGTGATTTTTTTTGGCAGGGAGGGAGCAAAGAAAGACTTCGGAAGAAGGCGCCGAATCGGCTGGTTGTTGACGAGGCGGTTAACGACGATAATTCGGTCGTCGCGTTGAATCCCAATACCATGGAGAAGCTTCAGCTCTTTCGCGGCGATACCATCCTTTTGAAGGTATAATTTATGTGTGTTTAGTTTGGGGGATTAGGGTTTTAGTCAAAGATTTTGATGTCTTATTCGATTCTGAGGTTGAAAAATGTTGTTATTGCCGTAATAGGCCACTTTTTGAAAATATTTGCGATAATGGGTCAATTTCGAAACCATTAGCGCTCGTGGGCTACTTTGTGCCACGTCAACAACTGCTGCTATTTTCATTAGCGACCTCTTCATGTTGAAAGCCGCTGATGAGAATAGCGGCCTCTGTTTTAAAATATTTGGAATTTTTGGTTTGCTGTTGCTATTCCTATTAGCGACCAAAACATATATGAAGTCGCTAATGAGATTAACGATCTTTAATAAACTGTATTCTAATACTTAGCAAAATATAGAGAGCTTTTGTTCTTTGTAAAAATAACAATCAATTTATTTTTGAAGCTGTGGTCGGTATTCGGAATAGAGGCTTTAGTTGTACTAAGGTCGCTATTCGGAATAGAGGATTTTATTGCACTAAGGCCGCTATTCCGAATAGAGGCCTTAGTTGTGTGACTATTTTACAAATTTTACAAAAAACATGGAGATTGAGTTTCCTATATTTCCAATAGCGACCTCAGTTTTATAAAAAAAAAATCCTAGAGAGCACAAGCTCTCTAGAAATCGCTAAGTGTCTCAATACATTCATTTGAGGTCACTAATCTCATTAGCAACCTCATGTATACTAAGGTCGCTAGTGGGAATAACGAAAACAAATAAAAAATTCTAAATATTTTAAAATATAGGCCGCTATTTCCATTAGCAACTTCCAAAATGAAGAGGTCGCTAATGAGAATAGCGGCCGCTGCTGACGTGACACAAAGTAGCCCACAAACGCGAATAGTTTCGAAACTGGTCCATAATCGCAAATATTTTCAAAAAGTGGCCTATTACGGCAAAAAAATCTTGAAAAAAATAGGTTTACGTTTGCGAAAGTAGGTGTCGAATAATTATTTTGATGCATTGATCTTGTTTTATAATCTTTCTTGTAAAAGCAACATTGTTTTTCTAGTTTCTTGGTCATCTAGTTATAAGTATTTTTGTTTGTTGTTGCATATGTTTAGGGCAAGAAGATGTAGGACGCTATATGTATTGCACTAGCTGATGAGACATGTGAGGAGCCCAATTTTAGGTTGAATAAGGTCGTCAGATCGAATCTAAGGGTGAGGCTCGGTGATATGGTGTCTGTTCATCAATGCCAATATGTTTGAGTATGGAAAGCGAGCGCACATATTGCTCATTGATGATACAATTGAAGGTGTCACCGGATACCTTTTTGATGCATACTTGAAGCATAAGTTTCTTTCTATCCCTATTATACTTTCAAGAATATTCTTTAGTGCATGCATTTGGCTTCACACTTGCTGTATAACTCTTTTCTATTATTGTTTAAATTAACTGTATCTGCTTTGCAATATCTTGTTGTCTGTCATATGCTTTTCCAAAATTCGCGGTTTAGTAGACATCTGAATATTTGCTTAACAATGTCCCAACGTTGTAGTTTGTGTTATTGACTTCTGTTTTGATGTCCGGTTCAATATATTTTTAGGTGTTTGGCTGTCCTTATGTTCTGTTAATGTTTTCCTCTTATCTACTATTACAAAGGCTTCTTATGCAGGCTATTTGAGGGAAGATTTTTTTTTTTGGGAAGAGTTATGTGTAGTATTCTTGGGACCTTTTTCTTCTTCTTTTGTTTTTTTTTTTTTTAATCATAAAAGGTTGGCATACGCCCCCTCTTGTTTCATTAAAAAGCTTTTAATAAAACAGAACAAAAACTCCCAAAACGAACAATGATGTTCATGTGTCCTACATACAGGCCATGATACTCATTGTCCACCAAAATCTGAGTCCCCCTGTAATGTATGGAAGACCCATTCGACCAACCCAAAATACAGACAAGAAAAAAGAAATAGACCAGGACCCAAAATACATCGAACTAATGGCCCCAAACATGAAACCAAAACCTTCCAAAAGTTTCCTGGTTGACTGTTCTATCCTCCTTACTCCACGCAATCAACCATCTTCTGCTGTGTCTTCCTCTTCCTATGACTGAGCTTGATTGGTGGCAATGTCCCTGTACATGTCCTTGATTTTCTTCGTCTGTTCTTCACCTGCCGTTTTAGACCAGAATATGATATTAGCAATAATCTTGAACAGCAATTGTTGATGCATAATGTGTCTGTGTGTGCTTCTAAAAATTCTATTGTTCCGTTCTAGCCATATACCCCAACATATAGCCGTGACCCCGATATCCCAAATGCAGGAGCTGTTGCTGTGAATGTGACCATCTCTCTAGTTTCCTTCCCCCCCCAAGCTTCTAAAACCGTATCTGGGCCTGCCCCTAAGATACCGATTCTTTTTCGCAGATCCCCCCATATCGGCCGCGCAAAGCTGCATGTGAGTAGAAGATGATCCACCGTTTCGTTATTCTGGTTGCACATAACGCAGATAATCGGTCCTTGCCAGTGTCTCCTAACCAAGTTATCCTGTATTAGAATGACGTTTCTGCAAGCCAGCCAGTTGAAGGTTTTCACCTTAAGTGGGGCATGTGCCTTCCATACTGGATCGTATACTCGAATCCCTCCATCATTTAACCTTTTATATGCAGATTTCACCGAAAAGACCCCCCCTTTTTCCGCCTCCCATTTAACTTTATCCTCATTATCATTTCCAGTTGGCTTCCAATCCTGCAAGAATGCAATGATTTTCTGTTTTTGTCTTTTAGCCTCACTTGTAAGACCCCCCGTTAGTCTCGGTCTCCATTCCTCATTCCTCAAACTTCTAGCTACTCGATCATATTTATCCGTAGCAAACTTGTATGCCTCCGGAAATCTCCTCTTAAGATTGATCGGTCCACACCATTCATCCTTCCAGAAACACGTCGTTGCACCATTACCAATCGAAAAAGTCACCCCTGAGATGAAGATGTCTCTAGTTTTGGTCACCCCTCTCCAAAACCCGGAAGCTGAATCCTTGTTTTTCTGTTCCTGATGCATGCACCCATTCTTCAAGTATGCCGCCTTTATAAGTGTACCCCATTTTGTCTTAGTTTTGAGTTTGAGTTTCCACCACCATTTGCAGAGTAGTGCTTGGTTCATTTGGCAAATATTGACCACACCTAGTCCACCAAGCTCTTTACGCCTGCACACAATACCCCATTTGATTAATGCATACCCTCTCCCTTCCCCCGCCCCATGCCATAAGAACCGTCGCCCCAGTCTGTCAATTTTTTTGACCACCCAAACCGGAATTTGAAAAAAGGAGGTATAGAGTTTCTTCTTCTTCTGTTTATTGTTTCTTTTAGTTGATTTTCAAATTCATCTGCACGATTAATCATTTGTGTCATTTTTTCTCTTCATCTGGATACTTTGATGTCTCCTTTAATCTATATTCCTTTCCAACAAGCATTTTTCTTTTGTAAACTTCCTCTATATTTAATTAAAACATTCTAGCAAACGCTTGGCTTGCGACTATCTTGTTGAACTTTTAGAGTAGGTTCATCATACACCTACTTTCTTTGTGTTCTCGTGTTTTCATATTAGTAAATAGCGGTGCACGGAATCTGTACAACGATCTGATATCACTATCAACAAACACTTCCAGACTTGTACAACAGATGCATTAAATGTGAAAATTTCGAGCTAGATTAGTTTCACATGTTTTGTTAAAGGTAAAGGTCTCACAAACGGATGGCTATATATCATAATATACCCAGAAGAGAATTTGTAGTCTTTCAAGAGTTTGCAAGATGATTGGAAACATTGACATGGTTTATTTTTTTTCTATCTGTTTTGTTAGGGTTGTTAGGATTTGGGGATTTGGAAGAGAAGTTGTTAGGGTTTGAGATGAGGAAGAGAAGGGAAGAGAGATAGACAGCGGCTGTGAAAAAGAGAGCAAAATGTTGATTGCTTATTTCATTTGATTCATAGCTTACATATGTGAAGATACAAAGCCCAATGGGCCCTAAGAGCAATTGGGTCATAACATAACAATTGGGTCATAACATAACAATTTTCACCTTGAACCAAATTGCATCTAAAACAAGCTAAAACATAAAGCAAATGCATAAAGCAAACATAACCTAAACAAAGATAAACATAAAGATATACTAGCAACATGCTAGAAACAAAACTAGCTCAAACTAGCTAGAAACAAACCGACATCAAACTTGAACAAAGCTTGAACTTTGCAATTGGAAGAGGCTTTGTGAGTATATCGGCCGGATTCGATTCGGTACCAATCTTCACGGCAACCTTGCCTTCCGAGATCACATCTCGAACAAAATGGTATCGAATGTCAATGTGCTTCGTCTTCTCATGGTACATGCGGTCCTTGATCAAATGAATCGCGCTTTGGTTGTCACAAAACACCGTAATAGAACCCTCGAGTGAAGACATCTCACCAACAAACGCCTTGAGCCAAATAGCCTCCTTAATAGCCTCAGTAATTGCCATATATTCGCCTCGGTACTTGAGAGTGCAACGGTGGCTTGAAGTGTAGACTTCCAACTAATTGCACAATCTCCAAGGGTAAAAGCATAACCCGTCAAAGAACGCCTCTTGTCCAAATCACCAGCAAAATCCGCATCCACAAAACCCGTTAGTTTCTTGCCATTACCAAACTCTAAACGAACATCAATAGTACCTCTCAAATAGCGGAAGATCCACTTCACCGCTTCCCAATACCTTTTCCCCGGACAAGGGAGATATCTACTTACCACACTAACGGCCTGAGCAATGTCGGGTCGAGTACACACCATCAAGTACATGAGACTCCCGACCGCACTCGAATATGGAACCTTTTCCATATATTTCTTCTCATCATCGGATTTTGGGCTTAAAGCGGCCGAAAGCTTGAAATGCGCCGCAAGAGGTGTTGAAACAATTTTCGCTTTCTCCATGCCAAAACGGCGTAGCACTTTTTCGGCAAATCTCTTTTGTGAAAGAAATAACTTTCTTTTGGACCTATCCCTTGTGATCTCCATCCCGAGAATCCTTTGGCGGCCCCCAAATCTTTCATCTCAAATGCCGAACTTAGTTGCTCTTTCAACCTCCTAACTTTTTTCAAGTTTGAGGATGCAATCAACATATCATCCACATAGAGCAACAAGTAAATGAAATCCCCACCATCCAACTTCTTGAAATAAACACAACTATTATAATTGGAACGATGGAAATTAATACTCACCATGAATGAGTCGAACTTCTTATACCATTGCCGCGGTAATTGCTTAAGGCCATAAAGGGACTTCTTCAAAAGACACACGGTCCTTCTTTCCCGCAACCTCAAAATCTTCCGGTTGGCTCATGTAAATTTGCTCCTCCAAATCACCATGCAAGAAGACAGTTTTCACATCCATTTGCTCCAATTCCAAATCCTTCATTGCCACCAAAGAGAGCAAAATTCGAATGAAGGTGTGCTTAACTACAGGAGAGAACACATCATTGAAGTCCACACCTTGGACTTGACTATACTCTTTAGCCACTAGCCTTGTCTTGTATCGAAAATCCGCGGGATTTGAACCATCAATCTTCCTCTTAAACACCCACTTGCAACCCACAATCCTCTTACCACTCGGAGGCTTCACAAGAGACCAAGTCTCATTTTGTTGCTAGGATTGTAACTCTTCATTTATAGCAGCAACCCAATTGGCCGCATCTTTAGAATAAATGACTTTCTTGTAGGAAGATGGCTCACAATACTTCACTTCCTCTGCAATTGCCAAACAATTAGCAAAGTCGAAGTATCCATACCTTGTAGGTGATCGTGTTTCTCTTCTAGCTCGGTCCCTTGCCAATGCATATGGTTGTGCCTCTTCTTGGACTTCCTCCAAATTGACATCATCATGTGAGATCAAATCATCACCTTCTTGGACCGACATCTCAAACTCCACCTTCTTCTCAACCGGCTCATTCTCCTTAATAGTCGGCTCGGGTGCAACATCATTTGCCTTCAACATAGCCGACTCATTAAAAATGATATCGCTTGAAATAAGAAACTTGGATGATTCGGGACACCACAACTTATATCCCTTCACATTTGCGGGATACCCAACAAAAATACACTTCTTCGATCTAGGCTCCAACTTTCCTTCATTCACATGTGCATAAGCGGGACAACCAAACACCCTCAAATTCGAATAATCGGCCGTCTTACCCGACCACACTTCTTCGGGTGTCTTTAACTCAATTGAAGTGGTAGGAGATCGATTTATCAAATAGCAAGATGTGTTAATGGCTTCCGCCCAAAACTCCTTACCCAAATCCGCATTTGAAAGCATACTTCTAGACCTTTCAAGTAGTGTCCTATTCATCCTTTCTGCAACACCATTTTGTTGTGGAGTGTTGATCACCGTCTTGTGCCGAACAATCCCTTCGGCCTTACAAAAATTATCAAACTTACGGTTGCAAAACTCCAAACCGTTATCGGTTCTCAACCTCTTAACTTTTCTTCCCGTTTGGTTCTCCAAAAGTGACTTCCATTCTTTGAAGGTGCGAAACACATCACTTTTCTCTTTCAAGAAATAAACCCAAACCTTTTTTGAGAAATCATCAATGAAAGTAAGCATGTAACGAGAACCATTACCTTTGGAAGGCTCGCGAGAAGGTCCCCAAAGATCCGAATGGATGTAGTCCAGTGTTCCCTTGGTCGAATGAATGGCCGTGGAGAACCTCAACCTCTTATGCTTGCCAAATACACAATGCTCACAAAACTCCAAGTTGTCCGTGCATTGGCCACACAACAAGCCTCTCTTGCTCAAAATGGTCATTCCTCGCTCGCTCATATGCCCCAATCTCATATGCCAGAGCCTAGTAGCATCCTCATCCGAGATAGTACCCGAACGTGCAATGGCGGTCGAGCCCGTGGGACCTTGTAGGAAATAAAGAGTTCTATCTCTCTTCCCTTCTCTTCCTCATCTCAAACCCTAACAACTTCTCTTCCAAATCCCCAAATCCTAACAACCCTAACATGTTTTAATCTAGTTTCTTATCTAGCTTGTATAGATGTATTATCATGTTTACAGGGTCAAGACTGTCCTTCAGATCTTTGTTCTGCCTAGACATGTTGCTGTAGAGAAGTTTGATCTTGCACCTTGTTCGCAATTACATATAGTTCATTTGTAATGCAAAAATATGCTTGAGCAGGCCTGATGCAAATATACAAAATCATCCATTGCCCGTTGATGCTTGCAATTGGATCTAGCCAGGTGCAGTATTTGAACAGCTTTGCTCCAACTTATCTAAAATAGTTGATAACAGTGTGTGAAAGCAGAATTCACACTACTCCATGACACGTTGAAAAGAAGTATTTCTCCATTGTTGGTTTCCACCAACTTTTGGACGAGGTCAAGTAAGCCTTATTTTAAAATTAATATATTGCGACTCTCATGCAGCATAACAGATGAATGTTAACCCCTGCAGAATAGCGAGATGTTACAATGATTTGAAGCATATAACTTCCAAACTTAGCAAAGCAATTTGAAACTAGCACAGGAAATTTAAACTAGTCTAAAGACCTAACTGCCTAACTTTGGGATTATTTTTGAAGTTTGTCAATCAAGAAAGATAGGTACCCTATTCCATAGTAGTCAGTTTCAAAAAGTAAAAATAACTAATGTGTTCTATCAAGATTCAAAAGAGACGTACAATTGGGTGAATGGTTTTATGGTTTATTTGCCCACGCATCATTCGTGCTGATGGAATCTGTTAGCATTACGTAAGGACTTTATCTCAAAATTGAATTGCATATATAGGAGGCCTTCAGGGCTCCCTATTATGAGCAAGGTTTTAAATCTCGGATTTCGGACTCGTCTCGGTAAGGGGTGTTTCGTCTCGGATCGGAGATATCGGAGGAGATCTCAGGGAAATGTGATCATCTCGGATTTTCATTTTGGACACTTAATATATCTATATATTTTTATCCTAAACGAGATATTATGTGTTATACATATTATTTTTCATATAAAATATTGTATAGTGTAACTAATTACATGAATTAATCACGATAAATATTTGTAGAATTTAACGGCTGTATAAAAGAGAATGTAATTGTAGTATATAACTAAATTGAATTTGCACTGATTAGAAAAATGTATTAGTTAATATAGACTTGACTTTGTATATACACAAACAACAGAGACAAATTTCACAATATCTTAGCTTAATGTCCTATATTGAAAGATTGTTATGCAAAAAGTATTAAAAAAGGTTATATATTCACAATAACATTAATGTCTATTTCAGCTGATATTTCGGGAATTTTGACAATATTTCGGCCAATATTTCGGCAGTTTCGGCCAAAATGTGCATTTCGGTCCAAAACGATATAGAGTATATATCTGTGATTTCGTATCGGTAAGCTATCCTAAACGAAATTTCTGCCGAAATTTAAAACAGTGATTATGAGACTGGTGAGGGTTGACTGATCTGTGTGTTTGTGTTATTTATAGATTAGACGTTCAGAGGCCTATACAGAAACTGGTTTGGTTTTGTCACTTGGTCTTGTTCTCCACTTTTGACATGCATTTAAATTGTTTAATTTACCTATATTTTGAAAAATACATTATCGATAAATTTCACACACTGCTTCATATTTCTTATACTAATGAACTCCTACTACTTTTGTATGGATTAGGGAGCTTGAATTCTATAATTTTGTTTGTAGTGTGAAACTATTATAGTTTTTTGTTGACTATAGATCCCTTATTTTGATTATGTAGCTCAAACTTACACTTGTGGATGTTAGTTGGATTAAAATCGTTCATAAATAATAATTGTGATGTATAAATTAAAGTATACAGTACTCAAGGTTGTGCCTCTGTCGTACTACTTAACACATTTTTCATGCCCTGTTTTGTTGTTGTTGTTGTGGCGTAAACCCTAAGGAGTTAAAATCAGTTTTCGGAACTAATCGGTCTTGGTCTGATTACAGATTAATCACCGATTAATCAGAAAATTTTCCAATTATTTATCGATTATTTGCTTATTAATTGCCTTAGGAACTAATCAGACCTGGACCGATTACCGGTTAATTGGCGATTATTTCTGATTTTAATTGCTTAGCGTATACCCATATCGGTGCTTCCAAAGCTTTCTGCCTTTGTTTTACACATTTCCCCCTTTTCTGTGGACTATAAGTCTATACTACATTGATAATTATATATTTTCAGAGAATACAGTTGACTGTCTATTTATGATTTGTATCTGTTATAGTGAATGTCCGACCTTGCATGTTTAGTTTGTGTGCGTTAACTTAATGAGAGTGCATATACTACACATTTGTTATAATCATAGGACTAATCGGATTTTTTGTAATAAATACATATAACAAATCCCAATTTTTCTTTCCAGTCTTAAAACTTACTATTTTATGCTTGGAAATTTTGCAGCATATTTTATGGAGGCATATCGCCCTGTAGGGAAGGGTGATTTTTTTCTTGTCAGGGGAGGTATGAGAAGCGTGGAATTCAAGGTTATTGAACCAATCCACCCGAGTACTCTGTTGTAGATCCTGATACAGAGATCTTTTGTGAGGGGGAGCCTGTGAAAAGGGAAGATGAAGATAGACTGGATGAAGTGGGTTACGATGATGTAGGTGGGGAGTACGTAGGCAGATGGCTGAGATTAGAGAACTTGTAGAGCTTCCACTCAGACACCCACAACTCTTCAAGTCTATTGGCATGAAACCACCTAAAGGCATCCTTCTCTATGGACCTCCTGGGTCTGGAAAGACACTATTCTCCAGGGCAGTTGCAAATGAAACTGGGGCATTTTTCTTCTGTATCAATGGCCCTGAAATTATGTCAAAACTTGCCGGAGAGAGTGAGAGCAACTTGAGGAAAGCTTTTGATGAAGTGGGGTAGAATGCGCTATCCATTATTTTTATTGATGAGATTGACTCAATTGCTCCTAAGAGGGAGAAGACTAATGGAGAAGTTGAGAGGCGTATTGTATCTCAAGGCGTATTGTATCTCAGCTCTTAACTTTAATGGATGACCTGAAATCCCGTGCCTAATTGTTATGGGGGCTAAGAACAGGCCCAACAGCATTGACCCTGCTCTTAGAGGTTTGGGAGGTTTGACAGGGAAATAGACATCGGAGTGCCTGATGAAGTTGGGCGTTTGGAGGTGCTTCGTATCCATACCAAAAACATGAAGCTATCTGAAGATGTAAGGCTTTAGTTAGCATGTGTCAACATAGATATTCAAGTATGCTTTTAATTTTGAATATGTATCTGAAGATCTATTTTTGCATTATATAGGCTGATTTGGAGAGAATTGCCAAAGATTTACATGGTTATGTGGGTGCTGATTTGGCTGCCCTTTGCACTGAATCTGCTGCTCTCCCGTGCATTAGAGAAAAAATGGATGTCATTGATTTAGAGGATGATACTATAGATGCAGAGATCCTCAACTAAATGGTTGTTACAGACAAACACTTTAAGACTGCTCTTGGCGTCAGCAATCCGTCTGCACTTCGGGAAACAGTAAGTTACAGTGTATTAGGTTTATTTTATATTTGGTTTGACAAGTGATATAATATCTAATTGGATTTCTTTAATGTTCAGGTTGTTGAAGTGCCTAATGTCAGCTGGGAAGATACTGTTGGACTTGAGAATGTCAAGAGGGAACTGCAGGAGGTACTGCTTCACTTTATACTGCGGTTTCATGCATCACTTTCTTTAGTTGTTTCCAGCAGTCGACTAACCTTACTTTCTCATGTTTCTTTGTAGACTGTCCAATATCAAGTCGAGCATCCCGAGACGTTTGAGAAGTTTGGAATTTCTCCTTCCAAAGGAGTTCTGTTTTATGGCCTTCCTGGAGGTGATAAAACCTTATTAGCTAAGGCAATTGCCAACGAATGTCAGGCAAATTTGATCAGTGTCAAAGGTCTTGAACTGCTTACAATGTGGTTCGGGTAGAGTGAAGCAAATGTGAGGGAGATCTTTGATAAGGCTCGCGGCTCTGCACCATGTGTGCTCCTCTTCGATGAGCTCGATTCAATTGCTACCCAGGGTTGTCTTCAACTACATGAAACCTATTGATTTGTAGTCCATTGTTGTAAAAAGCCTACTATTTTTTTTGCTTTTATCCCTGGATCTTCTTAAGCTTTTTAGAATGGTTTATTCCCGCTTTAAAATTTACATTTAATCCTCTTCTTACAAAGCTTCTTTTAGTCCAATTACTTTCTACTGGTAATTATATATATTACTATATAAGTTATGCAGTTAAAATATTGTTTAGTATGGTTTTTCTTTTTTTTCTATTATGCATTTTTGTCATTTGTTTTTTATTGTGTGTTTATTATAAAGCTATTGTGCATTTTGCTTGTAAAGCCTACTAGAGCTTAACGCCCGGCATTGTATTTCTGGTTCTTTTTACATGACATGTAATTTCTTTTGTTGCAGAGAGGGAGTAGTGATGGAGATGCAGGAGGTGCGGCTGATGGGGTTCTTAATCAGCTTCTTACAGAGATGGATGTCATGTCTGTGAAAAAAACAGTTTTCTTCATTGGCGCTACGAACAGACCATATGTTATAGATCCAGCATTGCTCAGGCTAGGCCAGGCCGTCTTGACCAGTTAATTTATATCCCTCTTCCAGATGAGGCATCCGGATATTCAATATCCAAGGCCTGTTTGAGAAAGTCTCCAATTGCGAAGGATGTGGATTTGAAGGTTCTTGCACAGTATACACAAGCCTTTAGTGGCGCTGATATTACAGAAATCTGCCAGCGTGCTTGCAAATATGTCATCAGAGAGAACATTGAGAAGGTAGGCCTAACTTCTGCTTGTATTTGTTAAATGTGCTTGCAGGGCTTTCACCTTTATAGGAAATCATTCTGTCATCTATTCCTTATTTGACTGTTCTAATGCCAAAATTTACTATATTACAGTGGTGATTTTACTGCCTGTTACTATCATGGTGGTGATTTTAGAGTTCCATTGCAAATTAAGAAAGTTTCATCTTAACCAACTTCAAATACTGATTGTATACTTCTACTTGTAAGTTACACCAGTTTCACTCTTTCATGATTTAGTACCAAAACAACCATATTTAATTTCCCCCAACATACTTAATTTTCTCCAATGATACACGTGTATTGTTCCCGAGGTCTGCTGTAGTTTACTGGTGACGCTGTTTATATTGACTATACATAAGAAAATTCGATTGGGTCATGGATAACTCAATTCTGTTGGAGAAGATAAATCTGTTTCCCTCAACATATTATTGTTACTGTGATACTTTTGAATTTGACAGAAGAGAAGAACAGGAGAAGCAGAGGAAAGATTTTGGGTTTTCTAAACTGCATGCCTTGATTGAAGATAATCCCAACTATATATAATAGTCTTACACTGCTGGAAATAACAAACACGGCTAGAAATTAGGAAATACCACTACCCCATTAATATGAAGATCAGCCATCATGGGCTTACTGAATGAAACAAACTAACAACTTTGACCAACCCCACCAAGCTAAAGATCTGCACATCATGGGCTTATTGAATGAAACAAACTAACAAACAAATTTGACCAAGTCCTTCCACTTCACCACGTCCATCTTGTGCAATCATCACTTGCATGGCTCCGTAAATGGTGGCACGCATCATCCTCCCCCCCCTCCCCCCCCCCCCCCCCCCCCCCCCCCCGTCAGAATCCTTGTCCGCAAAGATAAAATCAGGATATGACTTGGAAAAGCAGCACTCGTTTTCCCATGTTGCATCTTCTACTGGTGCGCCTTTCCATTTAACTAAGATCTCAGACTTTGGACGATATTTATCTTTACAAATTACACGACTGTCCAGGATAGCTTCAGGTTGGGGAATAATTGATAGTTGTCAAACATGTTTGGTGGGGTGGACCCCACCCACCAAACATTGTTTGAAAACAATGTGGCAAAGTTCGGTGCTGTGGAAAAATGTGGTGCAAAGAAGAAAAATGGGATAGGGGTGACTGAAGAGTTTGTCAGTTACTCTTCTCTCGTTCCTATAAATAGGAGGTTTAGGAAGAAGGAAAAATCAAGCAAAACAAGAACAAGAAACAAGCAGAAAAAAAGAAGAAGAGAGTGTCTATTTGTAAGGTGTAGTAACACCAGTTGTAAGAAGAGTGAAGCGTCTTCTTGTTATTATAATAACATATAATACAAGTTTCCAATTTTCAATTTGTTTGCCATTTAACCCAACAAAATTCCCACTCTCTTCCAACAAACTGGTATCAGAGCCATGTTCGATCGACCGGAGTTCACCGAAGAGCTCGTGTACGATATGGCAAACATGATCCAGCCTCAGATTCCCAAGTTGATGAAGACTAACTATGAATAATTGGAGCATCCAGATGAGAGTCTTGCTTGCCTCGCAAGATTTGTGGGAGCTGGTTGAAACTGGCTATACTGAACCGGAGTCGCACACTGCCGAAGCAGCACTTCCAGCCGTTCAGAAGACCGAGTTAAAGGAAACTCGTAAAAGGGACAAAAAAGCTTTGTTCCTAATCTACCAAGGAGTTGAAGAATCCGCGTTCGAGAAGATCTCAGATGCGAGTACCTCAAAACACGCATGGGAGATTTTAAAAAGTTCATATCAAGGAGCCGAAAAAGCAAAGAAGGTACGATTACAAGCCTTACGAGTTGACTTTGAAAATTTGAAAATGAAAGTTGGTGAGACTATTTCAGATTTCTTCAATAGAGTGCAAACAATTACTAATCAAATGAAACGGAATGGAGAAAAATTTGATGATACTAGAATACTTGAAAAAATTCTAAGATCATTAGTTCCAAAATTTGATTACGTAGTTGCTGCTATTGAAGAATCAAAAGATCTTTCAAAAGTTTCTATTGATGAGTTACAAGGTTCACTTCAAGCCCATGAACAAAGGATAAATCAGAACCATGGAGAAAATTTGGAGCAAGCTCTTCAAAGTCAACTAACAATTTCAGATGATCAACAAAGAAGCCGAGATCGAAGCTACAGAGGAAGAGGCGGCTACAGAGGCAACTCAAATTTTCAACGAGGTCGTGGCATGCAGTACAATCAGAGAACTCATTACCAATGTCGTCACGTTGATCGTGAACTATTCATCTTTCAAGCAAGAGGGAGAGGCGCACGAACAAGAGGACGTGGGCGACACAACCAAGGAGACAGATCCCAGTTGCAGTGCTTCAACTGCAGAAGATATGGCCATTTCAGTTATAATTGTCCAGAAAAATCCGAAAGAGTAGCAGAGCAGACGAACTTCATCACAGAAGATCGAGGAGACAACACGGTAGTCCTGCTCGCATACAAAGACCATGAGAACAAGAGCCAAAATGTTTGGTACTTGGACTCAGGTGCTAGCAATCATATGTGTGGCGTCAAGGAATTCTTCACCGAGCTAAATGAATCAGTTGGAGGCGAAGTTACTTTTGGTGATAAGTCGAAGATCTCTGTTCAAGGAAAGGGCGATATTATGATCCAGACAAAAGCCGGTGATCATAGGTACATTTCTGATGTTTATTATGTACCTGCATTACGTAACAATATCTTAAGTTTGGGACAGCTTCTCGAAAAAGGCTACGACATCCATCTGAAGGATTTCTCTCTCACCATCAAAAGTAAAGGAGAAACAATTGCAAAAGTTAACATGTCTAGAAATAGACTGTTTACTTTAAATCTTAATACAGATTCTGTAAAATGCCTGCAATCTATCATCAAAGATGAGTCGTGGCTTTGGCATCTTCGATTCGGGCATCTAGCATTCAATGGCCTCAATCTTCTCTGGAAGGAGAAAATGGTGAGAGGCTTACCACAAATCAAACATCCAGACCAATTATGTGAAGGATGTTTGAAGGGGAAGCAACACCGAAAAAGCTTCGAGGTTGGCAAATCCAGAAGATCAACACATCTGCTTCTGTTGGTACATACCGACATAGCAGGACCATTTAAAGTAGTGTCACTTGGAGGTAATAGATATTTTCTCACATTTATTGATGATTATAGCAGAAAGACTTGGATTTATTTCTTGAAGGAGAAATCGGAAGCCCTAGAAAAGTTCAAAGAATTCAAGGAGATGGTCCAGAAGCAAAGCGGCGACTACATCAAAGTACTTCGTTCAGATCGTGGAGGAGAATACAACTCGAAAGAATTCCAAGACTTTCTCAAGAAGCAGGGGATTATTCATCAACTTACTGCTGCCTACACTCCGCAGCAGAATGGCATAGCAGAGAGGAAGAACCGCACAATCCTCAACATGACGAGAAGCATGCTGAAGAGCAAGTTCCTACCCAAGACATTTTGGGTTGAAGCAGTAGACTGTGCAGTCTACCTCCTTAACAGATGTCCAACGAAGGCCGTCAAGTTCATGACTCTACTAGAGATGTGGAGTAGTTTCAAGCCAAGCGTCAACCATTTGAAGGTATTCGGGTGCATTGCATATGCACATGTTCCGGAGCAGCGAAGAAAGAAGCTCGATGATCGTGGAGAGAAATGTATATTCATTGGATATGACAGAAGAACAAAGGCATACAAGCTGTACAATCCAACTACTAAGAAGCTGATTATTTCAAGAGACGTGGAGTTCGACGAAGGAGAACACTGGAGATGGAGTGATGAAGAAAGAAGCAACAAAAAATTGTTCATTGAAGACAAAGACGATGATCTAGAAGAAGAACCAGAAGGACCACAACAAAGTCCTCCAAATAGTCCAGCTCCAACAACACCGTCACCAACATCTGCATCAAGTTCCAGTTCAAGCGAAGGCAATACTTCTGGGGGGAAACCTAGAAGATTTCGAAGCCTTAGAGATCTTTATGATAATACAGAACCTATTGAGATGATGGAGGATTATACAATGTTCTGCTTATTTGCAGAATGTGATCCAGTCGCCTATGGAGATGCCGTTCAAGATCTCAAATGGAGAAAAGCCATGGATGAAGAAATCCATGCGATACAAAGGAATGACACGTGGGAGTTGACAACACTTCCAAAGGGCCACAAAGCAATTGGTGTAAAATGGGTATACAAAACCAAAACCAACCAAGAAGGCAAAGTGGAGAAGCATAAAGCTAGACTAGTAGCTAAAGGCTACAGTCAACGAGAAGGCATCGATTATGAAGAAGTCTGATAGTTGTCAAACATGTTTGGTGGGGTGGGCCCCACCCACCAAACATTGTTTGAAAACAATGTGGCAAAGTTCGGTGCTGTGGAAAAATGCGGTGCAAAGAAGAAAAATGGGAGAGGGGTGACTGAAGAGTTTGTCAGTTACTCTTCTCTCGCTCCTATAAATAGGAGGTTTAGGAAGAAGGAAAAATCAAGAAAAACAAGAACAAGAAGCAACAAAAAAAAAAAAAAGAAGAGAGTGTCTACTTGTAAGGTGTAGTAACACCAGTTGTAAGAAAGAGAGAAGAGTCTTCTTGTTATTATAATAACATATAATACAAGTTTCCAATTTTCAATTTGTTTACCATTTAGCCCAACAAAATTCCCACTCTCTTCCAACAAATTGGTATCAGAGCCATGTTCGATCGACCGGAGTTCACCGAAGAGCTCGTGTACGATATGGCAAACATGATCCAGCCTCAGATTCCCAAGTTGATGAAGACTAACTATGAATAATTGGAGCATCCAGATGAGAGTCTTGCTTGCCTCGCAAGATTTGTGGGAGCTGGTTGAAACTGGCTATACTGAACCGGAGTCGCACACTGCCGAAGCAGCACTTCCAGCCGTTCAGAAGACCGAGTTAAAGGAAACTCGTAAAAGGGACAAAAAAGCTTTGTTCCTAATCTACCAAGGAGTTGAAGAATCCGCGTTCGAGAAGATCTCAGATGCGAGTACCTCAAAACACGCATGGGAGATTTTAAAAAGTTCATATCAAGGAGCCGAAAAAGCAAAGAAGGTACGATTACAAGCCTTACGAGTTGACTTTGAAAATTTGAAAATGAAAGTTGGTGAGACTATTTCAGATTTCTTCAATAGAGTGCAAACAATTACTAATCAAATGAAACGGAATGGAGAAAAATTTGATGATACTAGAATACTTGGCCTGCACTCGAATGAAATGATATTTTAACTCGATGTGCTTACTTCTCCCGTGTGCGACTGGATTTTTCGCCAATGCTATTGCTGACTTGTTGTCAATGTATAGCTCTGTCGGCTCTTCTTGTGGATGAGACAATTCTTTCATGATGTTTCTGAGCCATATCGCTTGACAAGTTCCTGATGCTGCTGCAATATATTTTGCTTCGCATGATGAAAGTGCAACTACTGACTGCTTGATGACCACGAAAATGCAGCAGATCCAATATTGAACACATAGCCACTTGTACTCTTCCTTTCATCTAAATCTCCACCATAGTCGCTATCTGTATAGCCGACTAGCTTCACAGCGTTTGTGCTTGTGTAGAGTAGTCCTTCGTTGATACTACCCTTGATGTATCGCAATATTCTTTTTGCCGCCATGAGGTGTTCCTGCTTCGGCTCCTCCATATATCTGCTAACTACCCCAACAACATACATGATGTCAGGCCTTGTAATAGTCAAATAGCGCAAGCTTCCAACCAAGCTCTTAAATAGTGTGGGATCTACAGAAATCCCTGGTGAGTCACGGCGGAGCTTCAGTCCAGTTTCTGCTGGAGTGTTAACTGGATTGCAGTTGCTCATGTTGAATCTCTTCAGTATCTGGTCTGCATATTTCTTCTGTGTGATGAAGATTCCTTTCTCAGATTGTGTCACTTCCACGCCTAGGAAGTAGGACATTTCTCCAATGTCTGTCATCTCGAACTCCTTGATCATTGCTTTCTTGAATTCTTTGAACATCTTTGGATTGTTGCCGGTGAAGATCATATCATCAACATAGAGGCAGACGATCATGATTTCTCCACCATTCTTCTTGGTGTATAGGGAGTGCTCGTATGGACTTTTCTGAAAGCCATTCTGCTGAAAGTAGTCATCAATCCTCTTGTTCCATGCTCTGGGTGCCTGTTTGAGACCGTACAAAGCCTTCTTCAATTTACAGACTTTATCTTCTTGATCTTTTACCTCGTAACCGGGAGGTTGTTGAATGTAAACTTCTTCTTCCAAATAGCCATTGAGGAATGCAGACTTGACATCCATTTGGTATATCTTCCATCTATTCTGTGCAGCTAGTGAAATGAGCAGTCGGATGGTGTCTATTCTTGCTACTGGTGCAAAGACTTCTTCATAATCGATGCCTTCTCGTTGACTGTAGCCTTTAGCTACTAGTCTAGCTTTATGCTTCTTCACTTTGCCTTCTTGGTTGGTTTTGGTTTTGTATACCCATTTTACACCAATTGCTTTGTGGCCCTTTGGAAGTGTTGTCAACTCCCACGTGTCATTCCTTTGTATCGCATGGATTTCTTCATCCATGGCTTTTCTCCATTTGAGATCTTGAATGGCATCTCCATAGGCGACTGGATCACATTCTGCAAATAAGCAGAACAATGTATAATCCTCCATCATCTCAATAGGTTCTGTATCATCATAAAGATCTCTAAGGCTTCGAAATCTTCTAGGTTCCCCCCTAGAAGTATTGCCTTCGCTTGAGCTGGAACTTGATGCAGATGTTGGTGACGGTGTTGTTGGAGCTGGACTATTTGGAGGACTTTGTTGTGGTCCTTCTGGTTCTTCTTCTAGATCATCGTCTTTGTCTTCAATGAACAATTTTTTGTTGCTTCTTTCTTCATCACTCCATCTCCAGTGTTCTTCTTCGTCGAACTCCACGTCTCTGGAAATAATCAGCTTCTTAGTAGTTGGATTGTACAGCTTGTATGCCTTGGTTCTTCTGTCATATCCAATGAATATACATTTCTCTCCACGATCATCGAGCTTCTTTCTTCGCTGCTCCGGAACATGTGCATATGCAATGCACCCGAATACCTTCAAATGGTTGACGCTTGGCTTGAAACTACTCCACATCTCTAGTGGAGTCATGAACTTGACGGCCTTCGTTGGACATCTGTTAAGGAGGTAGACTGCACAGTCTACTGCTTCAGCCCAAAATGTCTTGGGTAGGAACTTGCTCTTCAGCATGCTTCTCGCCATGTTGAGGATTGTGCGGTTCTTCCTCTCTGCTATGCCATTCTGCTGCGGAGTGTAGGCAGCAGTAAGTTGATGAATAATCCCCTGCTTCTTGAGAAAGTATTGGAATTCTTTCGAGTTGTATTCTCCACCATGATCTGAACGAAGTACTTTGATGTAGTGGCCGCTTTGCTTCTGGACCATCTCCTTGAATTCTTTGAACTTTTCTAGGGCTTCCTATTTCTCCTTCAAGAAATAAATCCAAGTCTTTCTGCTATAATCATCAATAAATGTGAGGAAATATCTATTACCTCCAAGTGATACTACTTCAATTGGTCCTGCTATGTCGGTATGTACCAACTGAAGCAGATGTGTTGATCTTCTGGATTTGCCAACCTCAAAGCTTCTTCGGTGTTGCTTCCCCTTCAAACATCCTTCACATAATTGGTCTGGATGTTTGATTTGTGGTAAACCTCTCACCATTTTCTCCTTCCAGAGAAGATTGAGGCCATTGAATGCTAGATGCCCGAATCGAAGATGCCAAAGCCACGACTCATCTTTGATGATAGATTGCAGGCATTTTACAGAATCTGTATTAAGATTTAAAGTAAACAGTCTATTTCTAGACATGTTAACTTTTGCAATTGTTTCTCCTTTACTTTTGATGGTGAGAGAGAAATCCTTCAGATGGATGTCGTAGCCTTTTTCGAGAAGCTGTCCCAGACTTAGAATATTGTTACGTAATGCAGGTACATAATAAACATCAGAAATATACCTATGATCACCGGCTTTTGTCTGGATCATAATATCGCCCTTTCCTTGAACAGAGATCTTGGACTTATCACCAAAAGTAACTTCGCCTCCAACTGATTCATTTAGCTCGGTGAAGAATTCCTTGACGCCGCACATATGATTGCTAGCACCTGAGTCCAAGTACCAAACATTTTGGCTCTTGTTCTCATGGTCTTTGTATGCGAGCAGGACTACCGAGTTGTCTCCTCGATCTTCTGCGATGAAGTTCGTCTGCTCTGCTACTCTTTCGGATTTTTCTGGACAATTATAACTGAAGTGGCCATATCTTTTGCAGTTGAAGCACTGCAACTGGGATCTGTCTCCTTGGTTGTGTCTCCCACGTCCTCTTGTTCGTGCGCCTCTCCCTCTTGCTTGAAAGATGAATTGTTTACGATCAACGTGACGACCTTGGTAATGAGTTCTCTGATTGTACTGCATGCCACGACCTCGTTGAAAATTTGCGTTGCCTCTGTAGCCGCCTCTTCCTCTGTAGCTTCGATCTCGGCTTCTTTGTTGATCATCTGAAATTGTTAGTTGACTTTGAAGAGCTTGCTCCAAATTTTCTCCATGGTTCTGATTTATCCTTTGTTCATGGGCTTGAAGTGAACCTTGTAACTCATCAATAGAAACTTTTGAAAGATCTTTTGATTCTTCAATAGCAGCAACTGCGTAATCAAATTTTGGAACTAATGATCTTAGAATTTTTTCAAGTATTCTAGTATCATCAAATTTTTCTCCATTCCGTTTCATTTGATTAGTAATTGTTTGCACTCTATTGAAGAAATCTGAAATAGTCTCACGAACTTTCATTTTCAAATTTTCAAATTCAACTCGTAAGGCTTGTAATCGTACTGTCACGCCCCGCTTCCCAAGAATAGGAAATACGGGCGCGAGACTAAGGCCCAGCGAATGGTGCGAACACACCATTCTTAAGCTGTACAAGTAAACTCAACAACAATATAACAGAGTAAACCACGCAGGCATATAAATCACAATTTGATAATGAAAATTCATGACATAGTCCATAAAAGTAACCAACAACTGGGAATAACAATTTATTACGGGTCAAACAAGCCCGGATTACAAATAAAGAGTTTCATAAAATAAAACACAAATTTAAGATAACATAAAAAATAATAAGCTAGGACACTTGGTCAGCGACACCTTCTGGTAATTCTCCATTCGGGCCTGCAAGTATATTATAACAAAAGAAAAGAAAAGGGAAACAAGGAGACCCGTTAATACAAGTTACGGGCCGCAAGGGGAGTACAAGCTAAGGGAACAGGTGTAAAACAAAACAACAGAAAAACAGGGAAGAACAAGGAAAATAGGAACAAAATGCAACATGTAAACATGATATGAACATGGCGTTACGAAACAAGTGACGTATAAAACAAATAATCAGGTATCGAGTCAACATGAACATATAACATATGGTTGGATCATGAAAATGCACGTGTTATTCTTATGTCTAATGTTTGATTCTATCTAGGTAGCACTTCATGCACCCCATATTTTTATTACATGGTTGCTACAGTCAATACAATTTCGTTTAGATTTAGTGGTGGGTTTTATAGGTCACGTACTCGGGAAACATATCATTCAATATTGCACCGAAGTACGTGCAAACATATAACGTGGAACATATCGAGCCAAACATAGTGTAAACATATAACGTGAAACATATCATTCGCAATCTTGCAATTTGTAATTGCAACTTGCATCGGGAAACCACGAGCTCCCGTCCGAGTACGCTCTTCTATATTGCCCACTACTTAAATCTTTCCCTTAAACCCCGGCTTATTACTTTTATTAATTTGTTAACACAAACATAATGCAATGAGACGAAGTCAAGATATGGACAGAGAACAACGAGGAATTTTGCATGCATTATATTTTTAAGTCATAAAATGCGAAACATATAGTTTTAATGTCAAAATTGGGTCTATTTTATTAATACATATATGGGTCTAATTTATTATTACATAGATGAGTCCATAATATTTTTGGGTCACATAAAATAATATTACAACTATAAAGTGACTAATAACATGTATAAAACTAATTAAAATTTTAGGGATAATATGGAACACCTAAATAATCATCAAGGGCAAAATAGTCATTTCACAACAATATGTAGAATCCCTAAAAGTTCATATGTTTGTATTTATTTGTGGTGTTCGTGTCATGCATGGGATACCAAAATATTCACGATCTCGTGTGAATACAGGATCGGCGGATTAGGAATATAAACGGGTATCAATTCGACTTATGAATGCGAATTGGAGTCAAAAATAATATACTTGCGGTATTTTTACAAAGCTTGTACTAGAAAAATAAAGTTGTACAAGAGAATACTTGCCTTTATGATGGTGAGTCCGAACACGAACCAATACGGGATGCAAATCCCGAGAGACGAGGCACGAGCACGATCACACAGGCGCACGTACGAGACATGTGCAAACACCCACACAAGGTTGGATCCTGAGCGGATCTTGATGGAAGATCAAGATCGAGACGGTCGGACGGCTGGATCTGCTTGGATCTGTGTTGAGGATCACGATCGGATGGACGGATGAGATCTGATCTGGCCCAAAAGATCAGATCTGATCAAGATCAGATCTTGATCGAATCTAACAGCCGAGATTAAATCCCACCATACTTTTTCCCTCCTCCTTCTTCTTCTTCGATTGAAACAGAGCGCGAGAGGGAGAGGGCGAGTGCGGAGCGAGCGGTGGACTGGGCAGCACCGGCGACGGATGGCCGGGACTATCGCCGTCGTCGGGAAGCGACGCGACGCAAGGGTGGACGAGCGGAAGGACACAACGGCTGGCGGAGATGGGAGGCGCGACTGGAGCGACGAGGGGGACTCTGTTTTTTGGGGGTCAAAACAGGGGAGCGACGGCCAGGGCTGGGGGAGAGGGGGCTGGCGAAGTGAATGGCGGAAGTGACGACGAGGGCTAAGGGGAGAAGACGACGCTGTTGTTGCGAGCTTCGACTATTGGAGACGACGAGCGGCGGGAGCAACGGCGCGGCTCGCTCAGGGTAGCGATCTCGACGAGGAAATGGTCGAGCGGCGATGCGAAGGTGGAGGTGGAGGAAGGCGCTGGCGAGGGGTTGAGCGGTGGTGGCGATGCGGTGAAGTGAACGGTGGCGCGATTTGTAGGCGAGGGAGACAGGATGCTGCGGAGTGGTGTTGGGCGAATGGGAGTTGATCGATGGAGGAAGGAGGAAGAAGAGTTCAGTTGGGTTTTGTTTTGTTTGTTTTGGTTTTGTTTTCGGTTTGGTTTTAACAGGGAAGGAAAGAGAGAGAGAGAGAGAGAGAGATTATAATATATGATATAGAAATAATATAAAGTTAAGGGAGAGAGTAATTGTAGGGGGAGGGAGTTACGGGGATCAACACAATGAGGGGAATCAATATGCTAATAATTAGGAATAGTAATTGGGCAGTTACAAGAGAGATTTTGGGATTGATTAGGAATAGATGATCTGGTCAACACCCAATTAGTAGGGGAATTGGGTTAATTGGTATTGGGTTTAAAACCATTGGGCTTAAAATAAGCAATTAAGTTTGGGCTTTAAAATAAATAATGCAAAATAGATCAATTTCAATTGGGTTTTAAAAATAATAATATTTAATAACAAAAACAATATCACAAATTTTAACAATAATAATATTATTAATAATAAGAACAAACAATATTAATAAAAATGGTAATAATGACAATACTAAAAATAATAGATTTAACAATGAAAATAATAAAATAATAATAACAAGGTTAAAGAAATTGGCTTTAACAAATAATTAAGGATGTTCCGAATAATTTTAGTTTGGCTAAAATGAAAATAGTCGATCAATTACAAAATAGAAGATAAGGTAAAATATACTTTTATTCGAAATAAGCATAATTTCCGATTAGATATATTTTAAATAGAAAAGTTAAACAATTTAACACAACTAAATTCATATATAATTTGAAATACAGAATATTATTCAGAAATTAAATATTTACGGAAAACGAGGGTTACACGTACCTTCTTTGCTTTTTCGGCTCCTTGATATGAACTTTTTAAAATCTCCCATGCGTGTTTTGAGGTACTCGCATCTGAGATCTTCTCGAACGCGGATTCTTCAACTCCTTAGTAGATTAGGAACAAAGCTTCTTTATCCCTTTTTCGAGTTTCCTTTAACTCGGTCTTCTGAACGGCTGGAAGTGCTGCTTCGGCAGTGTGTGACTCCGGTTCAGTATAGCCAGTTTCAACCAGCTCCCACAAATTTTGCGAGGCAAGCAAGACTCTCATCTGGATGCTCCAATTATCATAGTTAGTCTTCATCAACTTGGGAATCTGCGGCTGGATCATGTTTGCCATATCGTACACGAGCTCTTCGGTGAACTCCGGTCGATCGAACAGGGCTCTGATACCAACTTGTTGGAAGAGAGTGGAAATTTTGTTGGGCTAAATGGCAAACAAATTGAAAATTGAAAACTTGTATTATATGTTATTATAATAACAAGAAGACTCTTCACTCTTTCTTTCAACTGGTGTTACTACACCTTACAAGTAGACACTCTCTTCTTCTTCTTTCTTTTTTGCTTGTTTCTTGTTCTTGTTTTTCTTGATTTTTCCTTCTTCCTAAACCTCCTATTTATAGGAACGAGAGAAGAGTAACTGACAAACTCTTCAGTCACCCCTCTCCCATTTTTCTTCTTTGCACCATATTTTTCCACAGCACCGAACTTTGCCACATTGTTTTCAAACAATGTTTGGTGGGTGGGGTCCACCCCACCAAACATGTTTGACAACTATCATTACATTCAACAACCTCCCGGTTACGAGGTGAAAGATCAAGAAGATAAAGTCTGTATATTGAAGAAGGCTTTGTACGGTCTCAAACAAGCACCCAGAGCATGGAACAAGAGGATTGATGACTACCTTCAGCAGAATGGATTTCAGAAAAGTCCATATGAGCACTCCCTATACACCAAGAAGAATGGTGGAGAAATCATGATCGTCTGCTTCTATGTTGATGATATGATCTTCACCGGCAACAATCCAAAGATGTTCAAAGAATTCCAGAAAGCAATGATCAAGGAGTTCGAGATGACGGACATTGGAGAAATGTCCTACTTCCTAGGCGTGGAAGTGACACAATCCGAGAAAGGAATCTTCATCACACAGAAGAAATATGCAGACCAGATACTGAAGAGATTCAACATGAGCAACTGCAATCCAGTTAACACTCCAGTAGAAACTGGACTGAAGCTCCGCCGTGACTCACCAGGGATTTCTGTAGATCCCACACTATTTAAGAGCTTGGTTGGAAGCTTGCGCTATTTGACTATTACAAGGCCTGACATCATGTATGTTGTTGGGATAGTTAGCAGATATATGGAGGAGCCGAAGCAGGAACACCTCATGGCGGCAAAAAGAATATTGCGATACATCAAGGGTAGTATCAACAAAGGACTACTCTACACAAGCACAAACGCTGTGAAGCTAGTCGGCTATACAGATAGCGACTATGGTGGAGATTTAGATGAAAGGAAGAGTACAAATGGCTATGTGTTCAATATTGGATCTGCTGCATTTTCGTGGTCATCAAAGAAGCAGTCAGTAGTTGCACTTTCATCATGCGAAGCAGAATATATTGCAGCAGCATCAGGAACTTGTCAAGCGATATGGCTCAGAAACATCATGAAAGAATTGTCTCATCTGCAAGAAGAGCCGACAGAGCTATACATTGACAACAAATCAGCAATAGCATTGGCGAAAAATCCAGTCGCACACGGGAGAAGTAAGCACATCGAGTTAAAATATCATTTCATTCGAGTGCAGGCCAAAAAAAAAAAGAGTAAAGCTGATATACTGCAAGACAGAAGATCAAATTGCAGATATATTTACTAAGCCATTGAAAGCTGAGGTTTTTCATAAACTCAAAGAAGAACTCGGGATGCCCAAACATGTTTGAGGGGGAGTGATAGTTGTCAAACATGTTTGGTGGGGTGGACCCCACCCACCAAACATTGTTTGAAAACAATGTGGCAAAGTTCGGTGCTGTGGAAAAATGTGGTGCAAAGAAAAAAAATGGGAGAGGGGTGACTGAAGAGTTTGTCAGTTACTCTTTTCTCGTTCCTATAAATGGAGGTTTAGGAAGAAGGAAAAATCAAGCAAAACAAGAACAAGAAACAAGCAGAAAAAAAAGAAGAAGAGAGTGTCTATTTGTAAGGTGTAGTAACACCAGTTGTAAGAAGAGTGAAGAGTCTTCTTGTTATTATAATAACATATAATACAAGTTTCCAATTTTCAATTTGTTTGCCATTTAGCCCAACAAAATTCCCACTCTCTTCCCACAATAATGATTGAATCATCTGTAACTGGAGGAAATTGAGTAGATGTCGGAGTGACTGGTCCCAAATGCTTCCGTAACAAACTAACATGGAACACATTATGAATTGGAAAACCGGAAGGGAGAGCCAATTTATATGCCGCCGTACCCACCTTCTCAATTATTTGATATGGCCACAAAAACCCGGGGGCAAGCTTCATTGAACTTCGAAAAACCACAGAAGACTAATGATATGGCTGGAGCTTTAAATACACAATCTTCGACAACAAAAGCAACTTTGCACCGGTTTGATTTCATTCGATCTCGGGCCAACGAAAGATTTTGGCGTAACTCACGTAAAATGGCATCACGGTCACGTAGGTACTCATCGACGACTTGGATGCAGGATGTACCCGGAACATAAGCCAGTAGGCTTGGAGGTGGAATGCCGTAAACGGCCTCGAAAAGTGTCATTTTGGCGGAGGAATGAATTGATGTGTTATAGCTAAACTTAGCTTAAGGAATCCATTCAAGCCACTTCCACGGTTGGTCACCCGCAACAACAAACAACAACAACAACAACAACAACAACAACATGGCATTTTTCCCAACTAGTTGGGGTCGGCTACATGAATCCTGGTTTTCCATTCTGTGCGGTTTAGCGCAATATCTTCTGTAAGGTCACAAGCTATCATATCTTTTCTCACCGTTTTCATCCAAGTTAGTTTAGGTTTTCCTCTATCCCTAACTCTATCCTCAATACTTATCAGATCACTCTTTCTAATGGGGACACTATTAGGTCTACATGTGACATGTCCAAACCACCTAAGGCGATTCTCTCTTAATTTATCTTAGATTGGAGCTACCTTTAGCATGTCTCGCATTTGCTCGTTTCTAATTCTATCATTTCTTGTTTTACCACACATCCATCTTAGCATCATCATCTCTACCACTACACTCATTTTTTGGACATGTTTCTTTGTTTTCCAACACTGATCCATACATCATTGCTGGTCTAACAGCTGTCCTATAAAATTTTCCCTTTAACTTCAAAGGTATACGTTTGTCGTACAAAATACCTTTGGCACTTCTCCACTTAAGCTACCCTGCTTGGATCCTATGTATAACATCTTCACAAATCTCTCCATCTCTTTGTATAATCGAGCCTAAATATCGGAAACAATCTCTCTTGACCATCAAACTTTACTACTTCCTCAGTTGTGTTCCGAATATCACTAAAATTACATTCCATATACTCTGTTTTAGCTCTGCTTATCCTAAAGCCTATAGCTTCCAAAGTTTCTCTCCACAATTCTAATTTAGCATTGACTTCTGCTCTAGTCTCGTCCACAAAGACAACGTCATCGACAAAAAACATACACTAAGGCACCTCATCTTGTATTTTTCGCGTTAATTCATCCATAACCAAAGTAAAGAGGTAGGGGTTTAAAGCTGAATCTTTGTGTAAACTTACTGTAATAGGAGAATCACTGGTCTCTCATGTGGTTGTTCTAATTGTGGTCGTTGTTCCTTCATACATATCATTAATTACCTCAATATATCGAATAGTTACTCTTTTATTATTTAACACCCACCATACTATGTTTCTAGGGACTTTATTATATGCTTTTTTTAGATCTATAAAAATCATGTTTAGATCATTCATATTCTCCCTATATTTTTTCATAAGTCTCCTCAGTACATAAATTGTTTTCATTGTTGACCTCCAGGCATAAATCCAAACTGATTCTCAGATACTATAGCTTGATTGTTTGAAGGCTATCTCAGCGGCCTCGTTCCAATTAAATCCTTCCTTGGACAAGAGTTGATGTATAGGAGCAGCTATGCATCCAAAATTACGGAGGAACTTCCGGTAGTAGCCTACTAAACTGAGGAAGCCGCGTACTCCTTTTGCTGTTGTTGGTGTAGGCCACTCAAGAACTGCTTGTATTTTTGTTGGGTCAACTGCCACTCCTTGTTATGAAATAATGTGGCCTAAGTAGTTGACCTGTGAAACTCCAAACTTGCATTTTGATTATTTGCAAATGAACTATTAGTTTATAAGATTGTTAATACCATTTACAAATGTGAGAGAAGATCTTCCTAGGATTGAGAGTACAAAAAATTGTTAAAGAACAAAATAAACATCCGAAGATAGGGGCGGAAGAGGTCATTCATGAGACTTTGAAAGGTTGCATCACAATGAACTCGTAATGCCCTTCATGTGTTTGAAGAGCCGTTTTCGGAATGTCTTTCTCTTGCATTCAATTATAGTGATTGCCAGCCCATAAGTCTAATTTGGAGAAGAATTTGGCCCTGCGAAGCTCATTTAGGAGTTCGTCGATCACAGGGATTGTGTATTTATCCTTGACGGTTATGTTGTTCTAGGCTCGGTAGTCTACGCAAAACCGACAATCATCGTCTGTCTTCTTCCTTAATAGAACAGTGATGAGAATGGGCTATTACTGGGCCTTATCAAACCAGATTGCAGAAGCTCCTTCACAATCTTTTCTATTTCAGTTTTCTGGTAGTAAGGGTATCGATATGGCCGCACTCTCCATAGGTTTTGCATTTGGCTGCAATGGAATGTGATGGTTATGTGACCGCCTTGGAGGCAAGCTGGTGGGTGGTTCGAATACTTGGGAAAAGTCGGCTAGGAGACGGACGATGTCAAGTGGATACGAGTTTGGTTGGGTGCTATTAACAAATGGAATGATCTGGAAGAAAAGCCATGTACCTTTTAGGCTGCTGAATTCTTTTTCCATTAAACTTCAATGTTGGCATGCTTCTGTCCCTGGAAGGTGTGGAAAATCCCTTCACCCTTGAAGGTCATGGTCAACTGCTTGTAATCAGTCTCGATAGGTCTGAGAGTTTTGAGCCATTGTACGCCTAAAACTAGTTGGCATGTTGCGACTGGAAGGACATAACAGTCCGCTGTAACAGAATGGCCTTGGATGGTGATGGTGAGTGCTTGACACTGCCCAACACATTCTATCCTCTCTTGGTTGACCACCATAACTTGAAACTTTTTGTCCCGAACCACTGGTAACCCATACTTAGTGACTATGGCTTGATCGATGAAGTTGTGAGTACTGCCGCCGTCGATTAGCATGGTTATATACTTGTTTTTCAGCTTTCCCAGGATGCGCATTGTTTGTGGATGATTGGCTCCTGCAATTGCATGAAACGAAATTTCAGGCATAGCTTCTTGAGTCTCTGACTCTTGTCGAGCGTGGCTATCATCACCGGGGTACATGGATGTGGTGAATCTTCAATCATGAATAATTGTGGACGTTCACATTGATGGCCCAGAACGAACTTCTCGTCATAATAGTAACATAACCTCTTCTCTCAACGTTCTTGCGCCTCTTGGTTGGTGATTCGACGAAATGTTGTAGGAGTAGAATAGGAACTTGGATTCCCACGCTTGTTCGGTGGAGGGCCTAGTATTCCCGTTGTTGGGTTGGGGTTCGCCTTTGGTGCTACTGAAGCTGGTGGGAAGCGAAATAGTTGACACTGTTTCTTTTGTAACTAATTTCGTTTTTTGATAAGCCTAGCGACTCCTATTGCATTCGCCAGTGTGCTAGGTTGTTTAATTTTTACATCTAGGCGAATGTCATCTTGAAATCCTGCAATAAAACAACCAATGAGAAACTTTCGGGCAGGCCGTCCCCTCGGTGGGAAAGCTTTTCAAAAGCTTCCTGGTAAGCTGCTACAGTTGAAGTTTGTTTGAGCCAAGTTAAAGCTTCTGACGGGTCTTCATAATCGGTTGGACCAAAACAGAGAAGGACAACTTTGGTGATTTCATCCAATGTCAGTGATCCGCGAAATTTCGTCAACCACCGATGCCATTGTAGGGCGATGCCTTCTAGATGGAATGATGCTAGCTGAACTTGTTGGTCAGTTGCAACCTTTTTGAAATCAAAATGTTGCTTTGCCTTGTAGACCCAGCCACTTGGGTCCTCGCCGTTGAACTTTGGGAAGGACAATTTGAGGTGTTGATGATGGTCATTGTTGGTGTTAGAACGAGCAACAGTTGGTGAATGTGAGGATTCTCCAGGGGCAAATGGGTTGATTTCGGGGTGGCTAGTGTAGGCTTTGAGAGGCTCGCAGTGCTTGAAGCTCTGTTAACACTGTTTGTAAGGCAGCATTAACCTGATCAAAGCTCGACTTGTGTCGAGCTAAGATTTTGTTGACCTCATTGCGGAATTCCGCATTTGTTTTGTCGGGGGCGTCCATGGTCGGAACCGGCTCTATACGTTTGAATTTGACAGAAGAGAAGAACATGATAAGTAAAGGAAAGATTTTGGGTTTTCTAAATTGCATGCCTTTATTGAAGATAATCCCGACTATATATAATAGTCTTACACTGCTGGAAATAACAAACACTGCTAGAAATTAGGAAATACCACAACCCGACTAAGCTAAAGATCTACCGTCATGGGCTTTCATCATGGGCTTACTGAATCAAACAAACTAACAACTTTGACCAGCCCCACTAAGCTGAGCACATCATGGGCTTATTGAATGAAACAAACTAACAAATTTGACCAAGTCCTTCCAATTCTCCACGTCCATCTTGTGCAGTCATCACTTGCATGCATGGCTCCGTGAATGGTGGCACGCATCATACTGGAAGCTGATGGTTTCAACATTTGTCAATATTAAGAGACTGTTAATTGCTGATCTCAGTGGACCATTAAGGGTGATCTAAGTGAACTGTCATTGTTCTGTTATGATTTACTCTGGTAGTTACTTGAAAATTTCATGATTCCCTTCTTGTTTGGTAATTGTTTATGATATTATCTATTAGACTTATTTCCAATGTGAGATATCTACAGGTCATTTTTCTTGCTCTTGCAGTGTCTCCACTCTGCTATTCATATTTTCTGCATGATTGCATACATAGTGGTCATTCTTTAGTGATGCATAAATCCAGTTTTACTTGGCTGATTGATTAGCCTGTTATATTCCAACAGTTCTTTGAGGTCTCCAAACAGAGATTTTGTCCATTATTATAACTATATACTGGTTATCTGTAATGGTTAGAGAATCATTCTATACTCTTTGTCCTTATTCCCTTTTGTGTATAGGAACCATATCTCTCTTTGCAATAGCCTACTATCCTAACACTAATTGTTTGAAGCAATGATAAGAGGACCTTGTATGCGCTAATTTGTTGTTCTATATGATAAAGAACAATGATTTGTATAGTAATGATAAGAGGACCTTGTATGTATTGTTTAGATAATATGATTAAAGTTAGTTAGCCACTCTGGTTCTACCACTTGTTGGATTATTTGTCCTTTATGGAGCTCGTTTGGTTTTACTTGAAAGAAGAAACAAGTGGAAGAACAAATATGTGTGTTCCTCTGCCTTCAACTACTTGTCAACTACCATGCATTTTGGTTTGCTTGCGCGTTGGATTCTTCATTTGCATAAATTTAGTTTTGCCATCAAATCCTTTGGTATCTGACTATCAGAAATTTCAGGTATATTAATATTATATGATCTTATCCCTTAACTATCAATTAAATTTTGCAGTATGCAAAGGCTCCTTTAAATGTGTTCTCATGACTGCCACTGTGGCTCTTTCAATAGCAGAGCTCTTTGCTGATGACATGTGGAATGAATCAGCTTGGCCAGTGCAGAAAGCTTGTGTCTCATTATGTAATTGCGGTCTACAATCTCGATGTTTTGATCGATACACTACTTAAAGCCCTTTCTGTGTTACACCCAGATGGTGTACTGTATCCAACATTTTTCACTGCTTATATAAAGGGTTTTGTCAATGCATGGAATGCACCTTAGATTTCTTTATTCCCAACTTTGATCTGGTGCCATCTAGCTTAGCTTAATCAGAAAACCAGGCGTGCTACTAGCAAGCTAGTAGTCACTTGAATCATTCACCTTTCATAGTACTAGTAATTGATGGATGATAACAATGGAGACAGACAGTCAATAGGCTTTAATTGGAGATGGTTCCTCCCTTTCTTGTATTGTAGTAGGGCCTTGTTTTGTTCCAATTGCTGCTGCTGTAGCAACTGCACTGATATATATAATGTTCTTTTGGCCTGGGAAGGATTTATATTTCTTGACTGTGATGATAAATTTTTAATTGTGAGCAGAATTTTGTAAGGAATTGCTGTCAAATGACTAATATTTTAAGGGAGGTTTTGTCAAAATTTTTAGAAAATTTCCTAAAATCTATTATGATTCCAAAATATATCTTTAGTCATATGAAGTTTTTTTTTTTCCCATAGCCTAATATATATTATGTCTGTGTAATGTGGCTTGGATTTGGCTAGGGAGGATTCAATTTGACTGTCTATGATGTTAAGGAATTGCTCTCAAAGGAATAATATTTCATGAGAGATTCTATCGAAATTTTTACTACAATCCTACCTGTAAAATTTTAAATAATACTGTCGAAATGTTTGCTAAACATTTTAAAGAAAGTTAAGACGTCGCGATAACGTGCCGTATGAAACATTTTAAAGACGTCGTATTAGAAAACTATTAGGAAACAATATAATTTCAGAGGAGGCCTGTATAGAGTAGTTGATTGTATTAGAAAGGTGGGTGTATTTGTTTACACCTACTTATTCGTTAAAATGTTTTAATTTTTTTACATGCAGTCCCGAATAAATCTAACTAAATTTAACTAAATCTAACTAAATTTACACCCACTTATGCAGTTCACCCAATCAAATAAATCTAACTAAATTTACATGCAGTCCCGAATACGTGCCGTAGGCACGTCCCACGGGCATACCTAGTATATATATATATATATATATATATATATATATATATATATATATATATATATATATATATATGTCGTCTGTTCTGATCTCTATATTGTTAGGGTTTGTGGATCCATACACGATAATGGGGTTGAAGAAGACAAACGAGAAGAAAAGTTGAAGATAGAGCTAGCAATTCAGAGTTGCGGTCGATCGCACTTGGACAGTCGACCACACGTACAGGCAAATGTACGGTCAACCGTGCAGTCGACTGTCTCTCTCTGTTGGACCCTGCACCCTGCAGACTTGAAGGAATGACCGGTTGATCGGCCAGTCGACCGACCCACTCTCTGTTAGACCCTCTACAGTCGAAGGCATGAACCGGTCGACCGTCACTATACTGCGGTCGACCGCCGCGACGCTGATTGATGAGTGGCTGAGATTAGAAGTTGTGTAAACCTATATATATTGTATTGTATATGATTTTAGAGTTATGAGAAAAGAGCAGAAAGATCTAATAGCCGTTATTGAGAAAGAGGGAGATAGAGAGAAATCCTACACCTTGGTGGTGAGTTCTTGAGAGATTTGTAAACTTGTTCTTCATATTTCTAGTGGAAATCGCAGGAGTGCCTCTGCGCAGGGAAGTAACCATTGCATTGGGTGAACCTCGAAAAATCTCGTGTGTCCTTGTGTGTTGTTTTTTGTTATTCTTTGTTCCCTTGTTTTTGTATCTATTGTTCTTGCATCTAGTGGTGAGTTATTCCGCAGATAAAACTCAACATATATATCACTTGGTAAATATGCCTATGTCCATCTCTCGACCGTTTTCCTTCATATCTTTTGATATTGCCTCCGCTCTAATGCAAACTAGGAACAACTAGAGCGAACTGAAACACATTGGTATCGACTTTATGCATCACTGATCTTCTGTGACTGTTTGCTCAAAGTACATGAGATATAAATGCAAAAGAGGCCTTAGACAGGGTGATCCTATCTCCCCCCTTCTTTTTGTTCTTGTTGCAGATGTTTTCAATTGTATGTTGTCGAATGCTTGGGATAATGGTTATATCCAAGGTGTTGGGAGCTTCCCATCTTTTAGGAGCATTCTTAATTTACAATATGCTGACGACACTATTCTTTTTTCTACTTGTGATGGTATTATGCTTAGAAATCTAAAATTCCTTTTTATTGCTTTGAAAGTGTTTCTGGCATGAAGATTAACTTCTCCAAATCTGCTTGTATGTGGATTGGAGGAGATGATAATAGACAAGAAGAGATTTCAGCCTTTTTTAATTGTCCTAAAGGTTCTTTTCCTCTCAATTACCTAGGTATCCCTCTGAGAATTGGTAAACTTCACAAATCTGATTGGTTTCCTGTTATTGACAAAATTGAAAGACGACTCAATAGTTGGTCTGGAAGGTCTCTTTCTAGAGCTGGTAGACTTATTCTTATCAATTCTGTTATTTCTAGTATTCCTCTTTATCTTATGTCTTTCTTCTATATCCCTGTTTGGGTTATCAAAAAGATTGATAGTCTGAGAAGGAGGTTTTTTTGGGTTGGATCTTCTATCCAATCTGATCAAGGGAGATGTCTGATGAATTGGACTAGAGTTTGTAAAAATAAAGAGGAAGGTGGTTTAGGTATTATAAACCTTCGTAATCAAAACATTGCTCTTCTTGGTAAATGGCTTTGGTATTGTTTGAACTCTGAAGATAAAATTTGGATTAGAATTATTAAAAGGAAATATTTCCGTAGAAGATGCTTTAGTGATTTTTCTTTTCTCCCTAATTCTGTCGGTTCTTCTTTTTGGAAAGGGATTTGGAAAGCTTCAGCCCCTTTTAAATGTGGACTTCAAAAGATTTGCGGAGATGGTAAGAATGTTCATTTTTGGACGGATATTTGGATTGGTAATTGTAGTTTAGCATCCTCCTTTCCTGATCTTTTTAAGATTGCTACTTTACCTAATGCTTCTGTTTTCTCTCTCTACTCAATTAATAGATATGGTAAAGTTTGGAACATTGGTTTTCGTAGAAGTCTTTCTCTACAACAATCTCATGATTTTAGTGATCTTCTTCATCTGCTCAGTACCTATGATTGGAAATCTCATAATAAAGCTAATTGGAGATGGTCACACTCTGGTTTGTTCACTGTTAAATCTTTCTATAATTTTTTGAACTCTGGTGGCCAAATTTGCCCTTTTTATAAATTCATTTGGCAAAATGTGGCTCCTCTCAAAGTTAGGATCCTTGTTTGGCTTACTATTCATAACCGTTTACTAACGGTCGATAATTTAAACAAGAGGAATTTAGCAATTGGCCAGAAATGTGTTTTTTGTAATAAGACTACTGAATCTGCATATCATATTTTTCTGAAATGTTCTTTTGTTGCTCAGATTTGGATTATTTTAAAAAAGACCTTTAATTTTAGAGGTTTCCCTTCCTCTGTGAAATCTTGGTGGGGTTTATGGAGAAAGAAGAGGATTAAAAAGAAAAATTCTCTTCTATGGGATATGATTATGATGGCCTTAATTTGGGTCATCTGGAAAGAACGTAACAATAGGATTTTTGTCAAAAAATCTACAGATATTGTTCAAGTTCTAGATTCTATATGTTTTTTTGTCTCCTTTTGGACAGATATTTTGCTTCCATCTAAGAAGGCCAAAGTGGATGTGAGATGCTTGATGGAAACATGCAAATCTTTTTCTCCGACTTCTGACCCAGTGGATGATACTCCTCTTGTTCATGACTCGGCTGATAATAATGTTATAGTCATTGAGGATGATGAGGAGATGACTACTGAGATTCATGATTCTACATCCGCTGTGCTTGCTAATGCTGTGGAAGATGCTATGGATGACCAGTCTACTGCTGCTGCTGAGGATTTGGTATCTCAGACTCTTACATCTATATCGGCTATGTCAACTCATCACCAAGAGCTAGTGACTGGAATTTTACTGGTGCACAACCTGCAATCGTCTTATGAGAGAAATGTGCCTGCAAGTTCTGATGATTCCTGGAGTACCACTGCGGGAAATGAGTCTTCAAGTTCTGATGCGAGTGATGAATCCTGGACTACTTCTGCTTAAGAGTTTTCTTCTATGAGTTCTATGGTTTCTTTTGTTGGAGGATAATCCTCTTTTCTAGATGTTGCTACTACTAATATTGTTCTGTTGGTTGTTTTGGTATGTGTGGTGTTTTGATCCTCTAGTTGAGGATGTTTTGGGGTTAGTATGGTTTGTTTCTCTGGAATCTGTAATGAACTCTTCTCTCTGTATTTTGGTTTGTTTGGCTGAAGCCTTTTGGCTTCATCCCTAGTAATCAAAAAAAACATGAGATATAAATGATCAAACTAAACTAACAAGGACCCACACGTGTGCAGAATCGTCCCACGTGTGGTGTGAAAGCTGAGAAAGTACGTGATCACGTTCGTTTGAAATCAGTCAGAGGAGACACCATGCATGTTGTCATCGTGACCGGACAAAGTAAATGCAATGCAATGCAATACCACCGTTTTTGACCAGAACTCAACGCTGTCTCCGATCTACCCCACAACGTGCTCTGTCCGTGATTTCCACGTGTCAAATACTTATTAGCTCTTCCTTCATCAATTTTGGGACCCACTTTCTTCCCGTTTGACTTTAATGGAGGAGGAAAAGAAAGGGAGAAACTTTGCTCTGAGACCACCTACAATTTTAACAATTTCGGGTAAGCCACTGATAAATTTGTATTTCTACAAACATCACTAACAGTAAAGATTCAATGTTATTAAAAAGAAAATGTATACCAATTTTTTAAGGTTTAATATGTTTGATTCTGCGAAATATGAGTGAAACCCTATGGCTGCTTTAAAGTCTTATACTGTGTAAATATTAAAACACTTTTTTTTTTAATAACTTTTGTAATAGTAGTTGTAGCAACAGTAATTCTTGCATCTTTTTTATTTACTTCGCAATAGGTTTGGGGTTCTTGAATTTTGGTACGCACCAAGTGTTTATGACCAATTGAATTGAATTGATTGACCCAGGGTGATATGTGTAGGTATATAGTACTTGCATGCATGGTTGTAATATTGTAGCAGAAGAAGGGTTTCTAAAAGTAGGGATTGCTTCAATTATTTGCCCTCGTGAGTCGTGAGTTTGCTTTTGCCAATTGGAAAGCTGTTCTCACAAGTTTGGAAGTTTGTTAGGTGCTACCTCCATTTTCTGGCATTTATGCCACTAGTAATTTACCCATGATAAATAAATACTTTTTAAAGTAAAAATTTCGGTCCGAGACATCTTTTATATTAGTTATATACGGACAATGTACGTAAGTTGGTAGATTTACAAGCGACAACTCCAACTTTCCTATTATAATAGTTATAATAGTTCTAGATAGTAGCTAAACTGCTGCCAAAATTTTGCTAATATATACTTCGATTATTTTTGTGATGGACGAATAATTATATATGTAAGAAATATAAGTGTGAAACTCTTAAATCTTACCATTTAACTTCGAAAGTATGATGTGGTGGCAATTGAGAAGATCTTTCATACGGTATTGTTATGAGAGTAATCCGAAGTTTGAATCTCAGTGGCCAGGCTTATTAGAGCATTTGTAGTTGTTTTATTAAAAAATGGGTATATGAAAATTATAGAAATAGCAAATAAGGGGTTAGCGCTGTAGTCGTCAATACTCACTAAATGGGTTTTTTTGTGTGGAACAAACGATACATGATATATTGTCTGAAGAATTGCGGTAAAAAGCGAGAAAAAAATATCAAAGGACAGCAGATCATCTGTCGTCTGATCATTAAATAAAAAAGTGAAGAACGGAATATCATATCCCCTTCAACACATATTTGTTGTTGTTTTTGTAGATCATATGCCGTCTGCTCATATTTGTTTTTTTTCTCCCCCAAACGGTAGATCGATCATATGCCGTCTGACTATAAAATGGTAAATCATCTTCCGATTTCGAAAATATGGATAAAGCCATTTTCTCTTCCAAATATGGCCGTCTCCTGTTCATTCCAAACCCAAAAAATGGGCATATAGACGACGACGACTACATATCGTTTTTTTCTTTCAAAATATCCATTTTTTGGATATATAGCCACTACAGATGCTCTTAGATATAGATTTTGAAGAATACATTGTTGCCTTTATTCAGCTTTAGGTACAAAGATGATTGCTAAAAATTTTCAATTTCATACTCATCAATTGCTAATTTATAACTGATATATATTAAATTTTAACATTATGGGCTTAGTCCTTGATGACATTACGCATTAGCTATATATAAATGCGAGGACTTCAATTTCCAAAATTTCCAAGTATAAAAAAAAATCAAGGCTCTAGTCATCAGACCAGACCATCCTCCTCAGATGTAACAACAATAGATGTAGTAGTTCAGCATACTTGAACAATATCTCGATTCATCAATCAAAACTTGACCATACAAACACATAGCCATGTTTACATGTTACACAACAGCATTTCCAATTCATCGATCAAAACTTGACCTGCTGAAGACAAATAAATATCCGTGGCCCGTGGAACACAACAATTAATTGAAGAACGTCGTCAACTGATCGTGCGACATTTTAAAGTTACATATTTCCATCTGCATGCAACTAGGGGCGGCCCCACCCTTGAGGCGGGTGAGGCGGCCGTCTCAGGTCCCCGACGTTTTTGCAATTTTATGGGCTCCTAAATTTGTAATTCTCTTGTAAATATAGACACGTATTTTGCGTATAAATGAAAAATACTGTTATTAGGAGCCCAAAAATAATTATTTGAGCCTTTATTTTTTCTAAAAATTATTTGGATTTAGGCTTGAAGACTTGAATTGAATTTGAGACTTTAAATTTGGGTGATTTAAAACGAATTGATATATTTTTCATATTTTGCTTTCAACAATGTGCAAATTTTTTGTATACATGTTTTTTTAGTGTATGGGAGGGCCCATTTCGGGAGTTCGCCTCGGGCCCCTGGGAACTCAGGGCCAGCCCTGCATGCAACCTATTATGTTTTGACAGTTCATGTGTTCAATTGATGTGTCAAGCGATATACATGTATGACAATATATGACGCAATGTACATGTATCTAATTGGTAACAAGTTTCGGAAGTTGGCGTTTGATCAAATTGAGCTAGGTATGTTAAAACCTGAATTTCGTAAAATAAAATGCTTCTAATAATCTTTGTGAAGAAGAAAAATTTCTTAGTTAAGAAGAAAAATTAGAATAAGAAAATTTAAATCAGACAAAATTGATACAGAGTTGAGATCAAAATCTCTGTCTTTAGAGCAAAATTCGGCTCGTAGTGTGACGGTTCTTGACGAACTACTTCCCAGGATACAATTGTATTACCTTTTCTGAAGAGCAGCACTCAAACTTCAGAGACACCAGCGAACTAGCAACTGTGTTGCACTCTCAGACAGACTCAGAAGAAAAGGAGAAGATATTTTAAAAAAATAATGTGTTATGACAGATCAAAATGACTAGATTTATAGGAAATCAATGCGTAACTGATCGATCTATTATTCTGCTGTTACAGAGTTATGGCACAAAAGCGTAACTGATGGATCCATAATTCTGATGTTATAGAGTTATGACACTAGTTACAGAATTAAAAATGCATGTAGGAGCTTTTGTTGCAGAATCAACAAAAACCCAAGCACACAAAGGAGAAACAAAATCCAAGGAAAAATTTAGAGCTGGGCAAACAAATAGTGTCGGCTGTGGCTGGCTAGGCCCAAGCTTAACTATTTTCAAATCAAATCAAATCAAACCAAACCGTGCTGAGCCGAGCGCGCACGCGCGTGTTTATAAATTTGGCTAGATCCTCTCTCTCTTACACGTTAGTGGTAAATGTAAGGGCTACACCCTTTAGTCCATTTCTTTAGCTTATATACTAGAGAAATCGTTCTCAACTTTCAAAGTGAGACTATCCATTTTCTGTAAATTCTCAAGTTAGGACATTTCGAGTACCCAACTTTGGACCAACAGTTCTCATTCATACGGAATTTATTTTTGGTAAACGAATACATTTCGGAATAGTACTCGACGAGAGGAACGCGGTTCAATCACTTTCCGACACTGCAGGTGGCCGGGGCCCACCGGAATCAGGCCTGATGCCAAAAACATTTCCAACATGGTATTCTTCCGTATTAATTTTGTTGTTATATATAGGATGGAAAAGTACCTCACAAACATCATCCATTGTGAAATTTCTTCAACCCTGAGTTCAAAAGAAGGTACGTATCCATCCTATACGTGTGACTTGTAGTGTGAGCAAGAAAAGGAACGGAATAGTTGGAGATTCTGGGTGTGGGCCCCCACCATTCTCCGCACGGGTGGGAATCTTGATGAGCCGTGTGTACGGACTAGGAACCCCCCCTCGTCATTTTATGAATTTTGGATCTATTTTTTTTGGTTCCTAAGTTAGAACGTTATTCGATCACATTTATCATTTTATATCTATCATTATATTGTATACATACACTCCCAATCTAATCATATTTAGGTGGATACTGTCTTCGTTTGTGCGTTCGTGCGGAGGTGAAAGAGTGAATTTTCAACATCGGTCTTAATTACCGAGCTTGTTTGTCGGCCCACTCTCCAGGATTGTTGGAGAGATTTGTTGTTTGCATGGGTTATATTGCTTCATGTATGTTTTATTTTCTGTCTGTAGTTTGTTAGCTAGCCCAGTACTCTGGTTTTGTTTCGTTAAACTCTTATTAATGAAGCAGGGTGGTCATATTCCACATTTTCCTTCAAAAAACAAAAACAAAAAACATCGGTCTCAATTATATTTTAGGGTAAAAATCAAATATATTATTCAGCAATCTTAGAAATAGAAGTAGGTACATGTAACTTCCTTACAATCATTCACACCAAAATTATATATATACTAGATTTGCCCGTTGGCACGTGCGAACGACACGTTTTCGAAACGATACAGCATATGAAAGTCTTGTAACAGTAAAACAACAATTATGTAGCTCATGTTTGAATAGTAAAACAATAATTAGTTGTAAATAAAAGTCCATGTTTCCATTAGTATATATTGAAAAATAATTATAAATGGGCGTGTAAAATCCAACTTCTTAGAACTTTGAGTTTGAAAAATAATAAAATTTAACTGTTGATGAGATATTTGCTATTTTCAATGTAACATGAGCAATAAAAAAATACATAAAAAATCTAAAAATTTACAAATCTGAAAATATAAATTTCTGAGCCAATAGAGAGAGAATGAGAGAAAGAGAAATAAATAAATAATTAAGGGAGTTGTCTTTAGAGGGATTTGAATTTGAGTTTTGGGGAAAACTTTTGGGCAGAAAAATATGTTTTGTGAGATTAGATCTAGACTATTGATTTCAATCCTGTTGAATGAGAGTCACTTGATAGCTTTCTTTGTGTTTTATTATATAGATATTCAATTAGTATATTGTTGTGCGGAATACAAATCAAACCAACAATCAAACCAACGCGGAAACAAAGAGAGAACCAGCGAGAAAACACAGAAAAGCAAGCAACACAAGAACACAAGATTTACGTGGTTCGGCAAAACGATGCCTACATCCACAAGGGGCGGTTGGGGTTTCTTTACTATGTCCTCCAATGGGCAAACAAAGCCTTTACAAGAGATGACGGCTACAAAATCCGAATAAGGTGTTACCATTTACAAAACCCTAACGGGTGTATTTATAGGGAAACTATTGGGCCTTTCGAATTGGGCCTATTCTGGATCCAAAACCCGCCGACAGTCGACTGGTCTTCATACCAGTCGACTGATTCCTTCGGGACGGTCGACTGATCAGTCGACTGCTGCTACTGTATCTTTAGTCTTTGAAACTTCTCTCTGGACAGTCGACTGCTCCTCCATCCAGTCGACTGAAACTCTGAAACTTTCGAACACTGCAGATACCAAATACCAGAATCGAGCCATTATCCTACAATCTCCACCTTGGCGAGATCTTCCAAGTCAAGTATCCAACAATCTCCACCTTGGTGAAATCTTCCAAGTAGCCCAAGCAATCTCCACAAATACTTCAAAACAACTGCTCATCACCAAATGCAACAAACGAACCCAAACTCCATCTTAGTATGATATCACATACTAAACAAACTAATAGCAAAGTACTATCCCAACTGCCCATGCCAAATTATCAAACATGCAAAATATTAGCCAGGTTCATGCAATGCTTGAACTTGGCTGCCCCAACAACTTTGGTCAACATATCAGCAGGATTATCAGCTGTTCCAATCTTCACCAAATGAATATCACCATCCTTTATCAAATCACGCACAAAATGATAACGAACATTAATATGTTTGGTCCTCGAATGATGAACTTGGTTCTTCGCTAAATGAATAGCACTCTGACTGTCACAGTGTACCTCCACCTTCTCCCGATGAATTCCCAAGCTCTTCAAAAGTCCATGTATCCAAATGGCTTCCTTCATGGCCTCAGCAACCGCCATGTATTCAGCCTCAGTAGTAGACAACGCTACAGTGGACTGCAAATTTGACCTCCAACTTATAGGTGCTCTAGCCATAGTAAACAAATAGCCTGTAATAGACCGCCTCTTATCTAGATCACCTGCATAGTCTGAATCAACATATCCAACCAATAACCTGCTAATATTGTCATCCCTTTCAAACTTCAAACCCACATCTGTGGTGCCACTTATGTACCTCAAAATCCATTTAGCTGCTTGCCAATGCTCTTTGCCTGGATCATGCATATATCGACTAACCATACTCACCGCCTGAGAGATGTCTGGTCGAGTACAAACCATGGCATACATCAAACTGCCAACCACACTAGTGTAAGGTACATTAGCCATATACTGTCTCTCTTCATCTGTACTTGGAGACTGAGAAGCACTAATTCTGAAATGAGTGGCTAAGGGTGTACTGACTGGTTTAGTTTTCTCATCTATACTGAACCGTTTCAGCACCTTCAAAAGATATTGCTTCTGTGTCAAACTTACTATGCCCTTTGCCCTATCTCTAGCTATCTCCATCCCAAGTATCTTCTTGGCTTCACCAAGATCCTTCATCTCGAATTCAGAACTCAACTGATTCTTCAAATTTTGAATCTCCTTAGCATTTTTAGAGGCAATCAACATATCATCCACATATAATAACAGATATATGAAAGAACCATTCTGCAACTTCCTGAAGTAGACACAATGATCAAACTCACTTCTGGAATATCCCTGCACCTTCATAAACTGATCAAACCTCAAATACCACTGCCTTGGAGATTGCTTCAACCCATAGAGAGACTTCTTCAACCTGCAAACACAATTTTCCTTCCCAGCAATTTTGAACCCATCTGGCTGCGACATATAAATTTCTTCATCTAGATCCCCATGTAAGAACGCAGTCTTCACATCCATCTGTGTCAATTCAAGATCAAACTGTGCTACCAAAGCTAACAAAATCCGAATAGAAGGATGCTTCACAACTGGAGAGAACACTTCATTATAGTCAATACCTTCCTGTTGAGCATACCCCTTTGCAACTAGTCTAGCCTTGAATCGAACACTGCCTTTTGGACCTTCTTTCTTCGTATACACCCACTTGCAACCAATTGCTTTCTTCCCCTTTGGTAGTTGCACTAAATCCCAAGTCTTATTCTTGTGAAGAGAGTTCATCTCTTCATCCATAGCAACTTTCCAATCTGCATTTTCTGAACTTCTAGTAGCTTCTTTGAAGTTGGAGGGAACTTCATCATCCACAATGGGAAGAGCAAATGCAACTGTATCTGTAAAACGAGACGGTCGTTTGATATCTCTTCTTTGCCTTCTTACTGCAATTGATTCTTCCTGCTGGATAGGAACTTCTTCATCATTCTCAGTATCAACCACATCATCTTCATCTTGGACAGGAACAGGATTTTCAACTGACAACTTTTCTAACTCCACCTGTTGGAGAACTCTCCTACCAGTCGACTGGTTATCGCCAACAGTCGACTGTCCCGAGCACCCACTCTTCTGCTGTTCAGGACCACCAGTCGACTGCTCCTGTACACCAGTCGACTGTCCCGAGCTTCTGCTACTCACCTGTTGGAGAACTGTCCCACTCTTCTGCTGCTCACCAGTCGACTGTCCCATACCACCAGTCGACTGTCCCGAGCTAATCATGCTGGTCTCATCAAAAGTCACGTCCCTGCTGATTACTAACTTCTTCTGTTCTGGACACCACAACCTGTAACCTTTGACACCAGTACTAAAACCAACAAATATAGCCTTTTTGGCTCTTGCATCAAGTTTAGTTTCAGTTACATGAAAATAAGCAGGACAACCAAATATATGCAAAAAACTATAATCAGATGCAGGTTTACCACTCCATACCTCAATAGGCGTTTTGCCTTCAAGTGTTGTTGATGGTAAACGGTTGACAATGTGGCTTGCATATATAACAGCTTCTGCCCAAAATGTCTTCTTTAATCCAGACTGTGCTAACATACATCTCACCTTCTCAAGTAAGGTTCTGTTCATCCTTTCTGCAACCCCATTTTGCTGTGGAGTCTTCCTAACTGTGAAGTGCCTCTGGATCCCTTCATCTTCACACAACTTCAGAAACGGATCGTTCTTGTATTCCCCTCCATTATCTGACCTCAGAACCTTAATCTTCCTACCAGTCTGATTTTCAACTTTCTTCTTCCAACTTGTGAACAATGTCAAAACTTCATCTTTGTGCTTCATGGTATATACCCAAACTCGTCTGGAGTAATCATCAACAAAAGTAACAAACCAGTGTCTTCCACTCATAGAAGGTGTCTGAGTAGGGCCCCAAACATCTGTGTGCACATAATCGAGGATACCCTTTGTCTAATGTACAGCTGTACCAAATTTCACCCTAGTTTGCTTACCCAAAACACAATGTTCACAAAATTCCAACTTGCACCCTTTAGCATCTTTAAGCAACCCTTGCTTCACAAGCCCCTGCAAGGTCTTTTCTCCTGCATGCCCGAGTCGCATATGCCACAATTTAGTAGAGTCGGGAACAACCTGTTTAGGCCTCTCAGTTACACTGGCAGCCTGACCCAAATATGTTTTTTCCTGCAAGAAAAACAAGTTCCTTTTTCTTTGCCCTTTCATCACCACGAGTGATCCGCTAGTCACCTTCAGAATGCCACCTTCACTAGCAAATTTCAATCCACTGGCCTCCAAAGCACCAAGTGAAATCAAATTCTTTTTCAAATCTGGAACATACCATACATCTGAAAGCTCCCTAATAAGACCATCGTGCATTAGCAATTCAATTTTCCCGATTCCTACCTTCTTACAAGGTGCATCATTTCCCATCAAAACTACACCACCATCCATATACTCCAAAGAAGTAAACCACTCCTTTTTCCAAGACATATGATAGGAGGCTGCTGTATCAAGAAACCATACTTCTTGATAAAGTGAGGGACTAGAAGCAAGTGCAAAAGAAAAATCCTCGCCACTTTCTAAATTATCAACAGTCACATTTGCAGTCGAATTTTCCTTATTTCGTAGCTTTGGACAATCCTTTTTCCAATGCCCCCTTTCATGACAGAAAGCACATTCATCTTTGGCCGGTATTTTTCTGTCCTTCGAAACTCCTCTCGATTTGGAACGAGATTTGTTTCCCTTTTTCCCAGATTTGGACTCAGATCTGGTCTCAGTCCTGCCCCTTACAATCAAAGCTTCAGAAGTTTCTCTATCAACCATTTTATCCCTTCTCCTAGTTTCATTATTCAACAGAGCATTTGCAACATCTTCATATTTCACAGTATCTTTTCCATATAATAAAGTAGTTGCTAAATGATCATAACTTTCAGGTAATGAATTCAACAGAATTAGGGCTTTATCTTCATCCTTAATTTGCTCATCCAAATTTAACAAATCTGCCAACAATTTATTAAATGATTCAACATGAGCATTCATAGACATACCTTCCGTATAGGTGAAGCGAAAAAGTCTCTTCTTCAAATACAGCCGATTCTCCAAACTTTTCCTCATGTATTTGTCTTCGAGCTTCTTCCACAACACCGCAGCAATGGTATCCCTCATCAAATCATACTTCTGAGCCTTCTCAATAAAGAGCCGAATAGTCCCACACGCAACTCGATTCAACTTCTTCCAATCTGCTTCGGACATATCCTTAGGTTTTTCTACCTCCAAAGCAACATCTTGTTCTTGTTGAACAAGAACATCCAACACCTCACATTGCCACATCCCGAAATTGTTTGTCCCATCAAATTTTTCAACTTCAAATTTTGCGTTGTGAATCGTTGTTCTGGACGAACTTGATCCCACAACATCCTTGGTTGCATCTGCATCACCCGCCATCTCCCTCTAGGTCGAACCAACAGCTCTGATACCACTTATTGTGCGAAATACAAATCAAACCAACAATCAAACCAACGCGGAAACAAAGAGAGAACCAGCGAGAAAACACAGAAAAGCAAGCAACACAAGAACACAAGATTTACGTGGTTCGGCAAAACGATGCCTACATCCACAAGGGGTGGTTGGGGTTTCTTTACTATGTCCTCCAATGGGCAAACAAAGCCTTTACAAGAGATGACGGCTACAAAATCCGAATAAGGTGTTACCATTTACAAAACCCTAACGGGTGTATTTATAGGAAAACTATTGGGCCTTTCGAATTGGGCCTATTCTGGATCCAAAACCCGCCGACAGTCGACTGGTCTTCATACCAGTCGACTGATTCCTTCGGGACGGTCGACTGATCAGTCGACTGCTGCTACTGTATCTTTAGTCTTTGAAACTTCTCTCTGGACAGTCGACTGCTCCTCCATCCAGTCGACTGAAACTCTGAAACTTTCGAACACTGCAGATACCAAATACCAGAATCGAGCCATTATCCTACATATATCTCTACTACTATAATGGGAGAAGCCTTGGTGTAATTTGTCCATATCCCAACCCGTGCAACGCACGTTTAATTAAATTCTACAATATAAACCAATGAAATACGTACAGTACACGTTCAAATTTATTACCCTCTTCCTATCTCTCAAAAAAACCAAAAACCCTACCCTCTTCATCTCCCTCTCTCTCTGCACCTGTCCCGTGGAAGAAGGATTATGAACAGTAAATGTCAGTCTATTATTTTACGTGTTCTGCACGTACTTCTCCCATTATAATATAGATAAATAGAATATAAAAAAATATTGTTCAGAGCTGCACTGCACTTGTATTTACTAGTATATATATACGCAATTCAACTTATATGCATATTTCTGTTCTTAATTTCAATTTCATTCAAAAAGGTAAACCTTGTTTGTTGGCCCTCTTCTGAGTTCTGATCAAAGATTTGTCATTTTATTCTTGTTGGATCATCAATTAATGCTACAATAGTCCTTGTCAAATTTTGCCACCCAGCCATCGAAAACTAATTACTCTACCAGCCGGAGCTTACCGGAGCACTACACTGCATCGCTCGCTCGCCAGTTGATGCGACCATCATGCAAGAGAAGCTGCTCGGCCCTACAATCGAGCCGAGCCGAGCCGAATACCTTCAGGCTCGAGCTCGGCTCGTTTACGAAATGAGCACAATTTTGAGCTCGAGCCGAGCTCTGACCATATTCGAACCGAATAGCTCGCGAGCTTAGTCTAAAAAAAAAAAATTAAAGCTCAAGCTCGGCTCGTTTACGAAACGAGTTCGGTTTTGTGCTCGAGCTCGGCTTGAGCTCGGTTCGAGCCAAATTTTAACAGAGCTCGAGCCGAATAGCTCGTGAATAACTCGATTCGTTTGCAGCCCTATGCTCGGGTATCTTAATTAAGTAAGAGATATGTGACACAATTTTGTTAATTAAATCAGTAGCTTTTTCCGTCATTTAAGTCTTGCATGTTTCTGTTTATATTTATTCATTCTAGTATTTGTATCTTAATTTCTCACGCACGTACGCACACACAAATGAATTCTTCGTTATATGTATTGGCCAACCAATCATTAATTCCACTAATGAATGGATCCAAACTGAAATATTAATCATGCATGCTATATATGCATGATGATTATGACTATGAAAATATACTAGTGTCCCTAGGCTATGTATGAGCTCCTCCCATAGGCTTTAGACTTTAGTGATGAAAGCAAACTCCATGATATGATAGCATTATGGACTGACTTGTTCAATTGCTTAGTAGGATTACCTAGTATTTCAACTGTAGTTAGGGGGAAAATCTATATAGAATATCCTACTTTATTTGGAGCATTTAGAATATCCTATATATATTTGTTGAGCCAGCAACAAAAAGAAATATATATAAAAAAAAGTAAGAATAACTTTTTTAAGGTAAAGTAAGAATAACTTTACCTATGTATGTTTTATCCTTCTATTAATTGAACAGTTAACTGAAAGAGAAAAAAAATTGGCATTAATTCTATCGCACAAAAATAGATAGTCTGCTGCAATATTAATTTAGAGATCTGAGTTAGCCTCTTTATAAGAGACAATATGAAGACATAACACGCATAAATACTTCACATGCCTTTTCTATAACATATTTAATATTAACTAAAATTGGAAATTGATAACCTGCATAAATTAGAACGATTACTGAGCTTCTAATGTGGCTAGTAATTTGCACGTGTGATGCATATTCTAATTATTATTTTTTATACAGTAAATAATAAGATGCAATCTGGTCGAGACATCTCTTTGCTCATCACATACTCTTTACAAATTATCCCTACACTACAAAAAATACTCGATTTACCGGCGTATATTTCCCGGCATTTTACCAGTAGCGCCGGGGTAGGGAGCGAATAGGAATGGGGCGCCAGATGGGAAGGTTATACACCGGCGGTCGCTTTAAACCGCCGGGCAATCTTCGTATTCACCGGCGTTTTATTTAAAAACGCCGGTGAAGTGTATTATTCACCGGCGTTTTAATAAGAAACACCGGTGAATATACCGATACATTCACCAGCGTGTCTAATTGAAACGCCGGTGAATAAGCTGAGATAAATCCCGCGAACCCTAATCTTTCGCTCGCCATTTTCCCAAACCCCCCCCCCCCCAAAAAAAAAGGGGCCGCCTTGTTTTCCCTCCTTTCCCGCTCTACTTCCCGCGCGTTTGCCTCCGCCGCTTCGTCCTCTTCGATAGCCTTCAACCTTTCGTCATCGTCCCTTCTTCCCTTCGTCATTTTCGATTCCCCTCATCCCTCTCTCTATTTGGAGGTGAATTGGCGATCGGAAACCACCGCTTCGCCCCGCTCTCTCTCTATCTCCTACGCCCCCGCGCTCGTCGCCCCGCTCTCTCTCTCTCTCTTCGGTATCATCTCTTGATTTCCCTTATTTTTCAAACTTAGCATGTTTTTTCAGATTATGCATCTTGATTTCCCTTATTTTTCAAACTTAGCATCGTCAAAGATGCTGAAATCATGCATCTGATTGTCATCTTAGCATGTTTTTTTATCCAAAATGGGTTAACTGTGAACTAAGGATGCTAGCTGTATACCAAAATCCTCCAAAATGGGTACAAGAATTGGACCGAACGCACCATGTGTTTGTTTCTTTTGGAGCCACAAACATGAATGGTTTAGTTGAGATGAAGAATTAATAGAAAAATATATGCTTAGATACTGGAAATTTTCATTTTCTTTTACTGTTAAAGAAGCTGTATCATGCATCTGATTGTCATCTTGGCATGTTTTTTTAACCAAAATGGGTTCATTGTGAACTGAGGATGCTATAGCTGTATGCCAAAATCCTCCGGATACGTACAACAATTGGGTTTTAGATTTAGTTGGGCTAAAGAATTAGTAGAGCAACATATATGCTCAGATAATGGATATTTTCATTTTCAGATACTGTTAATGAAGCTGATTGCCATCTTTGGCATGATTTTTTAACAAATAATGGGTTCACTTCCAAACTAAGTATGCTGCTAGCATCCTCATTTTCTTTTACTGTTAATGAAGCTTATTTCATGCATCTGATTGTCATCTTGGCATTTTTTTTGACCAAAATGGGTTCACTGTGAACTGAGGATGCTATAGCTGTATGCCAAAATCCTCCGGATATGTACAACAATTGGGTTTTAGATTTAGTTGGGCTAAAGAATTAGTAGAGCAACATATATGCTCAGATAATGGATATTTTCATTTTCAGATACTGTTAAAGAACCTGATTGCCATCTTTGGCATGATTTTTTAACAAAAAATGGGTTCACTTACAAACTAACTATGCTGCTAGCATCCTCATTTTCTTTTACTGTTAATGAAGCTTATTTCATGCATCTGATTGTCATCTTGGCATTTTTTTTGACCAAAATGGGTTCACTGTGAACTCAGGATGCTATAGCTGTATGCCAAAATCCTCCGGATATGTACAACAATGGGTTCACTGTGAAAAATATATGCTTACATACTGGAAATTATCATTTTTCTTTTACTGTTAAAGAAGCTGATTTCATGCATCTGATTGGCATCTTGGCATGTTTTTTTACCAAAATCCTCCAAATCTGTACAAGAATTGGGCTGAACAAACCTTGTGCAGGTTTCTTTTGGCGCTACAAACATCAATGATTTAGTTGGAATGAAGAATTATTTTAGAAAAACATATTAGTAGCCATATTAGTTTCTTTTGTTTAGTATTATTATTATTATTATTATTATTATTATTATTATGAGATAAGTAAGTGATTATTAGTAGCCATGAACAGAATAGTTCATGAGTCATCAGATCTTCTTGTTACCGTAGTTACAACACGACGCGCTCATTATTCGTCTGATTCCTCTTCCTCAGCAAATACTCTTTACCATCATCATCTCCTTGAACGGAAAGCCAAATACAGGAGAGACTATAGTCGAATTGATATTACACTCGAACACAGGGTGTGCGATAAAATACCACTAAGGTGGTTGTGATAATTTCCACAAAAGGTAGTTTAGGGTTATGTGAATGGAGTAGATTGTGTTAAGATTTAATTTTTTTTTGTACATTTTTTGGAACTAGAATTTCTTTATTTTACAGTTAAAGATTATATCGTTTATTTATTTGCAGCTAGGGATGGTTTTCAAAAAGGTAAAATTTAATATACAAAATGCCTTTTACTGTTATTACTATTTAATATATCAAATTTTAATTTCAGATTGTGTGCTATTGTTATAATGGATAGAAGTTGGATTAGTAAACCACGATTATCCAAGGAGTACCGTGATGGTATTAAAGATTTTATTATCTTTGCCAAACGACATTCCCGTAATCCCAACCTAATCCTTTGTCCATGCCTCCGGTGTACAAATTGTAATTTGAGGACATGTGACGTAGTACATACACACTTGGTTGTCAATAGTTTTCTTCAAGGGTACACAAGGTGGTTTTGTCATGGAGAGGATCATACGTCAGCTCCTGTTCGTCCGGTTGTATTAGAAAATGAAGATGAGCCCTTAGTGAACGAAGACTTAAGCATTTCCGATGAGATGCATGCTTTGTTGCAAGATGCCATGGGGATTCATAGTGTTCCTTTCCACACCAATAACCCAACAACCCAAGTTCACAATGAGTCAACAGAAACATCACACATTGGTGGTGGGGTGGACGAGGAAATGCCTGGCCCCGCCCCTGAAAATAGTAAGCAGCAAGAATCCTTCGCTAAGTTACTTGAAGATGCTAGGACTCCGTTGTACCGCGATTGCACCAAATTCTCTAAATTCTCATTCATTGTCAGACTATTTCAGATTAAATGTTTAAACGGGTGGTCTGCAAAGTCCTTCACTATGCTACTTGAATTATTGAATGAAGCATTTCCTGAAATTTGTATTCCAAACTCAGCATAAAATCAAAAAATTCCTAAGTTCTTTCGATCTAAGGTATGAGAAGATAGCAGCATGTCCAAATGACTGTATGCTTTTCACGAGTGGTAAGAAAAATCTGGAGAATTGCGAAGTGTGTGGTTCTTCGAAATGGATAGAAAGACCAAATCAAGACGAGGGAGCCAGTGGATCTACTAAGCGAAGTAGGAAAAAGAAGCCTGCCAAAATACTGCGTTACTTTCCTCTGATTTCTAGGCTACAAAGGTTGTTTATGTCTACGAAAACTTCTTCTGATATGAAATGGCATGTTGAAGGTCGCACTAATGATGGGATTCTTAGACATCCTGCTGATTCTCAATCTTGGAAAAAATTTGATGAAAGATATCCTGATTTTGCGGAAGATCCTCAGAATGTGAGACTTGGACTAGCTAGTGATGGTTTCAACCCTTTCAGGCAAATGAGTAGTACATACAGCATATGGCGGGTTGTGTTAATACCATACAATTTGCCGCCTTGGAAATACATGAAGCAGTCCTCATTTATTTTGTCCATGATAGTTCCTGAACCGAAAGGTCCTGGAAATGATATAGATGTGTTCCTACAACCGTTAATAGATGAACTTTAGAAATTGTGGGTGGGTGTCCCAACCTATGATGCTGTGGCTAAAGAAACATTTTCTCTTCGGGCCGTGTTGTCTTGGACAATCAATGATTTTCCAGCATATGCAAATTTATCTGGATATAGTACTAAAGGACGTTATGCATGTCCATGTTGTGCTGACCAAACTTGTTCAAGGTGGTTGTACAATGGCAGAAAGTTTTGCTATATGGGTCATAGGAGATGGTTGCCTGACACACATATATTTCGGGCAGAGACAGCGACATTAGATGGTACCGACGAGTAGGAACATGCTCCTGGATCTTCTTTTGGCTCAGATATTTTGAGGCGGGTAGATGGTCATCAATTCAAATATGGAAAAGAACCAGAAGTCAGGACAAAGGGCAAGAAAAGGGCAAGGCCGGATCAAGGTGAGGAGACCGATCTATGTGGCGAAGATGAGGATCAAAACATGACGAGTTTAGGTGCATGGAAGAAGAAGAGTATTTTCTTCAAGTTGCCGTATTGGGAATTCAACTTATTGCGACATAATTTAGATGTGATGCATACCGGAAAAAATATTGGTGAAAATTGTATAGGAACAGTTATGGGGGATGACCGGAAGACAAAGGATAATCTCAAGAGCCGACTTGATTTGAAGTCAATGGGCATCCGACATGAGTTACACCCAGAAGAATTACCAAACGGGAAAGTACTCCTACCTCCTGCAATCTATTCAATGTCAAAATCGGAGTTGGAATTGTTTTGCAAAGTACTACTGGAACTTAAAGTTCCTGATGGCTATTCTTCTAACATAGCAAGATGTGTCAACTTTAAAGAGAAGATGCTTCAGGGTCTAAAGTCACACGACTACCACATCCTAATGCAGGATATCCTTCCAGTGGCCCTAAGGTCTTCAATGTGTGAGCAAGTCACTACTATCCTGAAAGATCTTTGTAGCATATATAAAGGTATTTGCTCAAGAATGCTTTGTGTTGAAGATATTGACCAATTGGAGCAGCAGGCGACATTGACACTTAGTAAAATGGAGAGGATATTTCCTCCATCATTCTTCACTATAATGATTCACTTGATAATCCACCTTGCTGGTGAAGCCAAAATCGGCGGTCCTGTTCACTATCGGTGGATGTACCCCATTGAGAGGTAAAAGAATTCATTCATCTTACAAAATTGAATTTTCAAAAGCTCATTTCTTTTAATCCCCTAATCCGCTCTAATTCATTAATTGTACATGTTCAGGTACCTATACCGGCTAAAGGGTTATGTTAAAAATAGAGCATATCCTGAAGGGTCAATAGCTCAGGGATATCTATCAGAGGAGTGTTCACATTTTTTTTCCAGGTATTTTCCGGGTGTGGAGACATCTTTGAGTAGACCACGTAGAAATTCAGACATTTCCAACCTTGATGGTGCTCAATATCTTTTTGATACCGCTGGCACTACTATTGGTAAAGTTGATGCATTTGAGCTAGATAACTTAACGTGGGAACAGGCACATCGATATGTGCTAGACCACCATGCATCAGTGGAACCATTTCGAAAGTAAGTTGCTTTTGAATTTAAATCGAATATAGTGAAAACCGCGGAGTTCGATATTAACTTACTTTTGTTATTCCTTATTTCAATTGCTTGTTTTTTAGCGAATTTGTCAGGGACATCAAACGAAGGGCTAGACCAAGAAGACTACCACCACGTGAACAAAACAAGTTGATGAATGAAAAATTTCATAAGTGGTTTGAATCTCATGTAGGTGAATTACAGTTATGCAAGTTAATCTTCATTATATCTACATTTTCTATGGTGCTGATACGATTTGCGCAAAATTAATAGGTATATTCTTTGGGTCCTAAAGGTGTGTCATCTGAAATACAAGTACTTGCCAAAGGTCCCTATAAGATGGTCAAAAGATACGGAGGATACATATTCAATGGTTTTAGATTTCGTACTAAGGATCGTGAATGTAATTTGAAGTCTCAAAATAGTGGAATGGTAGTGACGTCTAAGACTAGAAGTTATGCTTCCACATCGGATACGAGGCCTGTAGATGGAGATCTCGACTACTATGGAGTGCTCACGGATATCATTGAGTTGAATTATTTTGGTCATTTCCGTGTTGTCTTATTTCATGGGGATTGGGCTGAGTTTGATAGGAATTTTGCTAACAACAAGAATAAGTTTGGTTTCACAGTTGTAAACTTCTCAAAATTGATTCACATCGGTACACACATTATCCATGAGCCATTTGTGTTTCCATCCCAAGTGCAACAAGTGTTCTACATTGAAAATCCAACCCTGCCAAATCGTATGTGGCTCTCGCTATGCAACCAAGAGATGTATTCCAACTGGGCGATACTTCAGAAGATGAAGACGGTGAAGTCATGAACAGTTACATTGCTTCTGAGTTTTCTATGTTTGATGTAAACACAACCGACGGTGGAATTTACGGGACTTGGCTCCGCAAGGATGGAGAAGATGGCGATATATTGGAAGATGTCGTATTGTAGTTTACTTAATTTTCAATCTCAATATTATATGTCTGTAATTTTTGTGTCTTAAATCTTGTTGTAATATTATGTCTGTAATTTCGAAAATGTTGAATGTGAATTTAATACACCAGTTTAATTATCTTTCTATTTTCTACTGCTTGGTGTTATTTACATTAAACTATGCTTAGTGTCATTTGAACCAAACTATCATTGTAATTTAATTTGTTACAAATCTCATTTTTTTAATTTTTTTATAATTATGTTGGTTTGTTAATCCTACTAAAGTACAAATTTTATGATAGTTATTACAAACATGTTATTAATTAAATTTGCATATCTAAGGAAGTTATTGAATCCTTGACAGGTACAACATGCCGAGGCGTGGAAAGAGGATAAATATAAATGATGGCAACGAGAGCCATGGGGATGAGTAGCCACTACATAATAGTGACAGTCAAACAGATGAGGGTGAGTGTAGCACGCCGCCCACTGTCAAAAAATATCGTGGGCGAACTAAGATGACGAATATTTGGAAACTTAAGAATGACGAAAGGATTGTGGTGGAGGTAAACGGTGTCGGGCAACCGGTTAGCGATAACGCCAGCAAATTTTCTTCCTTTATTGGGGTTATAGCAAGGAACCCACGGATAGTTCCTTTGTCATACAAGAGTTGGCCGAAGGTGCCAACCACGAGAAAGGCCACTGCAATTACGACAATCAAGGTATTTCTCATCTAAAATAAATAATTGGTAGGCGCAAATATATTATTGAAATATATATTTTTAGTGATGGGTAATAAATTTTGCAGCAATACTTCTCGTTCGCCGACTCCCTTACGCCTTGCGTTGAAAAGTCACTCTCCAAAAAGTGGAAGGACTACAAGAGTGACTTGAAGGCGAGGTATTTTGACAAAGACATTTCAGAGGCGGAGAATGCAAGGGATGTGCTAGAAAATGTGGAGCCTTCAGATTGGCAATTCCTTGTGCACTACTGGAGTTCGGCGATCGGTCAGGTATTTACATTAAAGACACAAAAATCTAATGAGTATGTGGTTGTATGGCTACTCTAATGAATTTTTCTGCTAACTTCAATGTGGCATGTACAGAAAAGGACGGAGGTGGGTGTTGCCAGTCGGTCAAAGCAGCTAGTGTTGCACACCGCTGGTACACAGAGCTTTGCTCTGGTTCGGGAAGAATTGGTAGGCGCAATCGTATTGAACATTTTTTACTTACAGTTATTTGTTTATAACCATTTCATCTTACTAATATATAGGAAGAAGATTTGGGGGTCCTACGGAGTTTGGCGACATTGACTTTTTCGATGCCACCCACAAATCGAAGGATGGGACGTATGCGAGCCCTGAGGCAGCACCGATTCTGGTAATTTGTGAACTAATATCTAATGAGTAGTCGAAATCTCATCTGCTTTTAACTCTGATTGTTATGTCCTTTTACAGACTAACGCTCGGAGAAGGTATGATGAAATCTCTTCCGCTTCAGATTCTGACCCTACGGTGGCACCCACAGATTTCCGTACCCGGCAGAGAGTAGCCTTGACCGAGGTTAGGGGAAAGGAGAGGTATGGACGTGTCCGTGGTATGGGGCTAGGACCAACCCCCTCGCAGCTATTCGGACGGAGTGAATCTAGTTCAAGTGCCAATCGGGACGAGTAGATGACTTCATTAAAGGCACAAGTTGCACTCCTACAAGAACAAATGGCCCATTTAATAGGGCAGCAATCCCAAGTCCCACCCTCGGTAAGTCATTAAATTGGTATTTTTAAAGTGATTATGGTCTTGAATGCATGAAAGACACGTATTTGTGTTTGTGAGTCTGCATTGTGGCTGTCGTCTATAAGCATTTCGTCTATGTTTCTTAAGTGGGCTGTGATTAGAAAGAAAGGGCTGGAGTGGAGATCTGGAAATCCAAATAGAGACATCTCGTTTATTATAATCTATACTTATTGTTGGACCAACCCCCTCTTGCTGTTGTTGCTGATGTCTCTTTGTGTGCGTGTGTTGAAGAGAATGAAGGGATGAGAGAGAGTTGAGGAAAATGCCGCTATGTTAGCCTGGTGTATCCTCATTCTCTACCATTTGTAGAATCCCGTATTTTCAAATATTATTTTAATTATTTGAAAATGAATTTTAAATGATTTTGAGTATTTGATAAATATTTTCTAAAAGATTTATCTTTTGTACACGTGCAAAACACGTGCAAATGACTTTTGAGAAGTTTGAAAAATTAAGTTTTCTTTATGAAAAATCATTATTTATTATTTGAGAATTATTTAGTATTTTTCCAAATTTTTCAGAAATTAATTATGCCTATTTGCAATTTTTGAGAAAAGAAGGACTTATTTGCAAAATTTACATTTTGAGGGTTAGAGTGCAAAATGTATTTGCTGGACATTCCGATCAGCACTTGTTGAGGTTTAAAAATATATTTTTCTATTAGATCCTAATTTAAATGATATTTGGTATAATTTTCAAGAAAAGGATTATATATGTGAGATGTACTTTTGGAAAGGATTATTTTGTAAAGTGGGAATAAAACCCTAATATTCTATCCGGCATATATAAGAGAAATTCTCTTTCAGCCGTCATTGTAAAAGAATACAGATTTTTGGTGATTTGGATTTTGAAGAACAAAGGAGGATTCTTGGATCTAGCAAGGAGGAGCTTTTGTGGATCTTTTCTTCAAATCAAAGGTGAGTGATTTTGTTTTGCTTTGCTTTGTTTTGTTTGTCTTGATTGATGAATGACGTAAGATCTTGTTATGCTTGTTTGTGTTCATTATGTCATTATTTTGTTAGTCTCATTGTATGTATGATATGGATCTATTAGTTGATATGGAGGATAAGAACTCTTATTGATATTGGGATCATGTATGAGAAATATTAAGATTTGTCGAGGAAATGTGGAATTATGAGATCGTATTGTTGGGAGACATATTAAGAATTTATTGTGTTATGATTAGATAATAAACATTTGGATCTCATGATTGTAGTTCAGATTTTATGATAGTGTTGTGAAAGAAGTTTGATGAGAAAAACCCTAATAGAAAGATTAAGAGTTTGGATCATGAGGATAGGAGATTTGAGTATTTGATTGATTGAATAATGTATCCATGATAGAGATACTTGAGAGTTGTTCATTTGCCTGGATACAAATTAATTTTTGGGATCGTTGGATCTTTGGAAAGACTCCAGTTTAGTTTTGTGTTCAGACCTATCTTTTGGGAATCTGTAGCCGACAGCCGACTGTCTTGCGTAGCAGTCGACTGGTACGAGCCTAATGTGTATTTTTGAGTCTTGAGATTTGTTCGGGACAGTCGACCTAGACTGAGGTCAGTCGAATGATCCTCTGTTTGTGATTTTGTTCAGTCCTTTCGGGACAGTCGACCTATGACCCTTCAGTCGACTCAAATACTTAGATTATTTTGATGAGGACTATTTGAATTTGTCTCGGGGCAGTCGACTGATGACTTGTCAAGTCGACTGGTCATGCCTTAGATTATTTTTTTGTAAAATGTTGGGATATGTCCTCTGGACAGTCGACTGGTCCTTTATGCAGTCGACTGGTCCTGAAGGATCTTTGTATTTGTTTTTGAGATGTTCTGTTCAGTAATTGATTTTAAGACATTTGTTCAGTATTTGATTTTGAGATGTTCCGTTAAGAACATGATTTTGAGATATTTTGTTGAGCCACTTGTTTAGTGGAAATTTGTTCAGATATTTATTTTTGAGTCTCTAGAGATATGTGACCCTAGTATACCGGTGTTTGTTCAGTTATTTGTTGAGGCCCATCGAGGCAAACTTTCAGTTATTCAGATTTTTAGTCCGGTAGGGTACACTACTCTAGGAGATTTGTTCAGTAACCCAAATTGATAAGGACAGACATTAGTAGTGTCATGACGAATGAGAACATGAGTTATGCACCTCAGTATGGCTTTTGATGTAGGATTTAATCTCCTGAATTATCCAAGTAGTTAACTTGTGATGTGTGATTTATCTCCGGAATTATCCAGGTAGTTAACCTGAGATGTGAGGTATTTCTCCTGAATTATCCAAGTAATTATCTTGAGATGTGGGATTGAACTACGGAATGATCGGAGTCGAGGCGACGCTTTTGGGGTATTATTGTGATAAGGAATCTATGTTTAGATGTGGGATGATCTCCTGAATTATCCAGGGAAAATACCTGTGATGTGGAATCAATCTCCGGAATGATCAAGCATGGGCAAATTATCATAGTTTATCTTCATCTCTTAGTAGTCATCGTTGTCAGCATGTAGTCATGATGTTTTCTTGAATCACTTTTATGCAATTGGATTTCCTGTTTTTACACACACTTGGCTTTTGGATTTGATATCACTCTTCATTCTTTTGGTTGTTACTTCCTACTTTAGTGTTTGATTTTTATTTGTTGGATATTATGTTTGAAGCTCATTTATGTTATTTGTTTGATTTGTTACCACTCACACCATTTATGGCTGACCCCGTAGTTTGGGGGTTAGGGTTCAACTCTAGCCTCACTTGTTGCAGGTCATTGCTTAGTTGGAGGTTGGATACTTGAGTGGGCAATTTGAGATTATTGGATTATTTAGTGTTGGTGTAAAATTGTTAAGATATATTTGAATCATTATTGAGTTGTAAATAAAAGATCAATTTGTGTTGAGATGTTTAGACTTCCGCTGTAATTGTAAAATTTATTGTAATAAGAGAAAGAAAAATTTTAGTGGGTTTGTTGGTGTTTATTGTTGTATTGAAGTGGATTGCTGGGATTTCGCCACTTATTTTCTAAGCTCTCATATTAGAAATTTGGGGCGCTACAGAGATTGGTATCAGAGCTCCGCTTCAATGTAATAATAGACTTAGTATGACAACCAACCTAGGTGTGGACACTAGAGAGTGAGTACCTAGGTGTGGACATCAGAGTGTGAGTATCACATAGAATTAAATTATGATGTTTGGTTTGAAATTATGGTTTGACTTCGCCATAGGGCATTGATATGAGTTTGAATTGTGTGTTACTCTAACTTTACCCTCGTTTTGCAGTAATCAAAATGGTTGCACCCAGAGGTAGAAATGGTGGCAACAATGAGGATGGATCAGGTAGTTCTCGAGGAACGGGAATTGACCTAGAAGCTGAGTTTGCCAAAGTATATCAGACGTTGAATACGCTGATGGCACTCAATGTGGCGCAGCAGCAAGCGCAGCAGCAGAATCCGCCGCCAAATTATGGAGCTGGACATGGATTGGTGAATGCCGACCCCATCAAGCAGATTGAATCCTTTAAGAGGATGAGGCCGCCAGTCTTTGAGGGGCAAGCTGATCCAACAGCAGCAGATGATTGGATTAGGAAGATGGAGACGATCTTCGAAGTATCGGAGACTCCAGCAGCCAGTAAGGTGAAGTTGGCTTCTATGCAGCTTGAGAAAGACGCTGGTGTCTGGTGGGAGTCACTGAAGAGGACTCTGGGAGATCAGTCTTTGACATGGGACGCTTTTCTGGAGGAGTTCAGAGATCGTTTCTTTCCTCTTGATGTTCAAGAGAAGAAGGCGACTGAGTTCATGAACCTTCAGCAGGGGAGCATGACTGTTCGGGAGTATGAGACGAAATTTGCTCAACTTTCGAGGTATGCACCGAAATTGGTCATGGATGAAGCAAAGAAGGCCAAAAAGTTTGAGCAGGGCTTGAGGCCGAACTTGAAGTCAAGGATGGTTCCGTTGGGTATCAGGAGATTCGAGAAGCTGGTCAGGAGGGCAGCAATGACTGAGGAGGATATGGAACTGTTTCAGAAGAAGCAGGATACATGGAACCGAAACAAGAAGCCAGCATTAGGCCAGAGTGGGAAGGGATTCCCCGCGAAGGAGGCGAAGTTCAGTGGATCGGTGCAGAAGGCACCTGCAGCTCAGGGAGTGACCTGTTACTACTGCAAGGAAGTAGGACATTACAGGTCAGCATGTCCGAAGTTGGCAGAGCATGTTTGTTCTCAGTGTGGGCAGACTGGACACTCAAAGCCCCATTGTCCACAACTGAAGAAAGACGGTTCGGGTGGAAGCAAAGTCCCGAAGAGGCAAGGGCGAGTATTTGCATTGACCGAGGAGGATGCGAGGAACTCGGAAGATGTAATACAGGGTATGCAGGAATTTTGATTTCTTTCATTTTGAATCAGTGTAATGAATAAAGCTTTTATTTCAGAACAATTTAAGATTGAGTATCATTCTTATTGTAACAGGAGTTGTTTTAATAAATGGAATTAAAGCAAAGGTTTTGTTTGACACTGGTTCATCGCATACATTTGTATCACCAAGTTTTGCAAAGATCTTAGGTTTGGAACCTAAGTTATTTCCAGGCAGGGTTTTGTCGGTGGCAACGCCGTCAGGTGAAGAGCTAGTAGCGGATCGATATTACGAGGACTGTGATATCGAGATTGGTGGAAGGATGTTCGGCATCGACTTGATCGAACTGCAAGTGTTGGGAGTGGATGTCATTGTAGGCATCGATTGGATGGCTATTTATGATGCCACAATTGATTGCAAGCAGAAGGAGGTGTTGGTGAAAGCACCCGGTGGACCTGCAGTAACTTTCCAAGGGAAGAAGAAGATCCCGAAGGTGGCTGCAATGATATCTAGGATGGCAGTTTCAGATGAAGTCAAGGGTATACCGGTTGTTCGAAATTTTCCTCAGGTGTTCTTGGATGATTTTCCAGGATTGCCGCCGCAGAGAGACGTGGAGTTTGACATCAATGTTCAGCCGGGGAGTGCGCCGATCTCCAAGGCTCCGTACAGGATGGCACCTGTAGAGCAAGATGAAGTGAAGAAGCAGATTGAGGAGCTTTTGAGCAAAGGGCTTATCAGACCGAGTTCATCTCCGTGAGGAGCGCCAGTGTTGTTGGTCAAAAAGAAGGATGGGTCGATGAGGATGTGCATTGACTATCGGGAATTGAATAGGGTGACTATTCAGAACAAGTACCCACTGCCGCGGATTGATGATTTGTTCGACAGGCTTCGAGGAGCAGCGGTGTTTTCGAAGATAGATCTGAGGTCAGGGTATCATCAGGTGCGAGTCAAGGAGGAAGATGTGAGTAAGACAGCGTTCAGGACTCGTCATGGGCTGTATGAGTTTTTGGTGATGCCATTCGGGTTGACGAATGCGCCAGCGATTTTCATGGATATGATGAATCGGGTGTTGAGGCCATTCATTGATTCCTTCGTGGTGGTCTTCATCGATGATATCTTGGTGTCTTCGAAGTCGGAGGAGGATCATTCTAAGCACTTGACAGCGGTATTACAGACATTGCAGGAGCACAGCTTGTATGCCAAATTGTCAAAGTGTGAATTTTGGAAGTCTGAGGTAGCTTTCCTTGGTCATATTCTTTCTAAGGAGGGAGTAGCTACTGATCCTCAGAAAGTGGAAGCAGTGAAGGATTGGCCCAGGCCGACGTCAGTGAAGGAAGTGAGAAGCTTCTTGGGATTAGCTGGTTACTACAGGAGGTTTATTCAGGGGTATTCTCAGATTGCAGTTCCATTGACAGGTTTGACCCGGAAGAGTATGGCATTTGTGTGGACAGATAAGTGCGAGGAGAGTTTCCTTGAGTTAAAGGAAAGGTTGACTACTGCACCTATATTAGCATTGCCGCAAGCAGGGAAGGATTATGACATATACAGTGATGCATCTCTCAGAGGTTTGGGATGTGTCTTGATGCAGGAAGGCAAGGTCATTGCTTATGGTTCGAGGCAGTTGCGTCCGCATGAGAAGAATTATCCGACGCATGATTTGGAGCTAGCAACTATCATTTATGCCTTGAAGCTATGAAGGCATTATGTTTATGGTGAGAAGGTTAATATGTACACTGACCACTAGAGCCTGAAGTATATTTATCAGCAGAGGGATTTGAATCTTCGGCAGAGAAGGTGGTTGGAGGTATTGGAAGACATTCGTCCTGAGATAAAGTATCATCCGGTCAAGGCGAATGTAGTGGCTGATGGACTTAGCAGGAAGAGTAGTTTATGCATTGTATGACCAACCCCACTTTGACACATAACATGCTTAGATGACATTGTATGACCTGCAAACAAGGTTTGTTCAGCCATGTTGTTGTACTGATTTGGAGGATTTTGGTATGCTAGCAGCATACTTAGTTTGGAAGTGAACCCATTTTGGTTAAAAAATCATGCCAAAGATGGCAATCAGATGCATGAAATCAGCTTCTTTAACAGTATCTGAAAATGAAAATTTTCATTATCTGAGCATATATGTTTCTCTACTAATTCTTTAGCCCAACTAAATCATTCATGTTTCTGGCTCCAAAAGAAACCTGCACAAGGTTTGTTCTTCCCAATTCTTGTACATATTTTGGGAATTATGTATGTTTTTAGATCCAGGATCACAAATTTTGAGGGCGAACTGTGATTAGATTGTTTAGTGACTGTGAACAATTGTTCTTAATTGGGCTGTGATTAGAAAGAGACGAGTTGGAGTGGAGATCTGGAAACCCATATAGAGACATCTTGTTCATAATAATTTATTATTATTGTTGTTCTTGTCGCTCTTGCTGTTGTTGCTGATGTCTCTATGTGTTCGTGTGCTGAAGGGAAAGAAGGGATGAGAGAGAGATGAGGAAAATGCCGCTATGTTAGCCTAGTGTATCCTCATTCTCTACCATTCCTCTTTCTGGCTTCTATATTTGGTTTCCTTCCACGATGACAATTTCTTAAAACTACACTTGATATGAGTCCTATTCGTATTTTTCTTCAATGAAGAATTGATCTATGACTACAATCTCCATTCAAAGCCCAAGCAAAATTTGTTTTGGAGCCACAAACATCAATGAAGAATTAATAGAGAAACATAAATGATTATATGCTGGAAATTTTCATTTTCTTTTACTGTTAAAGAAGCTTATTTCATGCATCTGATTGTCTTCTTGGCACATTTTTTTGACCAAAATGGGTTCACTGAATTAGTAGAGCAACATATATGCTCAGATAATGGAAATTTTCATTTTCAGATACTGTTAATGAAGCTGATTACCATCTTTGGCATGATTTTTTAACAAAAAATGGGTTCACTTCCAAACTAAGTATGCTGCTAACATCCTCATCTTATTTTACTGTTAATGAAGCTTATTTCATGCATCTGATTGTCATCTTGGCATGTTATTTTGACCAAAATGGGTTCACTGTGAACTGAGGATGCTATAGCTGTATGCCAAAATCCTCCGGATATGTACAACAATTGGGTTTTAGATTTAGTTGGGCTAAAGAATTAGTAGAGCAACATATATGCTCAGATAATGGAAATTTTCATTTTCAGACACTGTTAATGAAGCTGATTGCCATCTTTGGCATGATTTTCTAACAAAAAATGGGTTCACTTCCAAACTAAGTATGCTGCTAGCATCCTCATCTTATTTTACTGTTAATGAAGCTTATTTCATGCATCTGATTGTCATCTTGGCATGTTTTTTTGACCAAAATGGGTTCACTGTGAACTGAGGATGCTATAGGTACGTATGCCAAAATCCTCCGGATATGTACAACAATTGGGTTTTAGATTTAGTTGGGCTAAAGAATTAGTAGAGCAACATATATGCTCAGATAATGGAAATTTTCATTTTCAGATACTGTTAATGAAGCTGATTGCCATCTTTGGCATGATTTTTTAACAAAAAATGGGTTCACTTCCAAACTAAGTATGCAGCTAGCATCCTCATCTTATTTTATTGTTAATGAAGCTTATTTCATGCATATGATTGTCATCTTGGCATGTTTTTTTGACCAAAATGGGTTCACTGTGAACTGAGGGTGCTATAGCTGTATGCCAAAATCCTCCGGATATATACAACAATTGGGTTTTAGATTTAGTTGGGCTAAAGAATTAGTAGAGCAACATATATGCTCAGATAATGGAAATTTTCATTTTCAGATACTGTAAATGAAGCTGATTGCCATCTTTGGCATGATTTTTTAACAAAAAATGGGTTCACTTCCAAACTAAGTATGCTGCTAGCATCCTCATCTTATTTTACTGTTAATGAAGCTTATTTCATGCATCTGATTGTCATCTTGGCATGTTTTTTTGACCAAAATGGGTTCACTGTGAACTGAGGATGCTATAGGTATGTATGCCAAAATCCTCCGAATATGTACAACAATTGGGTTTTAGATTTAGTTGGGCTAAAGAATTAGTAGAGCAACATATATGCTCAGATAATGGAAATTTTCATTTTCAGATACTGTTAGAGAACCTGATTGCCATCTTTGGCATGATTTTTTAACAAAAAATGGGTTCACTTCCAAACTAAGTATGCTGCTAGCATCCTCATCTTATTTTACTGTTAATGAAGCTTATTTCATGCATCTGATTGTCATCTTGGCATGTTTTTTTGACCAAAATGGGTTCACTATGAACTGAGGATGCTATAGGTACGTAGCCAAAATCCTCCGGATATGTACAACAATTGGGTTTTAGATTTAGTTGGGCTAAAGAATTAGTAGAGCAACATATATGCTCAGATAATGAAAATTTTCATTTTCAGATACTGTTAATGAAGCTGATTGCCATCTTTGGCATGGTTTTTTAACAAAAATGGGTTCACTTCCAAACAAAGTATGCAGCTAGCATCCTCATCTTATTTTACTGTTAATGAAGCTTATTTCATGCATCTGATTGTCATCTTGGCATGTTTTTTTGACCAAAATGGGTTCACTGTGAACTGAGGGTGCTATAGTTGTATGCCAAAATTCTCTGGATATGTACAACAATTGGGTTTTAGATTTAGTTGGGCTAAAGAATTAGTAGAGCAACATATATGCTCAGATAAGGGAAATTTTCATTTTCAAATACTGTTAATGAAGCTGATTGCCATCTTTGGCATGATTTTTAACAAAAAATGGGTTCACTTCCAAACTAAGTATGCAGCTAGCATCCTCATCTTATTTTACTGTTAAAGAAGCTGATTTCATGCATCTGATTGTCATCTTGGCATGTTTTTTTGATCAAAATGGGTTCACTGTGAACTGAGGATGCTATAGTTGTATGCCAAAATCCTCCCGATATGTACAACAATTGGGTTTTAGATTTAGTTGGGCTAAAGAATTAGTAGAGCAACATATATGCTCAGATAATGGATATTTTCATTTTCAGATACTGTTAATGAAGCTGATTGCCATCTTTGGCATGATTTTTTAACAAAAAATGGGTTCACTTCCAAACTAAGTATGCTGCTAGCATCCTCATTTTCTTTTACTGTTAATGAAGCTTATTTCATGCATCTGATTGTCATCTTGGCATGTTTTTTTGACCAAAATGGGTTCACTGTGAACTGAGGATGCTATAGGTATGTATGCCAAAATCCTCCGGATATGTACAACAATTGGGTTTTAGATTTAGTTGGGCTAAAGAATTAGTAGAGCAACATATATGCTCAGATAATGGAAATTTTCATTTTCAGATACTGTTAATGAAGCTGATTGCCATCTTTGGCATGATTTTTTAACAAAAAATTGGTTCACTTCCAAACTAAGTATGCTGCTAGCATCCTCATTTTCTTTTACTGTTAATGAAGCTTATTTCATGCATCTGATTGTCATCTTGGCATGTTTTTTTGACCAAAATGGGTTCACTGTGAACTGAGGATGCTATAGGTACGTATGCCAAAATCCTCCGGATATGTACAACAATTGGGTTTTAGATTTAGTTGGGCTAAAGAATTAGTAGAGCAACATATATGCTCAGATAATGGAAATTTTCATTTTCAGATACTGTTAATGAAGCTGATTGCCATCTTTGGCATGATTTTTTAACAAAAAATGGGTTCACTTCCAAACTAAGTATGCTGCTAGCATCCTCATCTTCTTTTACTGTTAATGAAGCTTATTTCATGCATCTGATTGTCATCTTGGCATGTTTTTTTGACCAAAATGGGTTCACTGTGAACTGAGGATGCTATAGGTACGTATGCCAAAATCCTCCGGATATGTACAACAATTGGGTTTTAGATTTAGTTGGGCTAAAGAATTAGTAGAGCAACATATATGCTCAGATAATGGAAATTTTCATTTTCAGATACTGTTAATGAAGCTGATTGCCATCTTTGGCATGATTTTTTAACAAAAAATGGGTTCACTTCCAAACTAAGTATGCTGCTAGCATCCTCATCTTCTTTTACTGTTAATGAAGCTTATTTCATGCATCTGATTGTCATCTTGGCATGTTTTTTTGACCAAAATGGGTTCACTGTGAACTGAGGATGCTATAGGTACGTATGCCAAAATCCTCCGGATATGTACAACAATTGGGCTGAACAAACCTTGTGGGGGTTTCTTTTGGAGCCACAAACATCAATGATTTAGTTGGGATGAAGAATTAATAGAGAAACATATATGCTTAGATGCCGCTATGTTATCATTTTTCTTTTACTGTTAAAGAAGCTGAATTCATGCATCTGAAGATTTAAGATCCAGGATGGCAAATTTTGATTGGGCTGTGATCGGATTGTTTAGTGGCTGTTGTCTATGTTCTTAATTGGGCTGTGATTAGAAAGAGAGGGTTCGAGTGGAGATCTGGAAACCCATATAGAGACATCTTGTTCATAATAATTTATTATTGTTGTTGTTCTTGTCGCTCTTGCTGTTGTTGCTGATGTCTCTTTGTGTTCGTGTGCTGAAGGGAAACAAGGGATGAGAGAGAGATGAGGAAAATGCCGCTATGTTAGCCTGGTGTATCCAAAGTCTCTACCATTCTTCTTTCTGTTTCCATTTCTGGCTTCTATATTTGGTTTCCTTCCACGATGACAGTTCCCTAAAAATACACTTGATATGAGCCCTATCTTATTTTTCTTATTTTTCTTATATTTGGTTTCCTTCCACGATGACAGTTTCATGGATTGTCTGAACAATCCATGAAAGACATGCTTAGATACTGTATTTTCATTTGTTTTACTGTTTTAGATAGTGGATATTCCCAATCAGAGGAGAATATAAAGGTTTCAAGTTAGATACTGAATTTTCATTTGTTTTGTTGTTTTAGATATATTTAAAAACAAAATTAAGTACTAGATTTTTAGCATTGCAATGTAATTATTTTACCTCTCTATATATCATTAACAATTCCATTTGCAATTGGCACTTTGATCTTATAATTTAAGATATAGGTAGATCTTTTTGCAAGTTCAAAAAATATGTATATTCTGTATTGTGGTCTACTGTTGAATTAAACTATTGTTTTTTTTCACAGAGCGGTCGCCCAGATGAAGGAAATTCTGATGATCAGAACTGAAGCTCACAAGGGGTATGAATCTGTGGTCCTTCTTGCTGTTCTTATGTCCTCCTTGCTATATGGTTGTTGTTCTTATGTCTTCCTTGCTGTTGTTATGTCAGACTGTTTTTTTTTATGAGAGTTATGTCAGACTGTTAATTTGGGATATTTGGGATATTTGTCAGACTGGTTTGTTGGGATATTTGGGATGTTCGTCACTATATTAATTTGTTAATTATGACACTGTTAATTTTGTGGTGAATTTGGACGTTGATATGACACGTGTGAAACTTTATTATCTTTAATTATTCTTGTGTTTGGTTGTGATTTGCGCATTAATATGCAACGAAATTGGTTGAATCAGTTGTGAATTAGTTTACAAGTTTTGTAAATGAAACTGTGAATTGAAATCGAACGGAAAACCGGAGCATGAAAAACAAACGGGCATAGATAGACCGGCGTTTTATAAAACGCCGGTCTATCTAATGAATTAGTTGTAGTGTGCGATATACCGGCGTTCCCACACAAACCGGTGTATGCCGCTAGCTGTAACGACACCAAGAAACACCGGCGTTTTATAAAACGCCGGTGAACCTAACTACACCGGCATTTTTTGGTCACGCCGGTGCTTGTAAGTAGAGAAAACCGAGCACTCATAAACGCACGTACACCGGCGGTGTACTACCGCCGGTTTACTTTCACTCTACACCGGCGTTTCTATAAACGCCGGTGAATGGATAAATACCGGCGGTTTATGGCCGCCGGTGAATGTATATTGGGGTAAAAGAACGGCACTCAGAGACCCCCATACACCGGCGTTTTCTGACCGCCGGTGTAGTTGTAATATTTACCGGCGTCCAGTAAAACCGCCGGTGTAGACCCCTTTCTTTCCGCGACGCTCGCTTCGGCGGCATTTGGACTGACGCTATTATAAACGCCGGTGAAGGTTTCATCAGCGTAAAAAAATGCCGGCAAAGACGTAAAAAAATGCCGGTAAATCAAGTATCTTTTGTAGTGCTAGTGGTACTAACATTTATTTTACTAGTATAATATACGTGCGATGCACGTCTAAAAAAATTTAAGTTAGTAAATTAAATGAATATATATCAAATAAGAAAAAAATAGTTTATATTTGAATGTTTTGATTTGGGCTACATGTGCGGTGCACATTTATATTTGTTGGATATAATTTGTACGTGCATCATATGTGTTTATACAGTTACAAAATTAGGGTTTGTTTGTTACAGACCCCAACTCTCCCATTAAAATAGTAAAGATATGAGTGACACTTTTGTAAATAATTATGTCGTAAATAAGTTTAAACTTTGAGGGTATTATGATAACTAACAACAGTTGAGTAAATGAATGGTTATTATAACTCCCGCTTAAAAATAAATGGTTGAGATTAGATGGTTGAATGTCTACAACTTACAGGTTGTCTACAAATGACAACCCCATCTCTCCCATTAAAATATTAAATATAGATATGCGTACTCTTCTGCTAAGGTAATGACTCCACGAGTTAGGGAAAGAAACCCCCCCCCCCCCCCCCCCCCCCCGGGCGCGCGCGCGCGCAAATAAGCGCATCTGTAGTCGTCTTGAGTAAAATTTTGGGTATTTCGCAATGGCAAAAGTGGCTTTGCGCTGCAGCCGTTGATTGCCAAAAATGGGTATTCGAAATTTTCAAAATCCGAGACGAAAGACAAATTTTCGTTTGGAGTAAAAAAAAAAAAATAACGAAATTTTAGAATGGACAGGAATTCCTTTCCCGTCCATCCAAATTAAAAAAAAAAAATCAAAAAATCAAAAAAATGCAAAGATAGCAAACCTTCTTCTGTCCTTCAAATGCGGGGATTTTGTATTTTTTTCCTTTTTTCGATCGGACGGGAAATCCTTTTCCGTTCATCGATTTAATTTAAAAAATTGTTTTGGGACGAAAAATTAAATTTCGTTCGATACCTCTGAGAACAGTAAACTTCTCGCCGACGATTTTTTTTTTCATCCGATGCAACAGACGATAAATCGTCTTCCGTTTGCTATATTTTTCCAAAATCTCAAATCGTCGGCCATATTTGGAAGCTTACTGTTACCAAGAACTCAAATTTTTAGTTTTTGGCCAATGACTGCAATCGATTCTTTTCTTAATTTTTTTGGAAATATTGCAAAAATAGCCAATAACAAAACTAATAAATAAATAAGAGTAAATGCTACATCCACTATCAATTTCACTACATTTTACTTCACTACTTTAGGTGGCACATTCCAATAGGTAGAGGAAGATAGAGTAGGTGGGGGAACTCTCCAATAGGAATATGTCACCCAAGATAGTGAAGAAAATAATAGTAAAATTGGTAGTGGCTAAAGCATTACTCAATAAATAAAGAACTAATTCTGCATAGCAATAATTACTTGAAAGGTACAAGATTACTATTAATTTTTCTTGATATGGCCCCACGTTCATCCATATCTAATTTACTCTGCTTCCAATATATTGTGCGATGAGAATGAAGAATTTGATGTGATATATGCAGCAGCAAGCATTCACTAATATATTGACTAATTGAGACAAGTAACCCATTCCTTGTCTATGGATTCATTATTGCAAGAAAAAAGTTTGACAACTTTAGTTTAAGCTAGCGAACTGATGTGATACAACAGCTATCAGCTTATTTATCACTAGTATTTTGATTTTTGAGAGATGCAATTTAAGTATTTTTAATGTTTTAGTTCCATTAAAAATTAACATTGTCAATTGTATAATTTTTCGATTATATGTTGAGACTGTGTGTTAGGGTTGTCATTCGGGTCGAACGGGCCGAATCAGTCCGGATTTGATGTTGATTTGGGCAGGTTCGGGCCGAGTTGGTTGCTTAACCGGGCTGGGCCGAAAAGTAGAAATGGCGACCTGCTCAACCCGTGAACTCTTTCGGATCCAACCCGATCGAATCGGTTCGGATCGGATCGGATCGCGGGCTGGCCCGTTTAGATAGTTTATTTATTTATTTATTTATTTATATTTTTTTAACCTTAAAAATAATAATAATAATAATAAACAGTAAAAATCGTAATAATAATAGTAAGATTGTAGGAGTGAAATTGCCAAAAAAATTTGAAATATTATTCATATGATTTCAAGTTATACAAGTTTCACAATTACTAATAAGATTTAAAAAATTCACAAATTTGTTTTATAAACATATTTCTTATATACAATTTCAATTAACTTCAATATTTATAATTTGAAATAACAAGCAAATATCTAATACAATTTTTTTTAACTATTTACAATTGTCTTCAAGTTGGTGTCCTTCAATTTGTTGTTGTTGACTTGTTGTTGTTTAGTTGTTGATATTGCCGTATTGTATTCTTCATTTTGGTTGCTATTGTTGTTCTTCTTCTTCTTCTTCCGGCGAGTTGCTCCCACTTGTAGACGAAGATAATGCTTTCCCTTGTATCCTATCTTCAGCCTTCAGCCAGTCTTCTGTACAAACGAGCATCTCTAACGAGTCGGTCTTCAAGCGATTCCTGTAATCAGTTAGAACCCTGCAACTTGAAGAAAATACACTTTCAGAAGCAACTGTAGAGACATGATGAGTTAGTAAATCTTTAGCCATATATTTAAGAATACTATAAGTGTGTTCATTGTCTTTCCACCATTGTAAAATATCTAGTTAAGAAGAAGAAGACTCAGAATCTTGTTGGTTATACCAATTTAATTCATTTGGTTGATTAGTCCTAGGTTTTTTGGATTGAATTTGTGCAAGTAAATTAAATGTTCTATCACCAAATCTACTCTTACCCTTACCTTTGGAACTACCAGAAGAAGAACTAACTACAGAAGTTGTACTACTAGAAACAAAAGATCTATCATAATAATCATAAAAGTTATTTAATGTAGATTCAAATTTAACTAAAAAAGAAGCGCAATCAATTTCTATTTCTATTTCTACATTTTTTCCAAGTAATGCAAAAAATATTTCAATCAAACTCTTCATACCTTCTAATTTGATACGATGATCCATAACGGTAGCAACACAAATCAACATAGGAGGAGGATAAAAATACTTTAAAAAATTTTTGTATGCAGGTTTTACAATATTACCAACAAAAGTATCATTTAACATTTCGTTAAATGTTTGCACCATAGTAACTATTGAAATAAAAATGCTACTAGAAGTAGATTCATATGATTTTGAAAATTTTAAAGTTGCGGTTTTAAAAGGTTCTAAAAATTTTAACAAAGATTCGGCATAAAACCAATCTGTGGGAGTCATTTCAAAATTTGGCATATTTTTTGCGATATAAAAATCATTTACAACTGCTTTATATTCGGTAACAACATGTAGTAAATCAAAAGTAGAGTTCCATCGGTGTTTAACATTCTTTGGAAATCTTCTAAAAGGTACATTTGAAATCCTACACCAATTTTTTCATTCTTGAAATACGCTGGGACTTAATGCAATAAAATGTACACAATTTCTAATTTTAAGTATATATGGATCGGCTATTTTTAATGCATCTTGAACACATAAATTTAAAATATGACATGCACATCTAATATGAAAAATATTGTCAGATGGAGGGTTTAATGCGGATTTTAAAGTAGTAATTGCTGCATTATTGTTAGATGCATTATCAAAACTGATACACATAATTTTATCGCGAATATGAAAAACATCACAAATTTCTAAAATATGGTTTGCTATTTCAGCGCCACTATGGGGATAGGGCAACGCGGCAAGTGATATGATTCTTTTTTGAAGAATCCAATCATTGTCGATCCAATGGGGATTTAATCTTATCCTGAAACTGATTCCTAAGGCGGCTATAAATACCCCCACCCCCTACTCTTACCAGGTAATAATCTTTTGCCAGTTAAAGCTCTTTCTTAATCATTCATATTACTGACAAGAGCGTCGGAGGGTGCGTCGCGGGGATCAATCCCGGTGTTTCGCACTTTTTGCAGATCAACGGCGAGAGGATCACGGTCAAACTCCGGTGAAGTCGTTCAGGTTTGACTATTCAACTTTCTCCGAATCCACAAATCTATCTATTTACCCCCACACCGATTTCAGCGGCAACACTTGCCATCCCTACTGTGTGTATGTAGTATTGATGCTATTCCCTTAATAATAATAGTAAAAAAAAAAAAAAAAAAACTCCCTTGTTAAAAAGAATTCATGCTTTTGGAAATGGACTGATTCCAAAAGAATTCAAATCAAGCATGCAGTGATAAATGACTCATAAGAAAATCAAACCAAGCACGAAGCATGCAATGATTCATAAGATGGAATCAAGAAAAAAACACCATTGAAATTTGACTCTGCCTTTACCCCCCAAAAAAGGTCAAAAAGAAGAGTTGAGATTCATGTAAAGAAAAGATTCTCTGAAACCGAGAAGATTTGTATGATGTGAAATTTGGTTCCAATAGTAATGTTCAACAGCAGCAACAAATGATGGGCAGGAAAAAATTTAGTACGGAGTATATTTTTAAAAGACAATAACTTATCATTTTTCTAATTTTTTAACACAAATACCCCTAACAAATATGTTAATATCATTTATACTCTTCAAACAAATATATTTTCATATATGCCCTCTAATAATATGGAATTAATTTTTTTTTATAAGACACTTTTCGAAAATATTTGCAGAAATATGACAGTTGACCAAGTATTTGCGCTCATGGACTCAACAACTAAACTCGCCGTTCCCAACGGCGAGTTTAGTTGTTTCATCATCGCCATTGGGAAACATCATGTTCAGTGCTATTTTTAGTTCAAAATTTTCAAAAAAGACTCGCTGTTATCAACGGCGAGGACATTTATACTAGACTCACTGTTGGGGAACAACGAGTTTAGTTCAAAATTTTCAAAGAAGACTCGTTGTTCCCAACGGCGAGAACATTTACAGTAGACTCGCTGTTAGGAATAGCGAGTTTAGTTCAAAAAATAAAATCTATAGAGTTTTTTTTTCAAAAATTCACCAAGTCTAATAGAATGTTTCACTCTCTGTAAAATTTTCTACAGCCTCGATGTTCCCAACAGCGAGTCTAGTGTAATTGTCCTCGCCGTTGGGAACAACGAGTCTTCTTTGAAAATTTTGAACTAAACTCGCTGTTCCCAACAACGAGTCTAGGATAAATGTCCTCGCCGTTGGGAACAGCAAGTCTTCTTTGAAAATTTTCAACTAAAAATCAGCACCAAACACGCTGTTTTTCAATAGCGAGGATGAAACTACTAAACTCACCACTGGAAACGGCGAGTTTAGTTATTGAGTCCATGAGCGCAAATACTTGGGCAACTGTCTTCTTTCTGGAAATATTTTCGAAAAGTATCTAATAAAAAAAATTAATTCAATCATATGACCTCATTTTTTATTTATACCTAAAAGTTGTCTCAAACTAGGTCTATTTAAAATCTATAAGATTAGTGTCGAATTTTGCTAGAAAATATGATGAAGAATATGAAATTATAAATATGTATTGTAAATTTGCTCAATTATTAAGAAAACTGAAAAAAAATTGAGAAAGATTGATGTGTTTCAGTTGGTTTTATAGCCAATTTAATTTATAAAAAGTAAGAAGAATAAGCTTAACTAGTAGAGAAAATGTATTTCAGTTATTTTACATAAAATCTATTAAACATATTGTAAATTTCGTACATTTTTATATTTTTAAAGTAGTTTTAACTTAAGAGGTAATTAAGAGATTGGACACACTAGTATGGGTAAATGTGAAAATACAAATTTGTGAGGGGTATATGTAATATTTACATTAATTATATTATATTTATATATTATACTAATAGGAGAGAGTGTGTCTACCCCCTATCTCCTTTCTCCATTTTGAAATAGTGCAAGAAAATGAAAAGTAGGAGTTCACACGTGTAAACCGCACATTTTAATATTTTAAAAAAACAACAAAAAACCTCAAAACCTCGGCCTCGATCTCTTCATCTCTCAATTTATCTAAATCTTTCCCCACCCTCCATCGCCTCTCTGTCCATGCACACCGCCCCACCGCCCATCGCCCACCGCCCACCGCCCACAGCCGTTGCCTCCCTGTCACCACCTGACGCCCACCGCCATTGCCTCCTTGTCGCCACCCGCCGCCTCATATTTTACAAGACAAGAAGAAGAAGACGAAGAAGAAGATTAAATAGTTTTAACTTGAGGGGTAATTAAGAGGTTGGACACACTGTTATGGATAATTGTTAAAATACAAATTTGTAAGGGGTATATGTCATATTTACATATTTATTAGGGAAATACAGTACATGTTAAACCCCACTTTTTTTCTTTTAAAAACCCTACTCTCAGTTAGATAATAGTTGATCCCAAGCCCAACCAAAGCCAAACATTAAACCCATCAAAAGAACAATTAAATCTAACAAATTTTCAACAAATTATTCTTCAGAAAGATAAATAACACCCCACCCTAATTCCATATTTCTAATTAAAAAGACCACTCTACTCTACTTTAGCAAAATAAACTAAATACATGTAGTTTAGTAAGAAAATTCATGTACACTTCAGTGAATATATCGATTTTTCCCCCATAAATAAGCTCTTTTTTGAAAATTTTCCACACAATTTTTTTTACTACGTCAGCATAGACCGCATATCCCGGTCTCATATGAAAAATGCAACATCTTATTTTTTTGCCGTTATTGATAATAGCGGTCACAGTTTATTTTGTTTATAACTAAGACCTCTGTTACGAGTTGCGACCATGTCTATATGTATGCTGCAGCTTGGAACTGTGGCAACTGGGAAAAATTATGAAATACTTCATACTCAAAACTTGTTTACAATTTCAACACGACAACTAAGGAAAATTATGAAGTACTTCCTACTCAAAACTTGTTCACAATTTCAACACAGCAAAATAATGTCTAGTGCAGCCTACATACAGACAAGGTCGCAAGTTGTAACAGCGGTTTTGGTTATGAACAAAGTGAACCAATGTCCTTGTTACTAATAGCGGCAACCAAAAAATAAAAACCGCAGTTCCCTTCAGTAGCCACATATAAGCTAAGGCCGCAATTGGGATCTGCGGTCTATACCTACGCATCAAAAACTAGCAGGCATGAAATAATTTTGGTGAAAGAGCCTCTATGGAATATATTTGGAAAAGGGGTTTAGGTAGGGGAAAATAATAATTACAACGTGCATCTCTTTATTAAAAATAAAATAAGATAACAGGAAGGGTAACCCTAGTTCAGTTGTTCAACACTTAAAAAGGAAAAGAGAGATAGATTAAAAAAAAAAAAGGGACAAAAAGATATAAATATTCATCATATGTAGCACGTATACATTTCACAACCTGCACTTGCTCAAAATAACTATATATCCAACACATATAACAATTTTGCAACACTACTAATTGTCCTGATAAATGTAGTACTATAAATTAACACCATGCATTAATTCATTTCTACATACAATCAAACCATTTTCAAGGATCACTACGCTCTCTCCAGCAAACCAGCATTACGATACACCGGCGAAGTATGTAGAACCTTGCTCTCTGCTCTCTCACCAAAATCCGGCAGCGACGAGTGAACGACTGGCAAGGATTTTTTACGTGTCGTATGCAGCAGCTCCCCTCTATCTCATTCTTGATCTCCATTGACTCTTTCTCTCTCTCTCTGTTACTATAGTTTGGGTAGAGATTGTTAGAGAGATGAGAGTGATGGTGGTGGTATTTATAACAAGTGTGTTTGTTGGTTGAATGATAGCTAGCTATGTCATAGCTGGCCTAAGCTTATTTGTTTACTGAAAGAAATGAGAGTCTCCACTGTTAGTTTCATTTTAGGGAGAAATTCTTTTTACCCTTAATAATTTTTCACCTGGGATTAGTATTTATTAGCATCGGTGAAAATACCTGAAACCCGGATTCGATCCGGACCCGATCCGAACCCGGCATTGGACCGGAACCAACCTGACCTATTCGGATCCGCTCAAATGAGAGCCGACCCGGACCCGGACCCGTTAAAAAATTCAAAAAATCAACATAAAAATAAATATTCTATCATCATCCCTTTCATCCATCCTCTTCAATTCTAAATCTTCCTCTTCCAAACTCAAAATTCTTGTCTTTTTCTTCTTTCCTCTATTCTAAATGCTCTACTCGCCACCTCCGCTCGCCGCTCACACTCCCGCTCCTACCCGAACTGGTAGGAATATTTAATAGGACCCGGATCCGGACCCGGTCCTCACGGGTCCAGCTCCGAGTCCAATTTTTGGACCCGTAGGGGACCGGGACCGGGTCCGGATAGTGAAGGACCCGAGCCGACCCGATCCGATACCAATGCTAGTATTTATATTCAAACAAGATTTTCACCGGCTCATATATCATTTTAAGATCCTGCCACTCAACTAAAAGTACTTCAATGTTGTGGTAAAGATTAATAATTTAGTATTTATATTCTAACAAAATATATATCATATAGTTTGGATGATTTGAATACTTTGGTCATTATAAAATGTTGAAGTACTAGATTTGCCCATGGGCATGTGCCTACGACACGTCTTCAGAACGATACAACATATGAAAAGCCTTGTAAACAGTAAATCAACAATTATATAGCTCAAGTTTGAATAATATGACAATAATTAGTTGTAAATAAAAGTCCATGTTTTCATTAGTATATGTTGAAAAATAATTGTGAATTGGGATGTAAAAGTCCATGTTTCCATAAGTATATATATATATATATATATATGGAAAATGCTCCATTGAAAATGTACTGTAGCGATGAAAACGTGAAAATCACCTAGGCCGTTGTTGGAAACAACGGCCCAACGGCCCAACGGCCCAACGGCCCAGATTATAATGCATTAGAACCAAGACCGTTGGGCCGTTGTTTCCAACAACAGCCTAGGTGGTTTTCACGTGTTTTCACAACATGTACGTTTTCAATGGAGCATTTTCCTATATATGTATGTATGTATGTATGTATGTATATATGTATTGAGAGAGAGAGAGAGATAAATAAATAAATAAAGGAATTTTTTCGGGAGGGATTTTTGAATTTGAGTTTTTTGGAAAAACTTTTGGAAGGAAAAATGTGTTTTGTGAGTTTAGATTTGGGTCTTTGATTTTATGGAATTGAAGGGGAGCCACTCGATAGCTTTCTTTGTGTTTTATTATATAGATATGGTTTATTAAATAGAAACATGCGAGATTAAGTAGATAATATCAAATGAAGTTAGTATAGCGATATATGGATATTAGGGGTGGACAACTATTATCCAAACCGACCAATCCGAACCGACCAACCCGAACCAACCGGTTTTTAACCGAACCAATTAGGGATTTGGGTTGGTCCGGTTCTTGATCTTCAAAAACCAACTGGACCGGTTCGGTTATTGGATGAGGCTTTCAAATAACCGATGAAACCGAACCGACCATACCTCTATGCATATGTCCATAAAAAATATAGTTCTCCTTTAATTTGTTGTATATGCAAATAGTCATTTCTCATTTTCATGGAGATACAAACGGTCTTCTTTAATTTTTTTAATACAAACCGAGCAGTTGTCTACCTATATTTTGATTGTCCATAATCCTGTATTATTTTGTTGAGAAATGCTTGATTTACAGTTTGATCCAGCTTAATAGAATCATGAAGTTGATGTAACATTTAGTAGTTACTTTAATCAAGTCAAGCAGAAATTGTTTTCTAATTTTTTTTTATAATGTAACTGAAATTCAATTAGCTATGGTTATTGATGTTTCTTTTATGATAATAAATTAAGATTACAGAAGTATGCAAGTGAAAAAGCAATTTATCTCACCTATTTAAACGTCATCATCTCAAACAATTAATGCAAAATTCATTAGCAACTTGTCGTTTTATGAATCTTCATTTTAAATTCATTTCTGAATAACAAATAGCAGGTTGTTTCTTAAGTTTGATTGAAGTTGATCTTTTAAATTTAAAAAACATTATGAATGATGTTGAAGGTGAAAAGTAACACGTCAAACCGACCATCCAATCCAATCCAAACCGAGCTTAATCGGCATGGATGGAAACCGATCCAATTAAGGTTCGGATTGGTTGCGATTGAAAAAATTAAAAAACCGATTTTATTTGGATCGGTAGTGGATAGTCCATATTAGGTCGAATATCGACTGATGTCCACCCTTAAATCTTAATTGATAGATACCTAAAGCTTTTCAAAATGACAACTACAGTGTTCCTGCAAAATTACTTTCGAAGAGTATGCAGTATTTTCTTATAATGATCAACTTATTTAGTTTGCCATCTGTAGTTCATTTATTCAAAATTAAGGTGTATTTAATTTGGAACTGCAGCTTAAACTATCTCTGCAAGTTGTGGCTGACTTATCTTGCCAAAGAGCTAGCTTGCTCAATGTATTCATTTAAACTTTCTGTACCAAAGAATAAGACATTTTGTTTCATTAAAGAAATAATATATACTTATATATTCATTCAGTTAGAGCATCCACTATGGTTGGCTATAAAGCTAAAAAATCCAAATTTTGGCAATTTTGATCCCACTACGGTCTGCTATAAAGTTACTTTATAGCAGACCAATGAACAGTAGTCGGCCATATATAGCAGAGTTGAATAGCATTTGGAAATTATAGAAGACGGGAAATGATCCTTCGTCTATGGAATAGACGGTAGAAGATCTTCCGTCTATACAATTTTGACCGGTCAAAATTGTATAGACGGAAGAAGATCCTCCGTCTTTATACTTATTTAATTATTTTTAAAAAAAATTGAAAGAGACGGAAGAAGATCCTCCGGCCATTTCAATTTTTTTTTTTTCCTTTTTTTTTTCGTCATTTTCTTTTTTCGTCCTTTTCCTAAAAGACAAAAAAAAAAAAAAAAAAAAAAAAAATCAAAAAATCCCAAACGGAACTTGATCATCCGGCTGAGGCTTCAAAATGCATTTTTAAAAAAATTAAAAAAACCAGACGGAAGATCTTCTTCCGGCTGGGTTTTTTTCTGAAGAAAAAAATTAAAATGAAGATCAGACGGAGGATCATCTTCCGTCTATATATTTTAATATTTTTTTTTTGCAAATTATAGCTTTCACCGTAGTGGGGGAACAGCATCTTGGCTAAAAGCAAATTTGCATATACTCAAAATATAGGTCGAACCATAGTGGATGCTCTTAGAGCACCCACAGTCGTTTACCATTTTGTCATTTTATGCATTTTTAAACACTGTAACCGATACACTTGTCAGTTATTTTGTCATTTTTTACCAATTCCGCAACAGTAGAAATGTACAAATAGCAATGGATATAGCAAAATGCATATTATAAAGGACGAAACATCATATTTCCTCTGCATATTAAATATATTTTTAAATAATCGGACGAAGCATCATGTTTCATCTGAATTATAAAAAAAAAACAAAGAAAAAAACCCAGAAATGTGCATATAATGGCTGGACATGACATTGGGTCCCATTTCCTTTAATTTTTTTGCAAATTGCTATCATTGGTTGCTGGGTGCAATTATTTAATTTTTTTTGCAAATTTATAAATTGTTTTTGCAATTCTATTTTTGCAATTTATTTTGCGAAAAAACCTCCTTAAATTTTTTTTTTGCAATTTTTTTTCTTTTTGGCGTTCCGTATATTTTATTAATATTTTTCAGTTTCTGACTATATAAATGATTCTTTAATCACAGACGACACATGATGTTTCTTCTATTTTATTTTTAACGAAAATATGTATTTTTTGTCTTTTGACGACTATAGTATTTCGTCGAAACGGAAAGGTAAAATATACATTCTGTCAATTTTTTACCTCAACCTACTGCTGGACTTAATGAAACAGGTGGTCTTATTTCACCTTTTACCTCAAAAAAAAAAAAAAAAAAACCCTACTGTTGGACTGTCGATGCTCTTAACAATATAAAGAATTGTAAAAAAAAGAAAAACAATAATGTAAAATCTAGACCAATACAATACCATCTGTGTCTTTGCCAAAGGCAATAGTGTAGGAGTCCACCACACCCACACGAGACCAGTGTGTAGTCCCTGTTGGGGGACAGCTGGCATGGGAGAAATGGGTCCCTTTGTGATTAAGAGGTTGCTTCTTAATTCCCTCGCGAATTGATTTCCGTACTGACCCACATTTTAAAAATACTGACCAAGCTGATCCACATTCAAAAATATTTACGGAACTGATTCAGTTTTGGACATACCAAGTATAAAATGCTATTGACAATTACGATATAAGTTATCTTGATATCGTTGTTGCCAACAGCGGCACCTGTAAAAAAAAAATTCATTACCACTATTAGGAGTAACGCATCAGTAGATCTCACATTTACTCAGCAGTTCTATGACTTGAGGAAAAAACTGTAAGTAAAAATTGCTTATAATTGACGCCGCTATTCCCAATAACGACATAATTAGCCTGATGCCGCTATTGGCAATAACGACATTAGTACAATCCACAGTCTACTCCAAATTTCGCACAGGTGCATCAACTTCAAGTTCAATTTCGACCTTGATACAACCAATATCTTTCAAAACTCAAAACATGAAAGTTGTAGATCTTTTTCTTGGTGTTCCATGGCATTTTGAATCATCTTAATTAGAGTTCAGATAATAAAGTTATGCCCAGATTACCTAGCAATATCGAAACTGTCCAGAAAAAACTGTAAGTGAAAATCACTTATAACTGATGCCTCTATTTCCAATAACAGAATAATTATCCTGATGTCACTAGTAGAAATAACGGCATCGGTATAATTCATAGTGTACTCTCTATACAGTTTCGACATCGCTACGTAATCTGGGCATAACTTTATCATCCGAACTCCGATTGAAATGATTCAAAATGCTTTGGAACACCAAGATAAATTTCTACAACGTTCATGTTTTGAGTTTTGAGAGATACTGACTGCATCAAGGTCGAAAATAGGTTTGCAGTTGATGCACCTGCACGAAATTTGTAGTACATTGTGGATTGTACTGATGCCGCTATTGCTAATTGTGCCGTTATTGGGAAATAGCGGCATCAGTTATAAGCAATTTTCAACTACATTTTTTTTTTCTCTCAAGTCATAGAACTTCTAAGTGAATGCAATATGTATTGATGCTGTTACTTTCAATAGAGGCAATTTTTTTTATAAATTTTTACAGGTGCCGCTATTGGCAATAACGATATCAAAATAACAGATACCGTTATTGTCAATAGTGTTTTATGCTTACGTGTCCAAAATTAAATCAGTTGGATAAATATTTTCGATAGTAGGTCATCTTGGTCAATATTTTCACAAAGTGGGTCAGTACCGAAAAAATATCTCCCTTGCTTGGTCACCAATCAAACTGTTGGAGTTGATGTGGAGTGCGACTAATAACATAGGATGAGTTAGTTTGGTCAAGGTTTCTTCTTTGTTTTTTGTTTTGTTTTGTTTTTCATTCTGACAGGATACATATCACATGGGAGAAGGCACTATGTGATTGTGTGGAAATTGTAGGGAGATTGCTTCATAATTGTTGTTCAAACCTAGGGTTGTCGATTGTGCTTGCTTGATAATGTGCAGAGGGAGCTTGCTTCAAGTGATATTAATTACTTTGTTATTCTATCTTATCTCTTAGACTAAGTTTGTTAAGCTAAAATTATCTTCCAGTTTTTCTTTTATTATATATGCTTGTACTACTCATTAATGAAAATATAAAATTTTCAAAATCTTTTTATTTATAATTCTTTTGTGTATATGTTAAGAAAAACATATTTTAATTAAAAATATTTCACTTTTTTTTTCTTTCCAAATTTACGGACTTTTTTTCTTTGTTGTGTGGTAGCCGTAAAGAGTACGTCCTCCAAATTTGGGCCAGGTGGAAGAGATTTAAACTTAACCGAATTTGATCTAAGAATCTAAGATTGAAGATGTGATAATTCGGGGTCTCTGTCATTAGCCTTCTTAAGCCTTCTCAATTTGAATTCAAAAAAGTTGACGTCGTTTCATTGATTCCTCCTGAATTGCCCGGATATACATGCACCACAAACATTACCCTAAAAATTGACTATATATCGAATCTCTTCATGACATCATTCATACATACGTAATCAATATGTATAATCCTATCATAACATATGAACAATAAGAACTAGGGTCGGGCTTTAAACATGAAGTCATTCCTTTTGAAATTGATTTTTAAAAATATGCAGCAGAAGCTCTACTGCACAAAAGTTTATGGAATGGAGAAGACTTTGTGCAATTCTCATATACGAACCTAAACGACCCAAGTTATCTTCTATTGTATGTGTACACTGTGAAAGTCCCTACCATTATGCTAAAACTTCGAAGTTGTAGAAGGATTAAGAAAAATTGCACTTGTATTCTAATACACCCCCTCAGGTCGAGCGCCCATTTTTTTTATGGGCCAAAAAAACAAGATAAATACCCAATAAATTGTGGGCCGAGACCTGGACAATACACAACAATATTTTTTTTAATCCGCATTTAAATTGCGTAGCCAGTGGGATTCGAACCTGGGTTGCTCTGATACCATGTTAAGATTATTGGATGATAATAATTCTTTATTGGTTGATTGAATAAACTGAATACAATGTGTCTCCTATATATAAGAGAGAATAGAAGACTAAACTGATACATAATCAATATGTGACTAAATTAATATATCATCGAACACCCACTCTCAAACTCAAGTTGGTTCAAGTAATAAGAGTTTGAAATACTGACGATGTTGATATGGAAGGAACGACAAACTGTGGTGCAGTGATGGCGCTTGATGGCGCATGTGATTGATCAACCGGAGTGAGTTGGCGATCTTGACGTAGAAGCACAAGAACCTGCGAGAAAGGTTTTTTTTAAAAAAAATTTTGTATTTATTTTTTAATAAGAAACTGGGGTTTTGGATTTGGATCTGAATAGGTCAACACAGTGGCAATGATGATTTGCTATCTGGTCCCGAACACACAACAACAATCACACAGCCAATGAAATGCCTCCACTGATTGGATCTGAATCTGGTATTTGGATTGGATATGGATCTGTCTGGATCTGCTCCTAACCCCGAAGACAAAACACCAAAATTCACCACCAGAAAAATCAGATCTGAATTGATGAAGCTGAGGAAGAAGATGGATCCAGAATTTGAGGGAGCAGGAGAAGGGTTGGGTTGGTGAGTCGGAGGTTGAAGGACGATGGGTGTTGTAGGGGTAGGTGGCGATCAGAGGAGTTGGTCAATGGAGTCGGGAAGAAGATAATGGACTGGAATAGACGCCGACATCGACCACATCCTCTTCACTGCGTCCGAGATCGTCACTCGCGTGTCAGACCTTGCCTTCGAAATGAAGGTGGTTGAGGCAGCTGGGGAGAGGTGCGGTGACTGGTGGGGAAACGACGGTGGTCGAGGCAGCGGGGGACTGGTGTGGTGACTGGTGGGGAAACGACGGTGGTAGCGAGCCGCGGTGGGTCGACGAGGAGGGTGTCAATGTGTTTGTACAGTAGAAGAAGGAAAAGGAGGAAGGAGGTGAACATGAGGCGGCTGTTGATTAGTGTAAATAGAATTTTAATTGTGGATTAGAATTAGGGATCAGGGATTGATGAGGAGAATTTGGGATTAGAGTTGAGAGATAGGAGATGACGGCTAGGGTTTTCGGATCTTGTTGTTTGATGACGACTAGAATTTTGGGATTTGATCGGGAGAGGGATGTCGGGAGGTGGAGTGATTCTGATGAAGACAAGAACCACCCCACCTCAACGACGAGGATCAAATTAGTATAGGCCTTATAAGACGACAGGCTCTGATACCATGTGAAAGTCCCTGCCACTATGCTAAAACTTCGAAGTTGTAGAAGGATTAGGGGAAATTGCACTTGTATTCCAACATACACGATTCACTTGCATTTGCATTCCAACATACACGATTCACTTGCATATTGAAGATTATATAGTGATGTTATTGATTTTTTTACTTTAAAAAGTACATAAATAGTAGTAGTATCTTTAATCTTTAATATATATAGATACCATGTGAAAGTCCCTGCCACTATGCTAAAACTTCGAAGTTGTAGAAGGATTAGGGGAAATTGCACTTGTATTCCAACATACACGATTCACTTGCATTTGCATTCCAACATACACGATTCACTTGCATATTGAAGATTATATAGTGATGTTATTGATTTTTTTACTTTAAAAAGTACATAAATAGTAGTAGTATCTTTAATCTTTAATATATATATATATATATATATATATATAAATTAATAATATAATAATCTCTAATATTATAATGGGAGAAGCCCTTAGTGTCATTTGTCAATCTACCAACATGTGCATCGCATAATATACAATATAACATCTCTAATCTCTAATCTATACTATTATTAAGCAAAGCCCCATTTTGGCGGCTTTTTATTATCATGCCCTCATAAACATAAAAGGCTAAACAAAATTTAGGGTTAATATCGGAGGTCAGAAATGTAATTTGAATGTATTGGAAAAATAATTCACATGCATAGATTTGCATGACTGTCTGCATAGTTTTTGAGAAAATAATTAATAGTATAGATTTGCATGTACTTGCATGCACAATTTATTCATAAATGTAATTTGCATGTATTAGGAAAATAATTAACATGCATAGATTTGCATGCCTGTCCGCATAGATTTGGAAAAATAATTAATAAAATAGATTTGCATGTACTTGCATGCACAATTTATTCATAAATGTAATTTGCATGAATTGAAAAAATAATTAACATGCATAGATTTGCATGCCTGTCTACAAGTATAGATTTGCATGTACTTGCATGCACAATTTATTCATAAAAAAGTTTCATCAAAGCCAGTAGGTCTAACACATGTATGCAAATATCAAAATGAATAAATTGTGCATGTCTGTCTGCATGCATGCATGCAACCTCTTCGGTGACCTGCCCCTTTCTCAAAATCCTACACACCTTTATAGACGTGCATCGCACGTGCATTATACTAGTATTATAATGAGAGAAGGCCTTAGGTACTGTTCTTTTTTTTGCCTGATTTACAGTAAGAGCCTCTTTTTAAGGTGTTCTTTTTCTATAAAAATAACCTCTTATAAAAATCTCTTATAAGAGATTTCTGTTCTTTTTTCACCTCTTACAAGAGTCTATATTACCCCAAAGTATAAAATTAGTGAGATGAAGGACAAGAAAAGATAAATTCAAATTACTAATATATAAACTAGTTTAATGGCAAGTTAAATTCACTTTTAATATAGACTTTGGGGTAATATAAACTTTTTAAGTGAGATGTTATTTGTCATGGAGGAGAAATACTATGTTAAATTTGGTTTCCCGTTAGATTACTCAAGCTGATTTGGTGGAGAAATACTATTTACTTAAGCTTATTTTGTTAGACATGTATATTCCCTTACTTCTTATGTGCTTAATGATCAAAGGTTTGGCTACGGCCAAATGCCAAATAACAAAAATAAATAAATAAAAAGACACAAGATTTATTTAAAGTTTAGTCAAAGCCATTAAATTCAATTGAGCACGGTTTGGGCAGTTAAAGAAAATATGACCCAAAACTTTTATGAATGAATGGTAATACTCTTGCGAATGCTAGGCATAGTCAAAGTGTAATTGCTCAAAACCTGCGAGGAATAAGTTTCCATAAAAAGAAATTGACATAGTGAGATATAATGAGACACCAAATTGAGAGAATTTAAACTGTTTGTTAAGAATAAAAACTTTGGGGTAATTTGAACTTTATAATATAAACGTTGGGGTAATATAGACTTTTTAAGTGATAGAAGTCTTATAAGAATTTGAAAGATGCTACTAGAAGTCTTTTAGGCTTATAAGAGATTTTGGAAAAAATGTCTTATAAGAGGTAAAAAAAAAGAACGCCTAAAAAAACTCTTGTAAGAGGTGGACCACCTCTTACAAGAGGTAAATCACTTATAAGAGGAGAAAAAGAACACTACCTTAATGTCATTTGTCAATCGATCAACGCGTATGACGCACGTATATAACTAATATTATGAAGGAAGTTTCAGGTTCAAGTTCTCACTACGTTGAGTTTTTATTTTTTATTTTTTAAATATTAAGATGTGCATTGTTCGTGCATAACTAATATAAAAGATGTCTCAGGTTCGAGGCCAGACTACGTCGAAATTTTTACATTAAAAAAATTTTATTTATTAAGACGTGCATCGCACGTGTAAATTACTAGTAATATTATAATGGGAGAAGGCCTTAGTGTCATTTGTCAATTACCAACACGTGCATCGCACGTGCATAACTAATATGAAAGAGGTCTTAGGTTCGAGTCCTCACTATGCCAGATTTTTTACTTTAATTTTTTTGTATATTGCCCATGCATCACATGTGTAAATTACTATCCATCTATCTATCTATTTATAATTTTCACGTGCGATGCACGTTTTGATAAAGAGTTGGAGTTAAACGTGCGATACACGTAAGTCAACAGTAATTAACACGCGCGATAAATACCTTAATTTTAAAAAAATGGAGCTAAATGGGCGATGCACATATTTTTAAAAAAATAAAAAGAAATTTTTTTGATGTATACGTGCGATGCACGTGTTGAAAAATAGATTTGAGTTGTACGTGCGATGCACATGTTTCTTTGGTGACAAAAGTGGCGTTTTTTTTTGTGACAAAAAATATTAAAAATTGTTTATTTGTGTTAAACTCTTCCATTAAATCGTAAGAAAATATTTTTTATTATAGATAGATAAATGGATAGTAATTTACACATGTGATGCATGTTTAATATTAAAAATAAATAAAGTAAAAAATCTGACATTGTGAGGCTTCGAACCTGAGACCTTCATATTAGTTATGCACGTGCGATGAACGTGTTGGCAGATTGAAAAATGACACAAGGCCTTCTCTCATTATAATATTAGAGATTAGAGATTAGATCCACAGTCGTTTGCTTTGGTCAAAAACTGCGCTGCAGTCGTTGGCCAAATATGCATATTATGCATATTCCGCTACAGGAGATTGCTATAAATGAGAATGGATATAAGAAATCTCTACTATTTTAATGGGAGAGTTGGGGTTGTAAACAAACAAACCCTAATTTTGTAACTGAGTAAACACGTGCAATATACGGCAAACTAAATCCACCAAACATACCCGTGTGATGCACGTGCAGCTCCTAAAAAAGGAATATTTTAGCAAATGCCCCCATTTAAAATGTGAAAATTAGCATATACCCCCACTATTTTTAAAAACTAAGAAATACTCCTATTTCTAATATTATAATGGGAGAAGACCTTAGTGTCATTTGTAAATATTTTGTCAATCTACCAACCCGTGCAATACACGTGCATAACTATTATAAAGGAGGTTCTAAGTTCAAATCCAGATTATGTCTAAATTTTTATTTTAAAAAACTATATTTATTAAGACGTGCATCGCACGTGCAAATTACTAGTATGGATAAATGAGAGACGGAGCTTGAAGTGCCGTCGCACCAAAAAAAATAATTTTTTAGTGGTCGGACGGCACTTCAAGTACCGTCGCACAAAAAATTTATTTTTTTAATGGTCGGACGGCACTTGAAGTGCCGTCCCTCCAAAAAAAAAAATTTAATTTCCTAATATAAAAAACCAAAAAAACCCACCTCTCCCTCGGACGGCACTTGAAGTGCCGTCCCACCCTGTAGGTAGTAATTTGCAATTTTTTGTAATTTTTTGTAATTTTTTCATAATTTCTGAAATTTTTTTGTAATTTTTATTTGCACTTCGAGAATGAATTTTCCCCTCGGACGGCACTTGAAGTCCCGTCGCACCTTTTTTTATAATTTTGTAATTTTTTTCCTCCAACGGAACATGACATGCCGTCCCACCGTTTTAAAATATTTTTTAATTTTTTTTCTTCTCCGACGGCACATGAAGCACCGTCTGTTATTATTTTAATTTAAAAAGGTAAAAAATAGCATTCAACGACTGCAGCAAAACGTAACTTTGCTATATTCATTTATCCATTTATGCATATTTTGACCCTCAGCGACTGTGGATGCTCGTAGAGATAATATAATATATTTTTACTTACTATGTAATGAAAGAGTTTGTCATAAATAAACAATTTTTAATATATTTGTCACAAAAGAAACACCACTTTTTTCATTAAACAAACATGTGCGTGCAACTCCAAATCTATTTTTCAACATGTACATCATACGTACACATCAAAGTTTTTCCTTCCTAATTTAAAAAAAATATGTGTATCGTCCGTTCAGCTCCAATTTTTAAAATTAAGACATTGATTGCACGTGCTAATTATTGTTGAATTACGTGTAATACACGTTTAACTCCAACTCTTTATCAAAACGTACATCGCTACGTTAAAAATACTAGTATATTTGTAGGGAACAATTAGATTTTGAGCTGATAGCTCATACAGAAAGCCTGAGGATGTGGGCCATGAGGGTTTAGCCATGTTGCCCATATACTTTCTTAAAAGGATAAAAAGGAAAATAAAAATATATTAAATAATAAATGAAAATCATATTAGCTAGCAGTCATTGAAAAAGGTTTAAAGTATATGTATGTTTTTCTGACATTAGATAGCTTGTTCAGATTTGCATACAAAATTTATAACAGTTGCATACAAGAACCAAAGATACACAACATAGAGAAATTTTTAAAGATGGAAAATATACGTAACAAAACTCATCATACACAACACACACACTCACACAAAACAAGTACAGATACCACAATATTTGAGACATCAAAATATTAAACAATGTTTCATGGCTTATGATGTCCTTTCGGATTGCGTATCGCCGAACCAAGAACATGATAGTTGGTGTACCGGCTAGGTGCTGATGGCGGTGGCCGGAACCCCTTAGGAAGGCACCCCTCAACCTCTCGACGACGAAAACGTTGGTGCAACTTTGTGCTTAGTTTGTTGTACTCATTCTCCCTATGTTTAGGACTCACTACTGCCCTAATTGGTTGTGGTAGTAGTAGTAGAAATACAATGAAAATGAAGGAGATGATAGAAAAGATGGTAGTAGTAGTAGTAGGCATTTGTGAAAATATTGACAAAATTGTTTAGATGTGATAAATAAAAAGCATAGAGTTAAGTTGGTTATAAAGGGCCTGCTTTTTAACTACACTCGTGAGTATTGGTGACAAACAGCTCATTGTTAGCTAGATAATAGTTACGCCAAAGGATTTGATTTGGATTGTGAGATGAAGAAGCTCGTGTTCATGTGTACCACTACTACTTCATGCATATGCATAAATGCCAAATATGGTAGCAGGTTGGACGGTCATACTGGATTTGTATATTTTTCTAAGAAGAACTGGACCTGATAAATCATACCGGTTATTTGGTTCCTACATAGACGGTGCCAGATTGTTCGTGTTGGAAAATGATTATTGTACTACTTTTGTACTAATAGACTCTACAGGAAAGGGGTCAATATTGATGGCGAGAATTGACTATCATATATTTTATGAAATAGGGCGACTTCTTCCTCCATCTTTTGAGCCATCAGATCTTCCCTGCTAGATCTCCCGATCCCCTTTCGTGTTGGAGTTTGATTCAAAACTAACGTTCACTTTTGAATTGTATGGCTATGCTTATTGGTAGGAGTAAGGACCAAGTAAATAGGAGTGGGCTTCTCCCAAATTCTAGTGTTTTTTGTTTCTCTTCTTCAGCCTATTTAAAGCTTGTATCCGATTAAATAAAATACAGAGCATTGATAAAAAATAACTGAGCACATTCTCCCTTGCTATTGTGTTGCTACTCTCTGCTATTTGGTCTTTTGATTTATGTTTGAGTTTAACATATTGGTATCAGAGCTTGGGTTCGTTTGAAGCTGGGAGCAAATCTTCATTGTAGGAAGCTTGCTACCGTTGCATTTGAAGGTTTGACACATGATACTCTAGTAAGTTATTTTTTTTTTTGGAGAAAAGGTACATTTATTTTTTGTACACCTGTTGTTTGTTTGAAGTTTTTTTTGGTTTAAAAATGAATATTGGAAATGGCCTCAATCTTTCACAAACTTTGATTCCTGTCTTTAATGGTGAAAATTATGGTTTTTGGAGTATCAAGATGAGAACTCTTTTCATTTCACAAGATCTTTGGGAGCTTGTTGAGAATGGTTTTGCAGAGACGGATAAGGCAGCAGAAATGAAGGATCTTCGTAAAAAAGATGCGAAGGCCCTACTCATATTGCAACAAGCGGTGAATGACTCCATCTTTCTAAGAATTGCTAATGCTCTGAAGTCAAACGATGCATGGAGAATTTTGAAGCAACAATATGAAGGTGATGGCAAGGTAAAGTCTGTCAAATTACAAACTCTTAGAAGTGATTTTGAAAATCTTTGTATGAAAGATACTGACACAATTGACGATTATTGTACCAAAGCTTCTACTATTGTTAATCAGTTAAGAACTCTTGGCGAAGAACTTAATGATAACAAAGTAGTAGAGAAGGTTTTGAGAACTCTTGTTCCTAAATTTGATCATGTAGTAGCTGCAACAGAGGAATCAAAGGATTTATCTACTTATTCTTTTAGTGCATTAACAAGTTCTCTTCTAGCCCATGAACAAAGATTAAACAGGACTGCAGAAAAGAGCGCTGAAAGTGCATTTCAAACAAGAGTTGAAAACACAATCAAGCCTATAGGAACACATCAAGGAAGAGGATTTGGAAGAGGTGTCTATCGAGGACATAACAAAGGTAGAGGCAGAGGAAGATCTGAATGGAACAGTGATAGAGGCAATCAAGGACGATCTGATTGGAACAATCAAAGAGGAGGCAACAATGATAGGGGCAATCATCACCAAAGCCACAAGGGAAAACAATGTCATTTTTGCAAAAGGTTTGGGCACACTGAAGCTTATTGCTATGCCAAAGCCAAACAACAAGTGAACTACATAGAAAAGAGAGGTGATGAAGGTAAAGAAGATGGTAATCTCTTTATGACTTGTTTTAATTCTGAAAGAAATAGAAGTAATGTTTGGTTTCTAGATAGTGGATGTAGTAACCATATGACAGGGGACAAAAAACTCTTTTGTGATTTGGATGAATCTGTCAAGACACAAGTTAGGCTGGGAAATAATGCAGTTATGCAAATTGAAGGTAAAGGAACGGTTGCAGTAAAAACAAAGTCAGGTATGGAAAAAATAATCAATGATGTTTTTTATATTCCTAGCCTTGCCCATAATTTAATAAGTGTTGGTCAATTGATTGCAAAGGGTTATTCAATTACTTTCAAAGAAAATATATGCTTGATTATGTCTAAAAATTCAGATATACCTACGTTAAAGATTCATATGGCTGAGAACAAAATGTTTCCTCTTGAAATTTCATGTCTTGATGATTATGCTTTAGTCTCTAATGTGAAGAATGAATCTCTGTTATGGCATTTGCGTTATGGACATTTATATTTCAATGGATTAAAGTTGTTAAGTCAAAAACAGATGGTTCTAGGCTTACAAGGAATTGAATGTGTTAATAATGTTTGTGAAGGTTGTGTTTATGGAAAACAACATCGTTCATCTTTTCCTGTCGTAAAATCATGGAGATCTACTAAGCCTTTAGAACTTATTCATGCTGACATTTGTGGTCCAATGCAGACTTTATCATTAAATAAGAAAAGATATTTTTTGCTCCTTATTGATGATTTTTCTCGAATGAGTTGGGTATATTTTTTAACAAAAAAGTCTGAAGCATTTGCTAAGTTTCAAGAGTTCAAGGCATTAGTTGAAAATCAAAGTGGACATGCTATAAAAATCCTCAGAACTGATAGAGGGGGAGAATTTTTATCAACTGAGTTTAACATTTTTTGTAAGAAAAATGGTATATGCAGGCAGCTTACAGTGAAGTACACACCTGAACAAAATGGAGTCGCCGAGAGAAAGAACAGAACCATTGTAGAGATGGCTCGGAGCATGATGAAAGAAAAGAGTCTTCCTAATGATTTTTGGGCGGAAGCTGTAGCAACTTCAGTATATCTTCTAAATCGCTCGCCAACAAAAGCTGTACAAAATATGACACCATATGAAGCATGGTTTGGAAGAAAACCAGGAGTAAGTCATCTCAAGGTATTTGGTTGTATTGCTTATGCATTTGTTCACCCTCAAATTCGTAGAAAGTTAGATGATAAAAGTGAAAAATGCATTCTTCTTGGCTATAGTAGTGAATCAAAAGCTTATCGATTATATAATCCGATAACCAAGAAGTTGATTATTAGTAGAGATGTGATATTTGATGAAAATGCTAGTTGGATGTGGAATGATAGCCAACAGGTTCAGAAGATTGGTGAAGGGCAAAACTCACCCATACCACATCCTTCAAATGAAGAAGTTGTGACTCAACCAACATCTTCGACATCGATCGCATCTCCATCAGCAAGTGCTTCTCCTATAAATAGAAGTCCTCCAACATCTTCGACATCGATCGCATCTACATCTGCAGCTCCAACAAGTACTTCTCCTATAAATAGAAGTTCTCCACCTTCTGATGAAGAAAGTCCTCCAAGAAAGGTAAAATCCTTGTCAGAGATTTATGCATCATGTCAATTTGCTTTAATGGTTGCAGAGCCAATTTGTTATGAAGAAGCATATGGAAAAGAAGAATGGGAGACTTCCATGAAAGAACAAATTACCGCAATTGAAAAGAACCAAACATGGGAGTTGATAGATTTGCCCCCTGGAAAAGATGCAATCGGGGTAAAATGGGTGTACAAGATAAAATATGACGGAGAAGGTAATGTTAAAAGGTATAAAGCACGTTTAGTTGCTAAAGGGTATGTGCAAGTCTACGGTGTAGATTTTTATGAAACTTTTTCACTTGTTGCTCGTTTAGAAACTGTTAGACTAATTTTAGCTTTTGCAGCTAAAAAAAGATGGGATGTATTCAATTTGATGTTAAATCTGCATTTCTAAATGGATATTTGAATGAGGATGTCTATGTTGAGCAGCCACAAGGATTTGTGGTCAAAGGAATGGAGGAGAAAGTCTATAAACTCAAGAAGGCACTATACGGATTGAAACAAGCACCACGGGCATGGTATAGTCGTCTTGACTCTTATCTTCTTAAACATGGATTTCATAGAAGTGATAATGAACCTACACTATATGTGAAGACACAAGGTAAAGATAAAATACTTATTGTTTGTGTATATGTGGATGACATAATCTACACGGGTTCTTCTCTATCTCTTATTGAAAACTTTAGGACCATTATGATGACTGAATTTGAAATGTCAGATATTGGATTGTTGCAATATTTTCTTGGTCTTCAGGTCCAACAAACATCAGATGGTATTTTTATTTCTCAAGAGAGGTATGCTTTCAACCTTCTCAATAAAATTCAGATGCAAAATTGTAAAGGATGTTCAACCCCAATGAATGCAAATGAGAAGCTGGTTCTAGAAGATGGCACAGAGAAAGCTGATGAAAAATACTTTAGAGGGCTTGTTGGTGGATTAATGTTCTTAACTCACTCTCGTCCTGACATTGTGTTTGCAGTAAGTCTGATATCAAGGTTCATGCATAATCCTTCCAAACATCATCTTGGAGCAGCAAAACGTATTCTCCGCTACGTTCGAGCAACCACGAACTATGGGATCTGGTATCATCCTTCCTCTCATTTTAATTTAGTTGGTTTTACTGACAGTGATTGGGCAGGTTCCTTAGATGACCGGAAGAGTACAAGTGGATTCATTTTCAACCTTGGTTCGGGTACGGTTTCATGGATGTCAAAGAAGCAAGAAAGTACCGCCTTATCGTCTTCAGAAGCTGAGTATGTTGCTGCGACATCTACTGTCTGTCAAGCTATGTGGATGAGAAGAATCATGGAGGATTTGTTCGAGATTCAGACATCTCCAACACTTGTATACTACGACAACAAGGCGGCAATATGTATGGCAAAGAATCCGTCCTTCCATGGCAGAACAAAGCATATTGAGCTCCGTTACCATTTCATACGTGAGGTTGAACTGAAGTTCTGTCCTACAAATGATCAAATTGCCGATGGATTTACTAAAGCACTATCTTACGAGAAGTTTTTCAAATTCAGAAAGCTTCTTGGTGTAGTAGATTTTGAATCAAGGGGGAGTGTTGGAGTTTGATTAAAAACTAACGTTCACTTTTGAATTGTATGGCTATGCTTATTGGTAGGAGTAAGGACCAAGTAAATAGGAGTGGGCTTCTCCCAAATTCTAGTGTTTTTTGTTTCTCTTCTTCAGCCTATTTAAAGCTTGTATCCGATTAAATAAAATACAGAGCATTGATAAAAAATAACTGAGCACATTCTCCCTTGCTATTGTGTTGCTACTCTCTGCTATTTGGTCTTTTGATTTATGTTTGAGTTTAACATTTCGCGCTTCATTAAAGTTTCTCCTCTTCTCCCTTTCTACAAACCCTTTTCTTCTTAGCGCTTCTCCCTCCGTTATCAGTGCTGAAGTTCCCTCCCCCCTCTGGTTCTTGGTTAGACGCCTTTGCCAGATCCAGATCCAGATCTTGCCGCTTTTCTTCCCTGCCGCCTTCTTCTGAGGTGAGGGTCCTCTCCTCCTTCTGGTCCTTGGCTAGTTGTCGTCACTAGATCCAGATCCAGATCTCGCCGACGAATTTCACAGCGGGTCCAGCTCGATTTCTTTCCGCTTTGGTACCTTTTCCTCTAGCTTCTCAGCGATCCCTCTCAGGTACCGGAACCTCGGTTCCACACAGTTTGGTAGTTCGCCGTGACATTGTAAGTTTGCTCGTTATTCCTTTCCTTTTTTTAGCTATTTTCGGTTTTGTTTTGCTGTTTATGCCTGATTGGTGCTCCCCTCTGGGGCGTGTGTGTAGTTTTCTTTAGTGTATCTTCTCCTCTTTGAAAATTCCCTCTAGCATTGGGTGAGTGGTGTTTCACTCCTCTCACCAGTGCTGTTGCTCCATTATTGGAGCTTGTGTTTTTCTCCTGGCTCTTATCTCCGCCTGTGCGCTTTATTCTCGGTGGTCTCTCCTTCCTGCGCTCTCAGTAGCGATCATCCGTCTCTACTCCCCACCTCATTCCCCACCATCGTTATTGGCATTCATTGCCTTCTCACTTTGATTGTTACCAGTTTCTTCATTTTCCCACTTTTCTCAGCTTCTTTCTTCCTGTATTTTTTCGATTGTGGGCCATCTATGCGGTTTGGCCCATGGACCTTTCGTGGGTGGAAGTAGTTAAAAAGAAAAAAAAATTGGTTGAAATTCCCTCTCTCCCCCCTTCTACTCTTCGTCCTTCGATGGACGGGCGGCTTCGGCCCCTTTAAGGCCCAACTTCACGAAGTTTCCACCGATCTCTTCATCTGCCTCTTCCCGCTCTGCAGCCTCTCCCTTTCATGCTCTTCCTTCTCACTCCTCTTCTCACTCTCTTTGCTTTCGGCCTGTGTGCTTCCGCTGCTTTCAGTACGGCCATATCAAAATCGATTGCCCTAACAAAATGAAATGCATTTTCTGCCTTAAAGCTGGGCATGCTAAGCAGCGATGCTTCGCTCTCCAAAAGATCTTAGGGCTCCCAAGAGGATCGCCTATTTCAGAGCAAGTTCTTAGCGTGGTTGATCTCACTGCACTTCGCAGTAAGTTGCCTCCCCCCAAATCTTCTACCCCTCAGCAACTTCCTCCGATTTCCACCTCTCCGCTGCTCCCCGCTCCTCCTCTAGTTCATCGCCTATGCGATACCTCCCTTCCCCCTCCTCCGGCCTCCTTGGAGCCCCCCAGCCGTATCCCCAAGTAGTCCGTCACCCAAGTCTTCCTCCCTAAGGCTGACCTGACGGATCGATTGAAGTACTTTGGTACCTATGGAGCCATCTCCTTTACTGGAGGTTCTGTGCCCTTCTACACTCTAAGCTCATTCCTCAGCAATTTCTGTAACATCAAGGATTGGGATTGGGTTCTCTACAATTGTTCTAATGGCGACATGGTCATCCGATGTCCATCTCCAAAGATGCTGGAAGATCTTATTGCGAATCCGTCCCTTACCATTGGTGACATCTCCCTCTCTGTTCGTCAATGGGTGCAGATCCCCCTCCCTTTGAAGGACCTCAATTCCTCTGACCTTAAAGTTTCGCTGGTAGGGCTACCTCCTTTTTGCGACTCGCTCCGATTAGTAGGAGATATGGCCAAGTGCATCGGTGACATTGTTAGCATCTCTTCTAAGGCGAGGCTTGCCTCTGGCAGTTTGCAAGTCGAGGCCATATTTCGATGCACCAATCGCCCTAATCGTATTGAAGCTTTCTGTTTAACTGACGGCATTTCGTCGTTCACTGTATCGGTTCATTATCACGATCCTATTACCACTAGTGAAATCCCTCCTCTCTCACACTCAGGGACTGCTGCTCCAGCCTTTGGCTCTGACCTCTCCTCCTCTTTTCACCCTGGTGGTGCGTCTTCTTCTAAAGGAAAGAGCGCGGTAGCGAAAGTGGGTAGTTTGAATGCCGCTCGCAGTAAGTTCTCTTTTCCCCGCAGGCCGGCAGTTTCTCCTTCTTTACCGAAGATTTCTCCGACCAAAGCCCCAAACCTAGTTTGGATTAATCCAGAGCTTCAAGCTGCGAAAGGAGCTTCTTCGGCTCCTGTGCCGACCTCTCTTCCTTCTGACGCTGCCTTCCCCCGTCCACCCAAGCTCCCGCAACCAGCTTTACCTTCATCCTCTACGGCTCTGGAGACTTCCCCTCCCTCTGCTAAGAGTAAGGATCCTTCCTCTGGCTGGCCAGCGTGGGAAGTCAATCAACACTTTGCGTCGGACTGGGAAAGATTTCAACAGCTCGCACACTTTCCCACTCCGAGGAAGTCTGACCCTGCTCTCTCCCCTTCAAAGACCAAGCTGTTATCATCCAACAAAGATTCAGTTTGGATGGATCAAGACCCCCTACTCTTAGAGGAAGAAGCTGATCTTGCGCGTGGATGCCAATCCAAGCAGGTATTCCCCTGCACTGCTTCTTTGTTTTTCCCTATTGCGGTGCACTTACTTGCGGAATGTATTTTTAAGTTATTTATTTTGGGCTTCTGGCCTCTGGCATTTACTGTGCCGATTTCTCCATCACCCAGTTTTGGGTTTTTCCCATTCGGGACTTCGTTCCGAGGTTGGATGTCTCCAACGCTTGTGACGAAGGTCCAGGGTATTTTGGGGCTCCCTCCCCCTTTCACCCTCAATCCCTCCCCTTGCCCTTTCTCGGACTCCACGGGAAACATCATATCCCCTCTCGACACTACTCATTCGCCATCTTCGGATGTCGTGACTTTATCCTCCCCTCCCTTACAGGAGGTTGGGACTCCTGTCTCAAAGCTTGTGGTGCCCTTAAGGGTGCCCCATCGTATTATCAGATCCAGTGCGCGACTTAAGGCTAAAAAAAGACGGGCCATTGATGAGCGTAGCTCACCTGATAGATTTAGTCCGAATCCGATCTTTAGCGACCGCCAGTCTCCCTTGTCTGCCCAGTCTACCCAGTCTACTCTCAACCAGTTAGGGTCCATTTATAGTACCGTGTTTGATTCGATCTCTAATAGCGAACTTGCCACCTTGGCGCAGACTTTGGGATTCCTTATTGACCCATCTGACTCCCCTTGCCTTAACTCCCTCAGGAAGAGGGAACGTCGTAGAGTTCTGGAGCATCTTAGTGCCCATGATTAGTGTATCATGGAACATTCGTGGGCTTCACTGCCCGTCCAAACAATGGGCGATCTATGATTTAATCTCTTCTTCTCGCTGTGACATTATTTCCATCCAAGAATCCAAATTGGAATCGCCCTCCCCCTCAACCTTGAGAGCCTTAGGTGGATCCATGATCGCCAAGTGGATTTCACTTGACGCTATTGGTTCTAGGGGAGGGATCCTCTTTGGCTTCAAGGAATCGTGCTTCTCGCTTGTCGCAGTGCAACGTCTTAATTTCTTCCTTATCGTCCAACTGCTATGGACTACCTTTAACTGTCCCCTCACGGTCATTTCGGTATATAGTCCCTCTACCCCCGAGAGGAGGCCCTCATTCTGGAGCGAATTCCTTTCATTACAAAGGTTGTCCAGCGACCTGTGCATTTTTTGTGGTGATTTCAATGTCACCCGATTTGTTTTCGAAAGGTCTAACCCGACCCTCTCTAATTCCCAATCTTGTATTTTTAATGACTGCATCCGGGAATTACAATTATCCGATTTACCGATCTTTGGCAGATCCTTCACTTGGTCCAACCAACGTGATCCCCCAACCTTTGCTAAACTTGATCGCTTCATGGTCTCGCAAGCTTGGATTTCTCGATTTCAACGCTCTTTTGCTCAGGCCCTGCCCAACCCCTGTTCGGATCATGTCCCGATCGTTCTCTATTCCAACTTTTCATTCAAACAGCAGCACAAATTTCGTTTTGAAAAGCTCTGGCTTCAAGATCAGCTTTTCGTCAGTCTTGTGGTGGAATGCCTCGCCTCTGTCACCGGCTCTTCTGGGCTGGGTAACATCCTGCTAAAACTCCATGCTATCAAACATGGCTGCAAAATCTGGCGTTCTGAGAGACAGAGCAATACTAATTTCCTCAAAACCTTCCTTCTTCAATCCATCGAGTCCATCAACAAAATGGAAGAGTTTGGTCCCTTGCCTGAATCTTTTAGATCGGAACGTCGATCTTGCAAGCAAGATTACGCCGATATCCTCCATCAAGACCATATCAAATGGGCTCAAAGAGCTAGGGCTAGGTGGATGAAAGAGGGTGATGCCAATACGGCTTTCTTTCAGAATTTTGCCTCCCATAGGCAACGTCGCAATCGCATTTCCTTCATCTCCGTTCAGGGAGTGGATCTCAACACCGAGGGAGATATTCACCGGGAATTTCACTCTTTTTATAAAAATCTTATTGGGATGCCCAAACATCGCTCTATAGAGCTTGATTGGTTCCAACTTTACGGCAACCAATCTCTCGACCTATCTTCTCTCGAGGCCCCTTTCTCTCTGGAAGAAATTAAAGCAGCGGTTTTTGCCTTAAAAAGTGATTCCGCTCTGGGGTCGGATGGCTTCCCTGCATTCTTTTTCCAAAAATTTTGGGATTGGCTTAAGGAAGATCTTTTTAAGATGTTTCAGGACCTTCATCAGGGTAGTTTTTCTTTTGATTGCATCAATTATGCGCACATTGTGCTTATCCCCAAAATTGCGGGAGCACATTTCCTGACTAACTTCAGGCCCATCAGCTTAATCAATACCTCTTTTAAAATCATTATGAAAGTCCTTTCGACAAGGCTGAGTGCGATCATTTCTCCTTTGATCGACTCGGCACAATCGGGTTTCATCAAGGATCGATTTATCCTAGATAGTGTGGCGTCTGCTCAGGAAATCATCTCCCTTTGTCATAGATCTCAAACGGAAGGCATTCTCCTCAAACTTGACTTTCAAAAAGCCTATGACAACGTTAATTGGGATTTTCTTCTGGACATTCTAACCTATCGAGGGTTTGGTCCCAAATGGATTTCGTGGATTAGATCCAGCTTGTACTCGGGTACCTCTTCGTTATTTATCAATGGTTCGGAAGGTCACAAATTCAAAATCAAATGTGGCCTCCGTCAAGGAGATCCTCTCTCATCCCTTCTCTTTTCCCTCGTTGCCGATGTTTTTAGCAAGCTCCTTAGGCATGCTTGGAACTCGCATATGATTGAGGGTCTCGGTCATTCTCCCCACTTCGAAGGCATTCTAAATCTGCAATATGCAGATGACACTATTATTTTCACTAAACCAGACACCCATTCCCTTCGGAATCTCAAACTTCTCCTTTACTGCTTCGAATCGGCCTCTGGGCTTTCGATCAATTTCCAAAAATCTTCGGTCCTTTGGCTGGGTGGATCCCCCAACCGACAAGCGGAGATCTCCAATTTCTTTAATTGCCCCTCAGCATCCTTCCCAATCACTTACCTTGGCATTCCCCTTAGATGGGGCAAGCTGCATAGATCGGACTGGTTTCCACTTATTGATAAAGTGGAAGCCAGGCTCAATGTGTGGTCAGGTAAAATGCTTTCCCGAGGTGGTAGATTAACCCTCATTAATTCGGTGCTCTCCGCCATGCCTCTTTATTGGATGTCTTTCTACTACCTCCCCTCCTGGGTTATAAAAAAGATTGATCAAATTAGAAGCAACTTTTTCTGGTCAGAATCTTATTCCTTTAAACCAGGATCCCACCTTTGCCAATGGAAAATGATTTGCACCGCCAAATCGGAAGGAGGGCTTGGTGTTCTGGATCTTAGAAACCATAACATCGCCCTCTTAGGTAAATGGTTATGGCATCTTCATTGTCGTGACAACTTACCCTGGATTCAGTGTATCAAGGATTATCGTTCTCGCTCCCCATATTGGTGGGAGTTCCCTGCGACTGTTAATCGCCTAGCCTCCCCCTTCTGGAAAGGTGTCTGGAAGGCATCAGCCGCTTTCCACTGTAGCATCTCTCGTATCTGTGCAGACGGTTCTAGAGCGAAATTTTGGACGGATCTTTGGATCGGTAACATCAAACTATCATCTGGGTATCCCTCTTTATTTCTTCTGGCTGCCGAACCGTCTGCAACAGTTGCAGAGTCTTTTACGTTGATCGACGACACTCGACATTGGATCATTCCTTTTCTGATTGACCTCCCACCATCTCTATCCGAGATTTTTAATGATCTCATCTCTCATCTCAATAACTCTGAATGGAGGCCTAGTGTGGGCATTGCTTGGCGCTGGACTGTTTCTGGTTCTTTTTCTGTTAAATCCTTTTACAGCTTTCTTAACTCTAGGGGCGTTCAATCATCGGTTGTTAATTTTATTTGGGACTCTGCCGCTCCCCTTAAGGTGAAGATCAATTCGTGGCTGGCATATTATAGTAAACTGCTCACTGTTGAAGTTCTTAACAGAAGGAATTTAGCGTAGGGGCAACTTTGCCCGCTATGCGTTCACCATACGGAAGATGTTAATCATCTATTTGTTCAGTGCCCTTTCAGCCTCCCTTTATGGAGGATCTGTTCTCTAGCGTGGAATACAGGATCTACCCCCCCCCCCCCCCCCACCTTAGTTGATGTTTGGTCCTTAAAACCATCGGATGCTAGATTCTCTAGCGCGTGGATGTTGTCTGTTCATATTATCATATGGATTATTTGGAAAGAAAGGAACAAGAGAGTGTTTGAACATCGCTGCTCCTCCTCTCTGACTTTGATTGATGCCTTCCTTTTCTTGTTCAATCTCTGGAGCGCAGGCCAGTGTTACAAAGGTAGAGCTTCTCTTGATAATCAGATATTATTTGACTCTGTTCGTTGTCTCTATAACTTGCAAGCTTTACTTCCTCAGCATTAATTCTCATAAGTGTTTCACTCTTTTTAATAATTTCCCCAGCTCTATTTTTTATTAAGTGCTTATTATTCTTAAATGCTTTAATCTTCTTCTTCACTAGCTTTATACGCTTTATTTCTCCAGCGTTATTTCTCTTCAGTGCTTAACTCTTTCTGTTTTAATTCCCCAGCATTTTTATTCTTGAATGCTTATTATTCTGAGGTTCTTTACTCTATTTCTTCACTGGCTTTATATGTTTCCTCACCCTGTCTCCTTCGCAGGTCTGATCCCTTTTGCTGGCGTCTTTGCCTTTGGCTGTGATGTTGCAGTGTTTCCAACTTTTGGTTCCTCTGGATTTTAGCTTGGTTGGCGGTTTATCTTCTTCTTCCCCGCTCCTCTTTTCTCCTTTTGGGTTGTCTATAAGCTTGAACTTTGGATGTATGGGCATGCTGGCGATTTTCCTGTACCCTTCGGGGTTTATAATTTATGCTACGTTTTCTTCCGCTTATGCGGCTTTTTGTGTTTCACTATGTGCTATGTCTAATATAGTTTGTGGATTTGCCTGATCGGTTTATCTTAGGATCTGATTTGTATCTTTTTTTGTGCTCCGTTTTCATTTTGGTGCATGTTTCTTCTTCAGCTCGGTTGTTTGACTGTTCTGATCTTTGGCTGATAATAGTATGTGGAACATCTCTTTTTTTCCTTGAGTGGCTTGGGGCATTATTGGCTTTGTGCAACATTTTGCAGTAGCGTTGTGTTAGTTCCGACGCTGTCCCTTTGCAGGTATCAAGTTGGCACTGATGTGTCGGTGTCCTGATGTTGTTTGGCACCCCTGCCTCTGGTTTTCGTTGATTTCCCTAACGCAGGGCAGCATCCCGTTTGTCAGGTGGCCCTGATGCTTCGCTGTTGCTTTAACGTTCCTCTGGGCCTCGCTGTCCCCTCCCATTCTCGCTCTTTGTGGTCTTCCACACCTGCGGCTCGTCATGCAGTGCTCTGTTGTTGAATTATGTCTTCCATTCTCTGCTTGCAACCTGTTTCGCGCGCCGCTTCAGTTGCTCCCGGTGCCAGCTGCCAGCATCGCCCCTTCCTTTATCCTAGAGAATTTTTTTCTTGTACAGTCTCATCCTTGTTATAGTTTGATATTATGCGTCTTTTGTGAGGTTTACTTCTTGTAAACTATGTACTGTAAATTACTTTTGATTTATATATAAATTCATTTTGGTGTGGTTGGAGTCGAGAGACTCTATCCGTTCTCTTCAAAAAAAAAAAAAATAGACTCTACAGGATGCATACAACAGACAAGGATGGAAAGCAAGTATTATACATTTTCATAATCACAATGCAGTCAACATGCAATTTGCTTGTAGGAAACCTTTGGTAGTCTGATATTGCATCTTATCTCACTCATTACCAAACTCAAACAACGAATAAACCAGATAAAAAGCTTCATGGAGTTTGAACAATCCAACTCATCTATACCAATTATCAAATATAAATATGAAAGGAAAACACAATGTTCTATGCTCTTAACATCTATTTAGTTAAACAACAGGGTCACTTAATATATGTTGCATTCAGCTCTCTGAGTGATAAGTTTTACCACTATGTTTTTGCTAGAGAACTTTGACAACTGAAGATAATAACCCCAAATTTCAATTTATACAAATGTAAATCTAGATCCAACACAAATGAGCAGTTTTTAACCTGATGAAGAATGAAGAAACTTCTGTTATCAACCCCCCCTCCCCCCCCCTTCCACAAAAGCAAAACGCATTTCAGGAAAACCTATGGTCTTGGCAATTTCATTTACCTTCTTTGCACTGGTTTGTACAGCACAAGAGTGACATACTTAGCTCGATACCTGTGAGTGATTCCCAAAGCTAAAACTGACCTTGGAGACTCGCGGTTCTCTATATAGAGATGGTTAAGAATGACATTTTGAGGCACCGGGGCACTACCAAACGCATCTTGATTTGGTAGCATGCCCATCACATGACTGTGCAAATGAGGAGGAACAAGTGGAGGATCTTGAGCTTCTTCTTCAATCCCAGGAATAGGATTGTTATAGCTGGATTCCGGTGATCTTAAAAATTCAAATCCGACTACAGGCACTCCTTCCTGCAAGAAGTTTGAATTTCATTATATATACTGGATTCTCAACTAAGCTTGATCTTTCTACATATTGAAGCAGCTTACACTGTTTTCTCTGGCTGGGGCATCCATGACGTCAACTGAAATATAGTGGCTGAGAGGCAAGAGGAATGATAAGCCTGTAAAACACATAAGCTCATTTCAACTCAATCAGGTGGCTATTTTGAAAAAGCACCAGAGTAGCAAATAATAAAATAATCCCAAATTAAGCAATTCAACAGAAAAAATAAATTAAATGTATCAGATTACTGTAATATGAGTATCTTGAGTTCCTGATTAAAATTACAAAAGAGATGATGCAACAATAGCTAGAAACTCGTCATTCTTCAGCACATGCTTTTCGTCTTCTAGTATCAAGTGATAAGTTGTGTTTGCATAATTACTGAATTTGTACAATATGAAATTTATGAAAAAAACAAAAATTATGCCTTATCGTTTGATAGCAGGACATATTCTTGCAGCTCAGAGAAATAGTATCAGTTATTATGTAAGAAAACAAAGAATCCTAGGCTCAATAAGGTGTGGGAGAAATTTTATTCAAATTCCCACGATAGTGCCCATGACGGGAAATTTAGCAACCCGATATTGTTCCTAATACTGAAATTTTGAACCTTGGTTTTACTACCCCCCTTATATATATATATTAATATTTTTATTTACTATTTTATTTTTGCATTTAAATATTAAGGAGAAACATGATATTGCCTCCAAGGTCATCAATCATCATTCATCAAATGCATCTTCTTCCGCACCAGATAAGGATGATGACGAGAAAACATGACATGGAGGAAACTTGAATAACGAACGAGTTGACTGAAACCAAGGACAAGTTCAAAACCAAGATTAAATGCATGAAGAACGCGAAAATTCTCATAGAATTGCATGATGTCCAAAGGGCAAGGAGCGACAATCAAGTAAGAAAACATAGAGCCGTTGAATGTTTCATCGTCACACTAGGATACTTCACTTTCAAGTTGGAATGGTAACTAAGACGAGGTAGAAGAGATAAATGGGGACTATCAAAAATACAAAATTGGGTTTTCTTTTGCATAAAGAGTTTGCTAGGACTTACTAATTATAGTTTATCATGTCATGTTAATTGGGATTGCAAAAATTTCAGTATTTTTAATTTTACTTACTTTTGACAGTTGTTATTAAGAATTTGAAACAAATAATGATGCTTAATGCTTTATTATGTCCGTTTCATCTTTATGTCAATTACTTTTCTACTTTTGATTTTCAATTTAAAATGCGATATCGCACACAATTTTTGTTGTTTCTACTTAGTTTTTTGTTTGTTTGTTTTACTTTGGCCTCTCATGGCTTTCATTTTCTTCTATTCACATAACTAAATGTATTTACTTTGAAATTTGAACTTTATGTAAAGTGAGATTTTTATCTTTCTAATATCAATTTTATTGATCCAATTCCAAGTACGTAATCATACAACTTACCATGCCTTTATTTAATTTGTAAGGAGTTAATAGAGTTAATTATGATTATAACTGAATATTTTTATCAATTTCATGTGTTACTGTGTTAGACAGCATAAATACCTACTATTTTTGCATACATCTTCTAGCATTTTAATCTGATAGATGACATTTTCAACATACCAACTTTCATTAGCTTACTAGTATTAATTTATATATAGAGTATACAATAAAAACAACTGATATGGTAGCATATCACAGAGATGTAGTCCAATATCGGCTCTCCGACACTAAAAAACCCAATCTGATAACTACCATTATTGTTTTATGACTGCCCCCTCAAGGTGTGATTTTTTTCCAAAACAAGTGCACCTATGCTGTTCCCCAAGTGGTGAGACATCTTCTTTAAACGATTGCCAATTCCATGTTGTCAAGAAATAGCCTGGCTGGCCGGGAACTTCATCTCTCTAAGTTGCCTTTCTAAGTGAAAGCTGGTACGTTATGTGATTTTGCTTTACAAATTTTTATCAAGAATTCATGATATCATCCTCTGTTATGGAAAGCTGAAACCCTTCAAGCATCAAGGATGACCCAAAATGGAAACCCATACAGATCACCAATTAGGTCACAAACAAGGGCTGATGCAAGGCCATCTAATAAAGGGTCTCCATATTACAAATGTGGTATATAGGCATATACTGCAATAAAAAGACATTTATAGCATTAACTGCATATGCTCCATACATTGAGAATATATAGTTTGGTCAATCAGAACAATGACCGGAATCCAAAAATACCAATCAATTCAGAAAAGACCCACAAAAATAAGACCATCTAATAGAGCTTACATGTTACAGATGGATACCAATTATAACATAATGAAGGGTTGACATAAGGCTATCTAATAAAGGGACCAATACATGTGATAAATGCCGTATATTGACACATATGTGCTCCATGCATAGAAATATGTGGTATGGTCAGTTAGGAGTCAAAGGGTGGGACCAACAAATATAAGGAAGCATAAATTTAAAAGAAATTGTAAAAAAATAAGAATTCCGTAAAGGTCAACATAAAACATAAAAGTAGTTACCAAAACCTGATGACAATTTTAGTATATTAGTAAGATTTATATAATAAAAATAATTAGTTTTGACAGTTAACATTGAAAACATACCTCAAATTTCTTGTGTGCTAATGCAATCTCTATCACTCTGAGTTAATAAAGGCCTCTAAAATTCTTTAAACAAGTTTATGAAAACCCCTAGCCGAAGCATTGCTCTTCTAGGATCACTGTACGTGTAAAATCCACCATATTTTTTACCATAAATGTCAGTCAAATAGGGATCATACTGTTGTATTGTTTCTCATGTTATTTGTACAGTTACATAAAGTTCTGTAATGTATAAAGTATCAGATCATATCATGTCTTGAAAGATAATTTATCACATGGGAAAATAAATATGTAATTAAACATGCATTCATATATCATCAATATAAAAGCAAAAACAAAACAATAAATAATTAAGATCAAGGAAAACACTTAGTTGTAGTGGATACAAGCACAGTGCTTGTATAACTCTTTGAACCTATATCAAATAAACAAAGACTGAAACAACCCATTTATTTGAACATGAGACAATATAATTGAACTATACACAATGTTTCTCGTAACAAAAGAAAATTAAATGTCGGAGTGCGAAGAAGATTAAATAAGTCACTCGGAAAAAATATTAAACCTATCATTCGTTTCAAAAATAGCAGAACTATAATCATCTAGCCAACCTTCCTTTTCTCATTGGATTGAATCGCTATGGAACACAACCCCAACAAGTGTTTAATAAGATGAAAAAACATATAATTTTTGGTGTGATATCATTTGACTAAAGATCATTTTAACCGTGCATTAAATGTCACAAGCTAGACAATAAACACTATTTTGGTCATAAAATTCTCTAATGATCAGTGCATGAAATTATGAAACTTCAACATATCCTTGAACTTGTCTAGACATTTAGATCAAGTTGAACAATTCAAATCACCCATTAAAAGGCTCTACCATAGTATTTCTATGAAGCTCGGCCTAAAAATTCAACCCTAACTAAGGCTTAGTTATATATGCGTATGGGCTGACTTGATTCACAATGTAGAAATGGAGATGTTCAAACAACACGAGCGAAGCTCAAGCTATATCAATCAAGCTAAAGAATAAATAAGAGCAAGAGAACCCAACCTCCAAATCTTATAAAAACATGTTCATCAATATATTTGTAACTCATTATAAAATTGCAAAATGGTTAATTTAATTCTTACCCACTTGCAAATTCATCATTATTACAAATTCTATACTACTCTTCTTCTGGTCATGCCCACTTGCAAATTACAAAGATGGTCATCTCATTACAAAGATTTATATTAGGTCCAGAATGTTGAACCCAAATTCAACCATCTAAACTTTGGGCTCAAACCTTAAGCCCAAAGCCCAGTTGATCCAGAACATTTTTTGGTCGGATCCAAAGTGTTAGAACCCGACAAAGGTGACCGCTTTTCAAAGGAAACGAAAATCCTAAGAGTCCAAATCCTTCATCAATTTCAAGCGAGCTCATCCATACTAACTCTCTCTCTCTCTATGCAATTGGTGGTGACCGATCAGCGATTCACCGGTGGTCAGTAAGTTACCTCCTACTTCAACCTTTGTAATTACATCTTATTCCATTCGCAATTTCCTCTTTTTTGAACAAGAATTAGTCCAGTTTGGGTTTCTTTTATGTGATTGCCAATCATTCTCTTGTTTGTGCTTAATTTGTTGTTAGTGTTGATTGTATGATTAAATAGATTTATATTTGGTAATGGTAGAGAAGGATGAAGAGTAAAAAGTTTGTGAATTGTGATCGTGTAGAAAGGAATAGAGAGCATTAAAGATAGATTCTTGGGTTGCTTATGTTTATAAATGAAAATGGGACGAGTTGATTGTTGAGGCCTTGTGTACCTTGTGATATGGTATTTACAGTAAGTTACAGCTTCGGAATGACGGTGTAGTGGTGGGAATTTTCGAATGTTATCAGAGGGACCTAGGTTCGAACCCCACCAAATATGCATATAAAAAATAGTCTAAATATAAAAGGTTCAAATCCTACAGGACATACATATTAAATGCGGATTGAAAAGGGTACCAGTGTGCACAGACATTTAAAAAAAGGCTAAATGTAAAAAAAAACATCAGCCTTTGCCACAACTTTGAATTATTCAGTGTAGTGGCAACGACTTTTTCAAAGTAGGACACTTGATAGTTTATGATGAGTTGGATTGAGATTTATATAGGTTTAAAGCTTGACGAGGAAACACTCGTTATTACTAATATAAAATCCAAATTTGCTTTACCTTAATTTTTGGTTCATTAAAAAACATATGTAAACTAAATTATGTTTTAATCCAAGAACAAGGGAACTTGCCTCATTTGATCCGTGATGAAATCCATCCTTAATTTAATGTAATCAATGGACAAGCGAACATGTCTCTCTCCTTTTTGTTTCCATTTTCGCTCTATATACGTTTTTGTTGTATTGTTTGAATTTACGTTTCATGAACGGTGAATAGCACGTTTCTTTTCTTTTGCGAGCTACAAAATTTATTTAGTGAGCTAAAAGCTTGCCTCTTGTACAGGGATACATACAACAGTACATCATATCCTTTATCATGCTCTTATCAGATTGAGCGTCATAAGAGAAAATCTCCATATGCAATCCCTATGATCAAAGCCCTAATATATACTACTAGAAAGCTGGGAAAAATCTTAATTAAGCCCTAATCTATCAAATTTCAACTCAAAAAAGCACTAATCCACCAATTTTCAACTGAAAAAAGCTAAAATAAAGATGAGATCATGAATAAAACATAAAATGGAAACCCTAGCTTGAGAGACAGAGAGCGTTACCTTCTCGATCCGAGACTGTGATGCGATTGGAGAAGAAGAGAATGAGAGTTGAGGAGGCAGCGATTGGAGGAGCGGACGAAGATGACGATAAAGAACAGAATCTGATTTGGGGAAAAAAACAAAAAAACAAAATGAACATGAAGAACAAAATTAGGGGAAAAAGACAGACGTGAGAATTAATTGGGTTTTACTCGTTATTAATTAGCACGTGCTAAATACGTAATAACTTTACGCGCAAAATACGTAATGACTTATCCATAAATATTTTTTTTGATGAACCGGATAGAGCCTATCGGCTCCAGCCATATCAAAAAATATATTGATAATAAACAACTGTACAATAGTACGCTTTACAAGAAGTAAAGGTGATAAAAACATACAATCACCGAGAACAACAAATGTAAAGAAACAAACAAAGAGAAGAAACCGGAGAGCTCCGATGGCTGGATGGAATCGCTGTCGAGCAGCAGCGGTTGCTAAAAAACCTCGAACGAAGGAGGAGGAAGCAGCCATAAAGAAAGAACCCAGCGATAGTGCCAAACCGGGAAGGCACGCAAAGGGCGGCAAGCAATTAGCCGTAGCAAAGATACAAAGCTGCCGGAAAAACAAATAGCCTGATCCTGCTAAGACGCAAAGGCCTCCCCGCTCACGCGAACTACAGGCGCAAACACAGTCCAAACAAGAAATGCAATAAGAACCAAAAGCCCGCACGGCCTAATGAAGCGAGGAGGCATGCTACACTCCGACACAATACAGAACCCGAAGAAGGCCGGGCCGAAAGAAACCAAACAAGCGTACCAATAATGATGAAAAGCAAAACACAATGAAACAGAACAGATCAGGATCATAAAAAACACTCCTTAAAACAGACTGTAGGACTACAATAAGCAGTCATCCAGATTATACAGGCAGTTACAGACGCAAGAGAAACAAAAGCGTCGGACGCACATCCAGAGTAAACCACCACAAAAAAAGCAGAAAGCTACTTACAACCAAGTATTAATCCTGGAAAAAGATCCAGCAATGCGTGCACAAGGAACACGTGCAAAAACCAGGCACCCGATCTCGAAAGAAACGGGAAAGAAACAAAAGCAAGCTCAATAGTGAGCCAGAACCAAAACACGTCGGATCCACCAAAAAGATCCCAAAGGCCTCAGGCCTGAAGAAGAAATAAATGCATTAGGGCAATCAGAAGAACAAGAATAAGCCAATAATTCGGAAAGCATGCTAACAATCAGAGCAAGCTCGCAAAACCACAATTGAGACAACAGTTAAAGAGCATCTAGATTGGTAAGACAACTGAGAGCCGAATGTAATCTATGACCCTGGAGGGCTTCCCTCGCTACGGCGGACAGGGACGAAGACCAGAAATCAAACAGGTATAAAGATTCGTCGATAAGCGAGGAAATGGGCAGCTCGCGATGCCTGAAAATTCTATGGTTCCTTTCCTTCCAAGTGATCCAAATAATGATGTGGACCGAAAGGTACCAAGATTTGTGATACCTAAAATACAGAGGAATAGACGAATACACCGATTTGAGATCGGACGGCAAAGGATTGAATTCCCAAGCTAGTGAGCATATTTTCCAAAGGGGACAAATGAATTCGCAACTAACAAATAGGTGATCCACGTCCTCGAAGGAGGTGGAGCAGAGAGGGCACGATTGTCCCCCGGCCATGTTTCTTTTGTTGAGGATCTCGACGGTGAGAAGTTTATTGTTAAAGGCGAGCCAGGAAGTGATTTTGACTTTCAGCGGGGCATATGAGTTCCAGATAAATTTGGCAAAAGGAGAGAGGGTTCCTCTAAAGTTCAGGAATTGATAAAAGGATTTGACCGAAAAAACACCTGCCGAATTCCATCGCCAAGAGTAACCATCTGTAGGGGGCCCCTCATAATCGTTGAGGGAGGAGAGGAGGTTAATTAATTGAGTACTGTTGTTCTGCGAAAGATTGCCCGAGAGAGGGATGAGCCATAATCTAAGAGTGTTGTGGAAAGTGAAAGAGTCTTCAATGGTAGCCATCGAAAATAGAGCCGATTGATAGATGAGGGGAAAGGAAGAAGCAAGTTTCGTGTTACCGATCCAAAGGTCTGTCCAGAATCTGGTTCTGGAACCCACTCGGCAATCATGGAAGATACCGCAAAGGAAAGTAGGAATCGCTTTCCAAACGCCCTTCCAGAAAGGAGAAGCGTTGCGATGGATAGGCAGAGAAAGATCCCACCAATGGTGGGCAGGAGAGTAGTACGATTTAATGATTTGAATCCACGGGAGATGATCGAATTTTAAGAATCTCCAAAGGCATTTGCCCAATAAAGCAATGTTGTGGAGCCTGAGATTCAATACTCCGAGCCCCCCAGCCGCTTTAGAAGAGCAGACTAAATCCCAGTTGCAGAGATGCGATCCCGGTTTGAAAGAGGCGGATCCCGACCAGAAAAAGTTGCTTCTAATTTGATCCAATCTCTTGATAACCCAAGACGGGAGAAAATAGAAAGACATCATGTATAGCAGGATAGAAGAAAGCACCGAGTTAAGGAGGATAATACGTCCTCCGCGGGAAAGAAGTTTACCAGACCAGACACTGAGCCTGGATACAACTTTATCCAACATGGGCATCTAGTCTGATTTATGCAGTTTACCCCATCTAAGGGGTATGCCTAAGTAGGTAATGGGGAAGGATGCCACTGGACAGTTGAAGAAGTTGGAAATCTCAATCTGCCGGTTCGGGGAACCGCCCAATCAGAGGACCGAGGATTTCTGGAAGTTGATGGAGAGGCCCGACGCAAGCTCAAAACAATACAGGAGCAGTTTGAGGTTACGAAGGGAGTGAAGATTAGGTTGGAGGAAGATGATCGTGTCATCCGCATACTGAAGGTTAAGGACTCTGTGAAATTGGTTGGAGCAACCTAAGCCCTGAATGACCTGCGCTTCCCAAGCATTACGCAGGAGTTTACTAAAGACATCAACAACAAGAGAGAATAAGAGAGAAGAAAGAAGGTCTCCTTGTCGGAGGCCACAATGGATTTTGAATTTGTGACCCTCTTTGCCATTAATAATGATAGAAGAAGTGCCCGATAATAGACTGGATCGAATCCAAGCAATCCACCTGGGACCAAAACCCCGATGAATCAAGATATCAATCAAGAAGTCCCAACTAACATTATCGTAAGCCTTTTGGTAGTCGAGTTTAAGAAGAACACCCTCAGAGTTGGAACGGTGACAATGAGAGATGATTTCCTGGGCGGACGCAACGCTGTCCAGGATGAAACGGTCCCAGATGAAACCAGATTATGCCGGGTCGATGAGTGGGGAAATGACCGATCCAAGTCTGGCAGCAAGCACTTTCATGATGATTTTGAAAGTGGTGTTGATAAGGCTGATAGGCCGGAATTGGTTCACGGAGTGAGCCCCCAATACTTTAGGGATGAGAACAATATGGGCGTAGTTAATACGATCAAAGGAGAAATCTCCTTGATGAAGGTCAGAGAACAATTGGAAAAGATCATCTTTAAGCAGGTGCCAAAATTTCTGAAAGAAAAATTGATTCTAGTTTTGTGGGTATTGGCTTAACCGGCCACAATTGCTTAACATTATGCTGGGCCTTTACAATTCTTGTCAAAGCCCATAAATGCAATTTATGAAAGGGGTAAATTTCATTAAACATTAAACTATTAAGGGGGGTGTTTGGTTGGTTGTAAAATATTTTCAAACTATAAAGATTACTGTAGAAAAAAAAACTTGTGAAAATGAATTCTAAAAAAATGGTTTGTTTAGATGTAGTTTTATTATAGTATAAGATAGAGATGATAGATAAAGAAATTTAATATAGAGCATTAGGTGTAATTGTTTTATTTGATAGTGTAAAAATAGATGAGAGAGAAATAATTTAAAATGCTACAGTGCGAATCCAAACCCAAGTAAATCCAAGCCAATCAAACCCGTGAACAATGCTTTCCCCCTATATTTCTTTTTCTACGCTAATCTTCATGCCAAACAAACAGGCCCTAAGAGCAAGCCTAGTAGTGGAGTGACTTTTCACTCTTGTTTCCATTGTAGAAAGCTACTTTCATCGTAAAAACACTTTCATATTTCTAATGGTATAATGGCTTTTCACATGAAAAGTCATTCATTCTCCTGTTAGACGTGAAAGTGTTTCCATGACTTTCAATGATGGGAAGAAGATATCCTATTAGACTTGATCTATATATATTTTTTATCTTGACTCGTCTTTCTGTTTTATATTTATTTTGATCAATCTGATAAATTTGCCACAATACAAGTATTTTGGACGTATTATACATGTATTTGACCGTATGATTATGTATTATGACTCAATTTTTTATAAATGTTTTAACAATAATTTTTTAAATATATGACAACACAGCATACAAGCAAAATCACACTAAACATTAAAAAAAATGAATTGTTGACGTCAACAGTGAAAGAGCTGTTGGAAATTCCAATGACACTTGTATGTGAGTGCTGACGTTAGCATCACATGCAAAGAAGCTCGTCGGGCTTCTTCCCCGCCACCCAATTTGGCCGCCCTTCTTTCCTCTTGTCTCTTTCCATCTTGGCTTTCCTCTTCTACTAGAACCCTATTTTCCTTATATATTTGCCTCTTGCCTCTTTCCACCTCATCAATTCCCATCTCTATTAGACTTGCTGTAAGTTGCAGATAACAACGATACCCTTTTTTTGTGCGATTCGGTAAACTTCGTACCTAAACTTGTTGCAATTCAATTGTGCATCTCTAACGGCGTCAAAATTTGACCATATTTATTGTTATGCCCCTGTTTTGACGTGTCTAAGCAATCTTTCTCTCTCTCTCTCTCTCTCTCTTACATCTTAACCTTTTTTTAAAATAAAAATATTAAAATATACTTTACCTAGAGCAACTCTTCATCTTCTCTTGATCTCATTTTCCAGTTCTACTATTTTCTTTCCAATCTTAAATAGAAGAATAGGGTTATTGTTATTAAAGAAAATTACATAACTAAACATCACTAGTTAGCATGGGTAAATTAGGAATACATCAGGTAAAAAAATACCAAAAAATATTCATCTAATATCTAAATTGGACGAAGTATAGCAATCCGCACCCAAAATAAAGATAGAGTATGCCGAACCAAAATAATAATAATATAGGTACATTTATCTACAACTTGGTAAACCATTGGTATAGTTAGTGAAATTCACCCTTACGAGAGTTGCATGCACTACCCACAAATTAATTACATGGGCAGTGGCGGATCGACTTGGGCGGAGGGTAGATGGCGGCCTACCTTGGGTTTACGGAACTTATTTGGGACCTAAGGTGGAAGTGTTCATATACATATTATATTATATCTTAAGCTAATAGAACTATTCCCTCCCGTCTTTCTCTATTTTGAAATAGAGAAAGAAGAGCAAAAGTAGGGGTTCAAACTTATTATACCACGTGCAGAACACACCTTCAACTTAATAAAACAAAATTAAAAAAAATACAAAACACTAAAAAACTCATCCTCTCCCCAAATCCCCCCAACCCATACTCGCCCAAAACCCACCCGTCACCGTTCACCGTTCGCAAATCCGTCTCAATCCAAACCGTCGTCGTTCGCCGTCCACCAGTCCACCCAAATACAAGTCATCCCCGTTCGCCTATCCTCGCCGTCATCCCTAGCCCAAAACTCAATCGTAATCGTTTGCTGTTCACCAGTCTGCTGAAATTCAAGCAGCAGCCGTACGCCATACCCCAAATCCTCGCCGAGATTAAGGTATTTAGGAAGTTGTAAGATCCTCTCTTATTTTGGATTATATATTTATTATTTTTTAGAATATTGAGAATATGAGATTAATGTATACGTCTAGTTGTAACATCCTCTCTTATTTTGGATTGTATATATAGTATAATTATTTGCTAAAAAGATGAAAATATTTGATGAATTTAAGAGTAATGTCTAAAGATCCTTTGGCTTATTATGTGTGGCCTCGTCTTCCCATGTTAAATTCTTCAATCTTATCTCTATTTACTATATGCGGCCATCCTGTTTGATAAAATGCATGAATGAACTGAAATAGGTTAGTTGTAGGAGCCTGCTGTGTGGTTGGGGCATATGGAACTCAAATTGATGGGTTTTAATTTTGAATTTGATTAGGGATTTATACACCAATATTTGAAATATAGGGTTCAGTAAGATGCTTATAGATGTGGGAAGGTTCAAATTTGGGTTCGAGGTTATCTTGATTACAATTATTTTCTCATTTGTGGTGCACACGAGGTGTTTGTGAAAATGCTCAAAAGACCTTTATAATTAATTGGCATTATTTTGATTCAATTTAGTAATTCAAATTATTTTCTTTCAGGTATTGTCTTGCTAACTGATTTTGGATGACTGACGAATGTGGATACAGAAGGTAAAAGTCTACTACTTAGCAATTACATTTTCGTGTTCGATGGTTTCCTCTGTAGTGATTTCTCAATGCTGATGAACTTTGTCCTATAATATATCTTTTGATCCATGCTCTAGTTTTATGGCGAGCATCTGTTTCCATTATGTAGGTGTGCGGAAAGGGGGTGCTTCATCATGCGCATTTGTATTAAAATGATTGATGTAAGTCTCTTAAGCTCAAAACAATACATATGTTTATACTTTTTCTGACTAGCATTATCACCTTACCAAATTTTATTGAGGGTGTTTCCGAAAAGAAAACCTATATCTTAATTAAAGTTGATTTACTGTTTTACTTCAATTTTGATTAAAGTTGCTTTCTTTTGCTGCAATCTCAGTAATTTTTCAACTCAACAGTGATCTATGGTATAATTACTATATTGGATTCTTACTGGATAAACTATGAAGATATATATAATCGTTCGATCAAATATTTTTAAAATTAATTATTTTTAAAAATTATGCATACTATTATATATGTTATACTATTAGGAGAGAGAGTCCTTCCTCTATTAAAATAGAGTAAGGAGAGGAAAAGTAGAAAACTAGCACGTGCTAACACATGAGGAAAAAAGAAGAAGAAACAAACATATACTAACACGTGCAGTCAATTTACAAAATAAAATAAAATAAAATAATAATAAAAACAAGTACTCACCTTCTGATGTTGATTATGTTTTATTTGAGATGGAATGATTTAAGATGGAAGGCTTGATTTGAGAGAGAAGGCAGTTGAGAAGCACACTGTCGAGAAGGAGATAGCAGAGTACATCAAAGATGAGTCCAAGAAGAGCCACATCCCCACCTATTACTACATTGTAAGCTTAACTTCGGTAATTATTTGACTTTTTTTCTTTTTTTGCTTTAGAAATATCGAATAATGTTGGTTGATTTGAAAATGTGAATTTTTTAATTTGTAGATTTGTCATCTTTAATTATATTGTGATCAAAATAGTTAAGGGACATTTCTAAATTAGGGATCTAGGGTTTAACTGTGTCTTAGTGTTGTGTCGGTGTTGAATAGGGTCACCTCCGTCCTTTAAGGACTTTTATGTGTTTGTTTAAGAACTAAAGTTACTGTGCATGTACATGATAATAAAAGAATATGAACTAATGAAATCTCCCTTAGTGGTTTCAAAGAATATGACCGAAATAGATAAAAATATCATTATTTGGGTTTTCCAGACATGAGTAGCACATGTTATTAAATAAGATAAACTCGGAAAAAAAAAAGACATAGTGCATATCATCATTGTATTGTTTAAGTTCCATAGAATTTTATGAGTCTGTCAAAAGTATTTTAGTCTGTACAATTTGCACAAGGTAACACTAGTATTTTCTATATCAGAAATAAATCATAGTGTGAAGTTTGTCCAGTTGGTTAGGGGATTTAAATTTTTTTCCTTCTCTTTTCCTTCATTGAGGACTTCTTATTTTTTGTTGACTTTGTGTTTTAGAATATAAGTTTCTCCTCCCTAAGAACATATGTAGTTGTTGGCGTTTTACCCAAATTTTGCAAAAAAAAAAGAAAAAACGGTGCTGTAGCCGTTGACTATATACCCAAAATTTGGGTATTTGGTGAACAGTAGTCGGATATATTTGGCAGACGATATAAGAATATGAAAAAAAAAAGCCAACCAAAGATGATATTTCGTCTGTTCGATCGTCCGTCACATTTTTTTTAATTCAACAGATGGGAGATCATTTTCCGTCCGTTCCATTTTATTTATTTATTTATTTAAAATTACGACGGATAGGAAATGATTTCCAGTTCGTTCTATTATTTTTTTTATATAAAATCGAGCCTGGACGGGAAATAATTCCCTGTCCGATTCGATTTTTTTTAAAGGGCACGTGTAATCCCTGTTTTCCCAAATATGTATTTTTTATGTATTTTCTGTATTTAAAATTTTTGTAACTTATTTTTCCGCTTTCAAATTCTTTTGTCTAAATGTATTGTTGGATCTCCTATTAAAATTTATCAATAATTTTATTTGTTTTCGGTTATTATTAGTATTATTTTTATTATGCTTATGTTTATGATTATTATTGTTGTTGTTATCAGTTATATTATTATTACTGTTATTTTTATTGCTATTATTAAATCATATTGTATTTGCTAGTATTTGAGTATTAACTCAATGTATACTATTTGATTTATTGTACTATTGTATTACTAATTGTGATAATTGATTTAATTAATTACTTTTAATCTAAATCCTGATTGTATATTTTCTATTGGATTTAATTCCCTTTAATACCCACAATCCTAAACCCTACTCTTTCTTATTGGATTTCTACTTAAACCCAAAGACCCAAACCCTATCAAACCCATTAACCCTAAATAACCCTACCCGGTTACCCCCCTAAACCCTATATAATCTCTCCACTGTTAACCCTAAATAACCCTATTCCTTACCCAGCCGCCTAACCCTACCTGTTCAACCTATTCATCTTCTACCTCCCATCTCCCTTCCCCGACCCCAACTAGTCCCACCCTCTCCCGCTCCTCCATCGCGCCGACAACCAGCAAGCCGACGCCCTCGCCAATGCACCGCCTGACGTCCCTTTGTCTGCTCTCCCCCTGCTCTCTCCTCGTCAGCAACGACATTACAACCCTCCCTCGGCAGCGCGACCCTTCAGTGCCTCCCCCACCTCGACCTTCTGTTGCTCCACCCCAGCGACTCAGCCGTTGCAATGCCCCTCGGCGACCCTCCCCTGTGCCGCAACCGACCTCCCCGCAGCGCAGCTACCCTACGCTGTGCTTTCAGCTAGCCAGTTGCATCGCCACTTGCGCATCCCGGTCTCCACCTCTGTGCTGTCTCCGTCGACAGCCATGCTCGCCATCCAGCACCACCACTTTTCCTGCCGTCGTCGAACCAGGGCCGAAACCATTGCTATTGCTGTGTGATCATGAGGTGTTGATCAAGTGAATAAGAGTCGTCCGATCGATTTGTCAACACGATCATCATGATCATCAGCCTTAAATTCTAGCCGTCCGATCTTATTGATCTCGATCTTGATTGCCATCGAGATTCGTGTCAGGATCCGTTCCCGTATTCTGCCGTCGAATTCATCGTCTACACCCCAAGGCAAGTATCTTCTTGTACATTTTATTTTCTAGTACAAGATTTTCCTTAAAAATACTGCAAGTAGATTGTAAATGTGACTCATCTTTGTTTATCGTTGATGATCTCATGTTTCGCCTTATCTATCACATGATCTAAGAGTCACAACCCTTCGTTGATACACTCGTTCACAACTAGTATAATTTTGAATACATTTCATGCAAAAAGTATCTTATTTGGTTTCTGTCCTGTCTTGGCTTGCTATTTCGACCCCGATAACACCAGAATCTAAACTTGAGTCTTGAATATGAACCTTAGCCCCATATGTCTAGTTTATCACCCTTTTGACAGAATTGAATTCCGAGTTATGGTTTAGGAGATATCGCAATTTTACTGCTACCGTGTCTGTAATCGCAGATTCATAAAAACTGCTGTACCACTTTGGTTTACAATTATTTTAACTATGCTACAAGTAAGTAAATGACTTGAAATTTTGCATGTTGATACTAAACACCTTAGAGAACATTCCCAAATTTTTTCAGAATTAATTAATGAAGTTTCAACCCTGTTTCATGTATAAACTCAGTTTTACAAATTCTAGCTGAACACAAATGTTGTATAGTTTGCTGTTTTGACATCAATTGCTACAATTTTTATGCGTCTTAATTATATGCATTGGAACCAGACATGAGTCTGATTTCTAGACCTTCTGACGGATCCACATTTTCTATCTTGTAGCAACGGGAATCGCAGTTTTAGTGCAGCAACGTCATGCTGTCCAGAATTGCAATTCTCGTAGTTCTTGATAATCTTAATTTGTGTTGACCCTCGAATATGCTTTATAATTACCTTAAACTTGTTCCATGTTCTTGAACATGGTTACTTGACCTGTTTCGCACACTTTCATGCTTGTTTGATGATAATAATAAATAATAATAAGCCGGGATTTAAGGTAAAGACCACAGTAGTGGACAATATAGGTAAGTGTATTCGGAAAGGGGCCCGTGTTTCCCACTTGATACATGCTTCATGAACTAGTTATATTATTATTCGATTCATGAACTAGTATATTATTTGATTCATGAACTAGTATATTATTATTCGATTCATGGACTTGTTATTACTCGAATCATGAACTAGTATATATTTGATTCATGACTTATCTTGTTATGACTTGACACATAAACTAGTTATATGATTACTCGATTCATAAACATAGCTTGCTTGATACTTGATACCTGAGTACACCGCCCTATAAAATCCACCACCAGGCTTAAACGTAACTGATTGTATGTAGCAACCATATAGTAAAAGTATGGATGCATGAAGTGCTACCTAGATATATAGAATTAAACATTAGACTTAAGATTAACTTGTCACTTGTACACACTTGATACCCTACTTGATGCTCGTTACTTGAGACTTGTTACTTGAGACTTGTTTGTATGTAATACTTGTTACTTGATGCTTGATACCATTACATGTTCACTTGCCACTTGTTCTACTACTAGTACTTGTTCCCAATCTTGCCACTTGAGTTATCTTTCTTGCTAGCTAGTTTCTTGAATCTCACTACTTGTTGCATCCCTATTATATTATGTTATACATTCTTGATTCCAAATCTTGTTCCATATTTCTTGTACTTGTTTTCATACCCTTTCTTATACTACTTGCGGTCCTAACTTGCACTAAGGACGTTTGTCTTGTTTTCTCTATTTTTTCTTTTTTATATTTATATATACAGACTTCGGTGACAAATTTTCAGCTGGAATTGGTGAGCAGACGTTCTAGGCTTCGCTTGGAGAAAAGACTTGCTTTAAATATTTTGTTTTTGAGTTATTAATTTCTTTTGCTACTTGAATCTTGTAATGGGCTTATAGTCCCGAGTTTTATCTTTTGATCTAGATTTGAAAACTATTTGGGATATTATTATTTTGTTTCAATTGTTTTTGTTGATTAATAAATTATTTATGCATGCGTGATTGTGTATATCTTGTTATATTTCTTGTTATGATGCTGAGTCAATCATACAGCTTATGAATGATGAAAATCATTCGCTGGGGTTCGTCACGCACACGTATTCCGTATTTTTGGGAAGTGGGGCGTGACAGAACGGACGGGAAATGATCTCCTGTCCCAGCCCATTTCTTTTGAAATCTTTTGGAAAAATCTTATAAACTATAGCCTATAAATATTTCTGTGTGTATATATTAGGTTTTAATTGAAATTAATTAAGAATTAAAATTTATTAAGATTTAATTACAATTAATTTAACAAAAAATTAGGAATTAATTAGGAGTTAATTTTTTTAATTTTATTTTATTTCTCAGACAGGAAATGATTCACCGTCCGTTGTTTTTCTATTTAAAAATAAAAATAAAAATTAATGGAGGAAATCATTCATCGTCAGTCGATTTTTGAAAATTAAAACCCAAAATTTGGTTTCAAATGACTACAGATGAAACCCAAATTTTCTATCCCTATATGCCAAATACCCAAAATTTGTGTCGGAACGACTACAGATGCTCTAACAAAACAATGTAAATTTTTCCTAAAAAAACAAAACAATGTAAATATATCGATAGAAAGAAGTCAATTCCACATATAGGATTTTTTTAAAAAAAGTATTTGCAAATATAGGACACCTCCCAAACTATTTACAAAAATAGGAAAAGTAGAAGTAATTTTCTAAAAAGGACCCTACCTTTGAAGATATTTACACAACATTAAAACTAAAAATTTGCATAACTCACTACCCTATTTAAAAACTGGATATTTCATAGAAAATAAAGAAATTGAGATTAAAAAATCTTACAAAATTTAAAATAAGATACATTGATAGTAGACTAATAGAAAGAAAACATATAACTTATAAGGAAATATTAAAATATTTAGTACTAACAAGTAAGGTAACTCAAAACCTACCTAAAGAAATACAAAAAGAAATAGCATACACAGTATTAGATTATAGAAACGAAAAAAGCAAGTTGGTATTACCAACACCTACTAGCATATAGAATATTAAGGTAAGCATGATTAATAGTCCAAAAGTCGAAACATCAATAAGCAAATTAAATTCATACATAGAATCAGAAATTTATATGATAAACATTGAAGAGTTGGAAGAAGATTACAATGGTTCGGAATTTGTAGAAACTATAAGAAAAGATTTAAAAATTATAAATAAGAACATAAAAGAACTAAGTAGATACATAACCGAAAATACAGAAGAAGAATTAGACACAACAGAAGAAGGTATGAAGGAGTTAAAAGCCATAACAGAACTTAATATAAATATTTTAGAAATAGAAGATTTGATGACAAATTCCAATTTAGAGGAAGTAGAGGAAGGCTTAAAAAATCTAGATATAACAAATAAAGAAATAAAAATGGATCAAGAAAAAGACAAGATCATAACAAAACCTATAGAAAGTTCAACTAATATGTACGAATATTTAAAACCACCACCTAGTAAAAAACCTTATAACCTACTATGGAAATGACCAAGTAAGGAAAGAAGTAACTTAGAAAAAGAAAAATGAACACCAAAATATGAACCCACAACTATGAAAAAAGAATGACAGAAAATGGAGAATGACTAAATTTAGTCTGTGTAAAAGAAGTAGACAGAACAATAGAAGAATGGGTAAAAACATCCATAATAGAAGGATTTAGACAAAACCTCTCAGGAAATACATTTGAGAAATTTATAGAAGCAACATTTATAGAAGTAGTAACAAAATGGTAAAATGTCTTAACAGAAGAAGAAAGAAGTAATATAAGGAATACAAAACAAATTGATGATATAGGAAGACAAGAAATTTCAGCACAAAGAATCTTAGGATTAAAATAATTAATCACAAATTACGAGAAAGCAATAAGAACATAATTTAGTGTCTACGAAAAAATAGAAAGACATAATATATATAAAAAGAACCAAGCAAGATGGCAACCAAGCAATTTAAAAAGTTGTGATATGTGCTATTTTGATAACTATGCATATGAATTCAGAGAATATTTTTAAGATAGTTATTACACAAAAGAAGAGATGGGTCCAATCCTTGACTAATTTTTCGTAAAATGATCAGATTCATGAAGTATGAACATATATAGTGCATATATAAATGAGAAAGTGAAACCAGAAATAGATACTTTAAGGTACATAATACAATTTGTAAAAGATTATAAAGATAAAGTATGTCAAGAAGCTAAATCAACAATTAAATATTGTTGAACATATAAACAAAGAAATTGTTGTGATGAAGCAAGACCAAATCATTGAGAATGTAATAATAACTATAATTATACAAAGAGACGTAAACAAAAATTTCAAAAATATAAACAAAATATAGAAAAACTTTTAAGAGATATAAAAAACCATATAAAAAATACTTTAGAATAATAAATAAAACAAACAATATCCGAAAACCCAAAGAAATGTAATTGTTATATACATGAAGAAGTAAGACTTATATCACCAAATTTACCTAAGAGAATGAAAAAAAAAGAAGAAGTACAATACGTAGAAGAATTTGAAGAAATAAATAACATAAACTATGAACCCATAGAATATCAGAAAGACTGGTCAGAAATTGGTGAAGATGGGGAAATATTGGTAATGGAAGAAGATAGTGGAAGTAGTGAAGATGAAACAGAAGAATATGAAATAAACATGATGACAGAAATAACAGAAATAGGAGAACATTTATAAAAAGAAGAAAATAATGAAGAAGTAAGGAAAAGAAAGAGCTTTGACATACAGCAATACGATAAAATAAGAGTAACCAAATTGGACATAAACCCAAAATGAGATATTTAAACTTTCAATATTTGAAAGAAAAAAGAATACCATCATAATAGCCAGAAATAATGAACAGCCTATAGACATTGAACAAGCACAAGGAAAAACCATAATTCCATTTACGAAAAAAATAATAAGACAAGAAATAGAAAAAAATAAGTGAGAAAACAAAAAAAAAAACATTAAGACACATACATTTAGGAGCGGTACAAATAATAATAAAAGCTTATTTTAAGGAAAGAATAAATACACCCCAAGAAATATAACTAATGGATAGAATTATATCAAGTACATCACATGCCTTAATAGGAATAGTACAAAGAAACCTAATGTATCAAAAAATATAATTTACAATAAAACCTAATTTCTTTATATGTATGGCAGAAGAAAGTAAAGACAAAAATTTAGTCAGGTACCACAGATTATCAGGAATACAAATGATAGAGAAAAATAAAGTTATGAGTATACAAATAAGAAATATTTATGCTTTTACTATTAAGCAAGAAGTAAAAAAACAGAAATACCGATAATTTTAAGATAGAACCACTATTCAGAGAAATTATAAGATACAAACCAGCTAAAGAAACCCTGAAATGACTATACCAAATTATATAGAATTTGACTTTAATAAAGCAAAAGATATTGCAAAAGGAAAAGTACCACAAATAATGTTTCGAAAGAGATCACTATCAATAAGAAACAAACAATAAGCATTGGAATTAATACCTGTTACCACTAAATATGGTATGGGGGCAAACAGATAATATTTGTGGATTCTTGAGAAAACGAACAAGGCAAACCTGTTGACCTGTTGACCTTCACCGACTTGTTTGGTCTCTTGCCGCTGCTGCGAACCTGCAAAAAGTGCGAGACACCGGGATGGATCCCGGCGACGCACCCTCCGACGCTCTTGTCAGTAATCTGAATGATTAAGCAAGAACTTTAAACTAGAAAAGTATTGATTACCTCTTAATGGAGATGGATGAAGGGTATTTATAGTTACCGTTGTGATCAGATAAGGAATGTAATTCCTGTGATCAGATAAGGAATGTAATCCCTGTGATCAGATTAGGAATGTAATCCCTAATTCCCAGTGAAAGGATAGATGTGAATCAGGACTGTTGATTAGGACTAATCAGGAACCCTAATTCTATCCTGTTGGACCGGGATTATTTCGGGTTGGGACCTGTACCCAGTTGAGGTAGATCCGTTCATGGGTTATTGGGTGGTGAAGAAAGACCCAGTTCCCATTTCAGACCCGTTAGTAGGTGAAATTACCGATTTATCCCTGAGCTTTAAGATTCATGTCCGATGTGAACGGTCCCGATTTAATCCTATTTTTAGCCATATCACAAGCCCCCCACTCCTGGAGACTGAGTTTTGCAGTCTTCAAGGAGTAGTTTTGTTGTTCTAATGGCGTACGATATTTTATCGATATTCTTAAGGGGGTTTGGAATCTTGTTTGGGGGGTAACGGTATTATTCTGGGCTTGTAAACTACCCAAAAATATCCTCAGAATTTTTTGGATTTTTGGTGTTTTTTCCAGATTTTTCTGAATTTTTTCTCATTTTTTTTAATTTTTTATTCATTTTCCGAATTAAATAATTAATTATCAAAAATATTAATTAATCATTCTAATTAAATAATTATTTTTCAGAATTTAAAATAATTTTTATGAATTAATAATTATTTTTAGAATTTTTAATTAATTTTTTTCGATTTTTAAAATATTTTTTCTGATTTTTTAAATAATTAAAACAAATAAATAAATAAATAAATAAATTAAGTATTACCTGGACACGTGGTGCATTTCTGAGCGTCGATCATGATCAGATGTGCGCGCATCGTAAGGCAGATCACGTTCTGGACACGTGGCGCGTTTCTGAGCGTCGATCGTGTCATGACGCGATTTTTGAGAAGATCGGACGACCCGTATAGGTCGGTGGGATTTGTCTCCAATTTCAGGGTCGGCACCTCGGCTCCTCTGCTCGGCACTTCGGGGCAGCGACTTTGATCTGCCGACCCTTCGGATTGATGCCACGTGCCCCCCCTTTTTTTCTTCTTTCTTTCTTTCTTTCCTTCCTCGCTACTGTTCTTTCTTTCTTCTTCGCCCAGTTCTCTTCTTCTTCGCCTCTCCTTCTTCATCAAGCTTGAAGACAGAGGAGGAGCCTCGGCGAGTTGCCGAAGGAGACGGGCGAGGAGCTTGCAAGAGCTTGAGGCGTGCTCGGCGACTGAGTGCAGCTCGGTTGAGGGAGAAAGCTTGGTACTGTGGAGGGAGGCGAATGGAAGTGAGCTCGGAGAAGGTGGTCGACGAGTGGAGCTCGGAGCTCGTCGAGGAGGAGAGCTCGACGTTCGACTGTGGGGGAGCTTGACACTGTGGAGGGGTCGGAGCTCGATGTGCGGAGTGGAGCACGTCGGAGGGTCGTCGAGCGGCTTTGATGAGTTGGCTGGCGAAGAGCTTGGAGCTCGGCCATGGGGTCGAGCTCAGGGATGAATTTTTTGAAGGGGAAGCTGACATTGTGGAGGGAGGCGAATGAAAGTGAGCTCGGCGAAGGTGGTCGACGAGTGGAGCTCGAAGCTCGTTAATGGGTTCGGCAGCGGAGGCGAGTTCGCCGTTAGAGCTCGGTGTAGGAGGAGAGCTCGATTGGAGCTCGGTGATGGCGAGGCTATGAAGTAGCTCGGCGATGAGTTCTTGAGCTCGGTGGAGAGTGAAGCTTGGCGACGAACTTGAGCTTCGGCGGAGGGGAGCTCGATGCTCCGAGATTGGAGATGAGTGTTGGGTGCTGGAGCTTGGCTATGGCGAAGCATGGATAATGGAGATTGCTGATGAAGGAGTTCGACATGGGAGATGATGGAGGTCGGCGAGGAGCTCGGCATCGGAGGCAGGCGAAGAGCTCGGCGACGAATGGAGCTCGCGAAGGAGAACTCGGAGTTCGACCATAGGGGAGCTCGGCATCGTAGCTCGAAGGTGGAACACGCGATGGTGGTGAGCTCGAAGAGGTCGATCGAGCGTGGAAGGAGGCCGACTCTTCTTGTTTGGGTTTGGCGCCAAAATGGTTGAAGAAGAAGGGATCAGCTGTTTTTGGCGCAGTGAAGAAGAGAAGAGTTCGGTTTTTTTTTTCTCTGTTTTGTTTTGGCGGGGACGGGCGGAAGAAGAAGGAGAAGGATGAAGAAGGTACGGGTCGGTTGTGGGTATCGGATCCGAACCCGACCCGTTTAGCCTTTATTTAATTTTTTTTTTCTTGTCTCCTCTCCTCTCCTCTCCTCTGCTTCTTGTTCGGCAGATCCGAGCACGGATTTTGAGGAGCATTTTTTTCCACTTTGCTGTTCGGTAGATCGGTAGCTCGAATTTCAGATCTGAGCTACGTGGCTCCATCTGGACGGTCGATCACGATCGTGGCGCGAATCACGAGACAAGAGGCTCAAATTTCGAGAAAACGTTATCTTGTCGTTTTGTGGAGATGTGGCGCGATCTGAGCCGTTCATCATGTTCCAGCACGTTTTTTGAGACAATCTGACGGTGAAACTGGCTCGGCAGCTTTTTTCTCCATATGTGGAGGTCGGTACCTCGGCTCCTCGGCTCGGTGGCTCGGCCATGGCAGAGCTCGACCCTGAGAAGAAAGAGGAAGGGGAGGAGAGGCATTCGGGTTCTTTCCTCTGCCTTGTTCTTTCGCACAGTGAAGAAGAGCAGAAGTGTTGGGTACTTTTGGCGGGAAGATTGAAGAAGAAGGAGAAGAATGAAGAAGCTAAGAAGGGTATGGGTCGGATCGTGGGTATCGGATCCGACCCCGATCCGTTAGCCTCTTTTTCTTTCTTCCTCTTTATCTGCTTGCTTGTTCGGCAAATCCGAGCACGGATTTTGAGGCACATTTTTCGCCACTTTGCAGTTTGGTAGTTCGGTAGCTCGGATTTGAGATCCGAGCTACGTGGCTCAATCTGGACGGTTGATCACGATCGTGGCGTGAATCACGAGACAAGAGGCTCAAATTTCGAGAAAATGTTATCTTGTCGTTTTGTGGAGACGTGGTGCGATCTGAACCGTTCATCATGTTCTAGCACGTATTCTGAGACGATCTGACGGTGAGATGGGATCGGCAGAATTTTTCTCCATATGTGGAGGTCGGTACCTCGTCCACTCGGCTCGGGGACTCAGTAGTTCACCCTCTGCCCGTAGTAGCTCGGTGTAGTGGAGCTCGGAGTTCGAACGGCTCGAGCGTGAGGAGAAGCTCGGCGAGTTGATGAAAGGGATGGGTCGGAGCTTGTCAAGGAAGGGGGTTGGCATATGGAAGAGGTGATGCTCTGTTTGGTTTTGAAGAGGAGCCCCACTCCTTGGTGTGGAGAAGACCCATTCTTTGAAGAGAGTGTAAGGAGCAACTCTATGGGAGAGTTTTGAGCTCCGAACTCGCTTAGAAGAGGCCCGCTTTAGAGGCGAGCGGAGTGAAGAGCTCGGCTCTAGGAGAGAGCTATCTGGAAGATGAGTTTGAGGAGCAACTCTAGAGGAGAGTTGTAAGCTCTGAACTTGTTGAGAAGAGGTCCGCTTTGGAGGTAAGCGGAGTGAAGAGCTCGGCTCTAAGAGAGAGTCATCTGGAAGACGAGTTCGAGGAGCAACTCTAGGGGGGAGTTGTGAGCTTCGAACTCGTTGAGAAGAGGTCCTCTTAAGAGGGAGCAGAGAGAAGAGCTCGGCACTGAGAGAGCCATTTGTGATACGAGTGTGAGGAGGAACTCTAGGAGAGAGTTTTGCTCTGAACTCGTTGAGAAGAGGTCCGCTTAATTAAGAGGGAGCAGAGAGAAGACCTCGGCACTGAGAGAGCCATTTGTGAGACGAGTGTGAGGAGGAACTTTAGGAGAGAGTTGTGCTTCGAACTCATTGAGAAGAGGTCTGCATTAGAAGGAGCGGAGTGAAGAGCTCGGCTCTGGGAGAGAGCCATCTGCGAGACGAGTGTGAGGAGTAACTCTAGGAGAGAGTTGTGCTCCGAACTCGTTGAGAAGAGCTCCGCTTTGGAGGCGAGCAGAGTGAAGAGCTCGGCTCTGGGAGAGCCATTTGTGAGACGAGTGTGAGGAGGAACTCTAGGAGAGAGTTGTGCTCCGAACTCGTTGAGAAGAGGTCCGCCTTGAAGGTGAGTGGAGTGAAGAGCTCGGCCCTGGGAGAGAGCCATTTGTGAGATGAGTGTGAGGAGTAACTCTAGGAGAGAGTTGTGAGCTCCGAACTCGTTGAGAAGAGGTCCGCATTAGAAGGAGGGAGTGAAGAGCTCGGCTCTGGGAGAGAGCCATTTGCGAGACGAGTGTGAGGAGTAACTCTAGAAGAGAGTTGTGCTCCGAACTCGTTGAGAAGAGCTCCGCGTTGGAGGCGAGCGGAGTGAAGAGCTCGGCTCTGGGAGAGCCATTTGTGAGACGAGTGTGAGGAGGAACTCTAGGAGAGAGTTGTGCTCCGAACTCGTTGAGAAGAGATCCGCCTTGAAGGTGAGTGGAGCGAAGAGCTCGGCTCTAAGAGAGAGCCATCTGGAAGACAAGTTTGAGGAGCAACTCTAGGGGAGAGTTGTGAGCTCCGAACTCGTTGAGAATAGGTCCGCTTTGGAGGTGAGCAGAGTAAAGAGCTCGGCTCTAGGAGAGAGCCATTTGTGAGGAGGAACTCTAGGAGAGAGTTGTGCTCCAAACTTGTCGTTTAAGAGAGCATCAACGGTTGTGGGTCACCAGAGATACACTTGTTTTCTCAGCTCGGCGGCTACTCACGAAATGAGTAAGGAAGAGTCCTTCGAACTGATCGAATGAAAAGATGGAGGCCGGGGCGAGTCGAGAGTACCATTCTCATGCAGACCCCTTTAGCGTGGCAGGGAAGATCTTGCAGAGGAGGGCATCTGAAGCATGGTGGATCATCATGAGAGTTTTGAAACTCTCAATGTGATCTGTGGGGTCCGACTCCCCAGTATATGTCTCGAAGTGAGGCGGCTTGAAGTTTTCTGGGATGGGAGCCTCCATGATGGTGCGGGAGAATGGAGGTCTACTCGGATAGAGGTTTATCACCCGTTGCTCTTCTTCCTTGTCAATTCGGCCGAGGCGCCTTTCCATCTCGTGGAGACGGCGGTAGACTGAGTCTTCTCTTTGATCATATCTTGCCGAGCCCCGAGACTCATCTTTGTACGAGGATGGACTGGGGCTGCGGTGATAGTAGCTTGGAGAGGGACGAGGACTGAGAGTGTGAAGGCGGTGGCTCCTAGCTGGCTCATGTGTAGGTGTCCTCTGGTCGTTCTTTGGGGTGATATTGAGGGCCCTTAAGACCGTCGCTTGGAAGTCTTGAATATCTGCCCTTGTGACTGGTGCCTCTCCAGCTTGGCGGTCCCTACGTGTGGCTCGGCTTACTGGAGAATGAGTTCTCCGCCGATGACGCTGAGGGGACCCTCTTTGCCTCCTCGGGGGAGGGGATCTCCTAGTCCTCGGTCGGCGGGGGGTTCGGATTCTTGAAGCCCCTAAATTTTTGGGTTGATGGACTCGACCAAGGGCTCGCCATCCATTTAGGCGAGTTCTAAGGTCGACCCCCTTTTGGCGGTCGTCAATTACTTGACGAAGATCCAGCTCGGGAGAGCTTTGAGAAGCCAGGGATTCAACTGAAGGATTGGGACCCGTGACTTGGTCGTGAGGAGGATGTTGCTTCGGATGAATCTGACGGGAGCCCCCCTGGGCAGCCCCCCGAAACCCTTGAGGGGCCTGTTGAGTAGGAGCACCTTGAACCGGAGGAGGGAAAGGAGGAAGAGAAGTGGTTCTTCGGTTGGAGACCGCTGCCTTCCCCTTCTGTTTTGGATGCATGCCTTGAAACTAGTATCGTTGATGAAGTTAGGTCAGGTTGCTTTTTCGTTTCCCACAGACGGCGCCAATCTGTTACCGCTAAATCTGGTGCGGGGGCAAACAGATAGTATTTGTGGATTCTTGAGAAAACGAATAAGGCAAACCTGTTGACTTGTTGACCTTCACCGAGTTGTTTGGTCTCTTGCCGCTGCTGCGAACCTGCAAAAAGTGCGAGACACTGGGATGGATCCCGGCGACGCACCATCCGACACTCTTGTCAGTAATCTGAATGATTAAGCAAGAACTTTAAACTGGAAAAGTATTGATTACCTCTTAATGGAGATGGATGGGGGGTATTTATAGTCGCCGTTGGGATCAGATTAGGAATGTAATCCCTGTGATCAGATAAGGAATGTAATCCCTGTGATCAGATTAGGAATGTAATCCCTAATTCCCAGTGAAAGGATAGATGTGAATCAGGGCTGTTGATTAGGACTAATCAGGAACCTTAATTCTATCCTGCTGGACCAGGTTCATTTCGGGTTGGGACCCGTACCCAGTTGAGGTAGATCCGTTCATGGGTTATTGGGTCATGAAGAAAGACCCAGTTCCCATTTCAGACCCGTTAGTAGGTAAAATTACCGTTTTACCCCTGAGTTTTAAGATTCGTGTTCGATGTGAACGGTCCCGATTTAATCCTACTTTTAGCCATATCAATACCAATAATGAATACATTAGATAATCAAAATAATAGTAATTTAAAATAGAAATAAAATATTATGACAGTGAAAATTTAAATAAACAAGTAGCCTTTGTAGATACAAGAGCTACTAACTCACATATTAAACAAACAAACATAAAAACAACAGAATTAATACCATTAGAGAATACATATTACTACTTAGACTATTATAATAATAGACATTAAATTTTCCATTAAACAGTATTGCCACTGATGTGGTTAAATAATCCAGCGCAATCAGAGAAGTCTGATCCCCGCAAGATCCGCTCATCTGTGATCATCAGGACTGAGGATTCAATGCACCTTCTGCTGCTTCAGGCCCACTTGAGTGGGTCAACCCGGCCCGTTAGGGTTAGGGCTCCCACTATCTCTGCCTATAAATACCAGACCCCTCCCCCTTTCTGCAGGTAATGACTTTTTCTCCACCTGAACCCTACCTTTCATTTTCTTCAGTGACTAATTAGATCGTCGGAGGGCCTATCGCCGGGATTACACACGGTGTCTCTAGGCCTCTTGCAGGTGCCCTGGTCGTCCAGCCACCAGCAGCACATCATCTCCTGCTCCTCACGAGATCCCCATCTCAGATCCAGATCTGCAGCTGAGATCTATCTAACACCTGTCTCTTTCATTATAAATAACAAGAACTCACATTTGTTGCTTCCACCACAAAACTAGCAACATCAAATTGGCACCGTTTGTGGGAACCAAACAGACTGATTCAATCCCAGACTCGGATCTCACCCCGAAGCCAACCCTTCATGGCACCCAAATTCAAGAGAGTGCCCACGATGGGACGTTAGTTCGACCCTCATTCATCTCGCAGTCACGTGAACACGAAGGGGTCTCAAAGACAGCAAGTTGAGGTTCCGTCAGAGCTTGGTCCAAGCGCTTCACGCTTGGTCGCCGTTGACCTTCGGTACGTCATCAAAAATCGGCTGCTGTTGGAGGACCTCCGGCACCAGCTCAGTTGATCAAGGGGCGGGGCTGCCCCCTCCAACCATGCGTAGACCCACAACATTCACCCATCCTTGGATCGGGAGATAGGCACAGTCGCTCCCCGAGAGACAGACCACCTCCGATCAGTCAAGGCGAACAGACCCCATCATGGGGGCCGAGTTCTGGGATTTCCGGAATGAGGTCTTCCAGGCCCTCCGAGGTGACCCCAGAATCGAGTGTCAACATGACAACCGCTGCAGGGAAGAAGCCTAGGGAAGTGAATCTCACAGCTCGACTCAGTCGGCGAGACGGGAGGAGGCCGTCCTTCAACACCTACAGAATATGGAGAATCGCTTCACCCGAATCGGAAAGGGTGGGTCACAACCCAACCGGGGTTATCAACCTATCCGACCCCTGTTCTCTGCTAAAATTCTCAACACCGAAATTCTGAGGAATTTCAGGCCGTCTCAGTTCGAGACGTACAATGGAAAGAGTGCACCTGCTGATCACATGAAAGGGTTCAAAACCTTCATGATGATTCATAGCGCCTCAGATCCTCTTCTCTGTCATGCGTTCCCAGCCATGCTACATGGCCCGACATGGGAGTGGTTCTCCAAGCTCGCCCCCAACTCGATTTTCTCATTCAATCAGCTTGAGGCGAGCTTCCTTACTCACTTCGTGACCAGTCGGAAGGTCGAGAAGATGAGCGCGTCCCTCCTGGACCTCGGGCAGAAGGAACGAGAGTCCTTTCGAGACTTCGTGCGAAGGTTCATCGCCGAGGCTAAGTCAGTTTCGTCTCTCGACGCTGGTATCACTTGTGCAGCCTTCCGATATAATGTTCACCACGGCTAGCTGAAGGCCTCCCTAGTGAAGAAGCTGCCCATCGATTTTTTCGACGTCCTCAACAGGGTCAAAAAATACATTCGAGCCGAGGAGGCTCTGCACCATAAAAGCCCAAAAGAGACCTTAGCCAAGGGGAAAAGAAAATTCGATGACTTTGAGCCTCCGAAGAAGACTCAAAAAGATGCATTTGGTAAAAAAACGACAGCCTCTTATCCCCCGCTTTGAGAGGTTCACGCCGCTAACTCAGAGTGTGTCAGCCATCCTCATGGAGATTGAGGATAAGGGATGGTCCGCCATCCTCCTCGAGCGAACAAAAACAAGAATATTGACATGAGGTTCTACTGTCAGTTCCATCAGGACCACGGGCATGAAACTGATAGTTTTTGCCCCCTCAAAGATGAGATTGAGGCCCTCATCCAGAGGGGATACCTAAGGAAATTCACTCGAACTGACACGAGGGACACGGGTTCTCAGTCGGATACACACTCCACGGGTTCTTGGGCGTCCCTGTCCAAATCGAGGGAATCGTCACCCTCAACGTAACAGCCGGAATGGCTCCGACCATCCAAATAGAGGCAACAGACTTCATAGTGATTAACGTCAAGGCCACCTATAATGTCATCCTTTGCTCCCTACAGGCGGTGCCCACCTGATGTTGAAATTTCCTACCGACCATGGGGTCGGTATTGTCCGAGGTAGTCAGGAATCTGCCCGTGAATGTTGTATGGCCGCAGTGGGGGTGGGGTCTTCCCTGTTGATGCAGTGGAGCTACCATCTAATATGAGCCAGTCGCACTCGGATCCAGTCGACAAGTTAGAGGAGGTTCCCTTCTCCGGGGAGGACGAATCTAAATGGTTCCGAGTGAAGCAGTCTCTCGCTCCAGACCTGAAGTTGACCATTATTGACTGCATCCATCGAAAAACCGAACTCTTCACATGGATGCCCTCGGATATGCCAGGAATTTTAGAGAAACTCATCATACATAAACCAAGCATCCACCCGGACTCGAAGCCAGTCCAGCAAAAGCGGCAAAAGTTCGCTCCTGACCAGCAACGGGCAGTAAAGGAAGAAGTGGAAAAGCTCGCAGCGCGGTTCATACAAGAAGTAAACTACCCGCAGTGGTTGACTAACGTTGTAATGGTGAAGAAACCGAGTGCCAAGTGGAGGATCTGTACAGACTTCACGAGCCTCAACAAGGCCTGCCCTAAAGATATGTTTCCCCTACAGAGCTTCGACGCCCTGATAGATGCGACCTCGGGTCACGAGTTGCTGAGTTTCATGGACGCCTTCTCAGGCTATAATCAAATCAGAATGTTTCCTTCAGATATCCCCAAGACCTCCTTTGTGACAGACCAAGGCCTCTATTGTTATAAGGTTATGCCCTTCGGGCTGAAGAACGCTGGTGCCACATATCAAAGAATCGTCAACCAGGTCTTTAAGGAGCAGATAAGACAGAACATTAAGGTGTATGTTGACGATGTGCTCCTCAAAAGATGAAGAGGGCAAGATCATGTCGGCGATTTAGAGGAGGCTTTCAGGATCCTATGATCCCACAATATGAGACTCAACCCTTCCAAGTGCGCATTCGACGTCATTTCAGGGAAATTCCTTAGATTTGTGGTCAGCCAATGAGGCATCGAGGCGAACTCCGAAAGATTCAGGCCATATCGGACATGGCCCCACCAAGAAATGTCAAAGAAGTTCCACAGCTCACGGGTCGACTGGCGGTCATCGGCCGTTTCCTCTCCAAGTCCAGAGAGAAGTTGCTCCTGTTCTTCAAAGCTCTCCAGGGGGCAAAAACCATTGAGTGAAATATTCTTAACAGCAGGCTTTCAATCAGCTGAAGGCCTACCTGGCCAACCCCCACTCCTCAGCAAGTCAGAGTCAGGCGAGTCCCTCTTTCTCTATCTGGCTGCTTTGGAACATGCGCTCAGTGTCGTGCTAATCAGGGAAGAAGATAGGGTCCAAAACCATATATTATGTCAGTAAAGTCCTATATGACATTGAACTTCGATACACAAAGATGGAAAAGGTCGCCTATGCATTGGTGATGGCCGCTCAGAAACTCCGACCGTACTTTCTAGCTCACTCCATCCGAGTCCTTACAGATCAGTCTCTCAAACGGTCCTCAACAATCCTGAGAATTCTGGCCGCTTAATCAAGTGGTCAATCGAGCTGAGCCAGCATGACATCAGCTACCAACCTCGGACGGCCATCAAAGGGCAAGCCCTCGCCAAATTCATCACGGAACGTACCATTCCCAAGGCATCTGAAGTCCAAGAGGATGATCCTGTGTGGGAGATCTATGTGGACGGATCATATTGTGATGGGGAAGCGGAGCTGATGTCATACTTAGAAGCCCTGAAAACTTCGTCCTTTAGTACTCCTTGCATCTCAACTTTCAGGCCTCCAACAACGAGGCGGAATTCGAAGCCATGATCGCTGGACTCATGCTAGCCCACAAGGCAGGGGAAACATGAGTGAGGGCATTCAACGAATCTCAGCTCATGGTTAATCACATTTACGGAGATCATGAAGCCCATGATGCATGGATGATCCAATACTTGGCACTTGTCAAGAAACTATTAACAGTCTTCGAGGACGCCGCTGTCGAGTGCATTCTGAGGGAGCAAAATAGTCAAGCTGATGCCTTGTCCAAGCTTGCCTCGTCGTCCTTCGAAGGCCTGGATCACACTGTCCTTGTTAAGATCCTCCTCAAGCCTGGCATCGAGAATCCTGAGGTCCTTTGCATCAACCCAGGCATCGAAGCTTGCACTTGGATGGATCCCGTCCAGAAGTTATTGGCAGATGGCGAACTCCCAACCGGCTGAAGCCAGGAAGACAAGATTCCGATAAAAAAGATTCACCTTGATTGATAATGTGCTCTTCAAGCACTCATACACTAAGGTAGACGGGAGACCATATCTCCAATGTCTGAGTTCCGATGAAGCCAAGTATGCACTATAGGAGCGCACAAGGGGATTGGGGGATGCCATACAGGCAGCAGGTTTCTTGCAAGAAAAGTGCTCAACTACGGCTACTATTGGCCAACCATATTGCAAGACGCCCATGATCTTTTAAAAATGTGCAGCCTTTGCCAGAGATTCTCTTCGGTCAGGCGCTTGCTCCAGGTCGAACTTAAATCATTTACTAGTCTAAACCCCTTTGTCCTGTGAGGAATGGACTTAGTGTAGCTCCCCGAATTTCCAATATGATATCTCATAAATACGTGGCACAATTTCCAGCATCAACTTCAATTGCAATAGTAAATATAGCTAAAAACACATATAATTTTAATTACAACTTTTATTACATCAATTATTTACAAACACGGCGGAATACAAAATACCTTGAATTACAATCTTTCTTTTACAACACATTCTGTTACAATTTTACATAAGCCATAATATTATTCTATCTCAAGCATCCAAATTCCAAGCTATAGGCACCTACCTGTAAAACATGAGGCTAGAGATAACCCTAACCCCCAAAACTACAGGGGTCTGCCATAATGGTGTGAGTGACATAAAAAGAAAACAACATAAATAAAACATAAGGCATAGAGTCATCAACAACATGTATTAACAGCAAGAATAAATAAAATGAGAAATAATAATAAGTAAAGCATGAAAACATCAAAGAATATAAGATAGTAAATAGTAAGACATGAAAACATCAAGTGAATCTAGACTAAGTGTCAAGTGTAGGAAAACAGAAAACAACATGCATAAAATCAAGTCAAGAAAACATCAATGCTATATGCTGACTCTTTAATGCATACTTGTCGGATTCTATGCATCCCACAATACATAGGTCCGGTGCAAGCCCATATCGTTCTCCACTTTATAGGGTTTGATTCCTCGTTATGTAACTAATCCTACTATGGTGATGGAAACAAGATCCAAAATATTTCGCGAATAGGCATCACAGCCCTCGATGGGTAAGCATCATGTAAGAATAGCTCAAAAATCGGAGAATCACCTCCCAACCGTGTACCCTACGAATAGGCTTGCAAGGCCCTCGACGTGCAGATACACCAGGTACATTCCGTGAATAGGCCTGCCGACCCTCGACACGTGAATGCACCCTGCATGCTCCGTGAATAGGCCTGCAGACCATCGACACGCGAACATACAAATGTCCTCTCGAGACAGAACAACACAGTCCTAGAATGCATCCGTTGGACTAACAAGACTAGAGCATATACTTATGTTTCACAAGTTCCATCACATCTCCACTAGTGCATGTCCTTAAGTTGGTTATTATTAAAAACACAAATCCCCCTCTCTAGAGTTAGTATATCCTGTCGGACTTTATTCCACAAAACAAACCCAAGACCCCGCAGGTCTAAATCCACAAATCTCATCTGCCGGTTTACAAGACTCCCATTCAACTCATAGAGAAATCACAACTCATCCATCAAGACCAAAGCTTTCGTTAAAACTCACAAATCCATCACCAAAACGATCATATGAAGAAACTTCGTAAGTCAACAAAAATCCAAATCTTATATAAAATTCCAGAATCCAAATGAATATTAAATCTATCAAATAACTGAAAATCATATTTTTAAGTTGTAGAATATCACAAAATATCAATTCCTTTGAAAACACGTATAACTCAAATAAGGTCCAAAAGAATACATTTAAAACTCCAATATAAATCTCTATAAAATATTTTTAATCTGTAGAAAAACATCTTTTAAAACAATATAATATTGAGGGAACAATCGTTCAAAAGAAGCATTAGAAAGTCAAGAAAACATCAGTTAGAGCAGTAGCAGTCGACTTCATAGGGTGGTCGATCGAATGTCCCGTGTGAAATCCAAACTCAAAAAATCCATCAGTTAGAGTAGTGACAGTCGACTGCATACTGTAGCCAGTCGACTGTCCCGCGTAAAATCCAAAGCTTTAAGAAAACATAAATCAGAGCAGTGACAGTCGACTGTGAAAAGGGGTCAATCGACTGTCCCGCACGAAAATCCAAAACTCCAAGAAAACACTGCAGCCAGGTTCGCGACGGTAGACTGTCGAAACTTACTAGTCGACTGTCATACCTACAGACTGCAGTTTTGGGTTTGTGCATGTTTTAAACCAATACACGATTTCAATTTGTAAAATCACAAATTTGAAGAACTAATTTCCTGAGATGATTAATTGTAACTTGTATAACATATAAGAGTTATTACAACACATCAAAATACATCAAGATCTCGAAATAGGAGTTTTCCACAAAAATCTTTCAAAACATCTTATATACATATATGTTCAAGTACGAATTTTAGCATCAGTTTAGGCTTCAAAAATTCATCAATAAGAGTAGTAAGATGTTTAGAACTATCTCGGAACCAAAACAATTGAAATCCAATCAAAATTCCATCAAAACACATGAAAACCCAATTTCTTCGAAAACAATGAATAAGATATATGTACACATGTTTGTGCACCAAGAAAACTTCAAAACTCATCAATTAGAAATAGTGAAATGTTTAGATTTAATCTCAGTACTAAAACCAATCATATCCAATTGAAAACTTCTCAAAACTTCACAAAATCACGAAATTCCCAAATTGGTCATAATGAATATATCCAAATTTAAACCCCCTTCTCAAAACTCAAAGACTTGATTCTTAGATTCAAAAGAAATTAAACTCATCCATAATTATTCACAATAATTTTTTCATGCATATGAGCAATTATGACAATTATTAATCAAGTTTCTACTCAACGATAACCTCCCAAATAGAGCTCATGCATTTATACACAAGTAAAGGAATCTTTTATCTATTTTATGCAATATCATCATACAATACTTCTCAACAAGTCAAAACAGCAAGTATGTGAGGGAAAACAACCTACTCATGATTTCTATTAGGTTCTTTAGCAATCTCAATTCATCAATTAGGGTTTTAATTCATCAAAGGCATAATTTCAAGTAAAAATTCAATTTTGAACTCATCTATTCATCAAATCTATTATATCTTCATACAACCTCCTAACATGCTTTCTAATAGATAAATCATCACATACAATATACATGGAACAATACAAAACAAACATGTCACTCACCTTGCTGAAGAGATCAAACGAAGATAATAAAGAAATAGAAATCCCTCATTCGCAAGAAAAAGCCAAGATCCTTGCCTGAAAACTCCAAGAAAATAGAAATAATAGAAATCCTTATGTAGCACAGCAAGAGACTGCTGCACCCACTCTTAAATAAGCCGGAAATATAGGTCAAGGGTTTTGTAAATAGATTTGCAAAATACCTCTTTTAAATATATCTTTCTATATATAAATCTTTATACTTGGAAATCAAATAAACCAACTTAATTGAGTTTTAAAAACAAAAATAAATAACCTAATAGTCAGCCGGCACTATTTTGAAAAACCCAGAAAATGAATTTTGCACTTTTGCTCCTCTAAGTGGCGATTTTGCGAAAAGACTCTTTTTCATCAAAACTTGTAAAATAAACCAAATTTGTTAAAACAAAAAGTAAAATATTTACCTCTGAATTGAATAGGCATCATACCTAGCCCAAAAATTTGAAAATCTAGAGTTTTCACTCCAAGTGGTAATTTTGCACAAAAGTCCATTTTTTTGTAATATTTGCAAATAAGTCCAATAAATATCAGAAAAATCCAGAAAATTCACAAATAATATCTAATAATAAATAATGATTTTCACCAAAATAATTTTTGACTTTGAACTTTCCAAGAAAATATTTGCACGTGTAAAAGGTAAATTTCAGAAAAATATTTATTAAATCACCAAAAATAATTTTAATTCATTTATAAATCTTAAAAACATTATTTTAAAAAATCTAGGGTATTACACTTAGTTGGCCACTTTCCAAAGGCCACATGCAAAAGACGCTTTCTCATAGTGGCCATCGACTATTTCACTAAGTGGGTCGAGACAGAACCCTTGGCCACAATCACAGAACATCAAGCCCAGCAATTTTTTTCTAGAAACACATTATTTGTCAGTTTGGGATCCTGCTCGTGCGTGTCACCGATAACGGAACTCGGTTCGTAGGCAAAAATTTTCAAAAGTTCTGCGAAGACCTGGGGATCCAACACCGGTTCTCATCTATAGCCCATCCCTAGTCGAACGGCCAGGTTGAAAATGCCAACCGCCAAATTCTTAAAGGTATCAAAAAATGGTTGTATAAATCTCTTAAGAGACTGTGGGTCGACGAATTGTCGAGCGTCATTTGATCATATAAAAAAACCAAGAGAATCCCCACGGGAGAGCCCCCGTTCAATCTGACATACGGGACAGAGGTTGTCATATCGCTGGAAATCGGGATCCCTTCACCTAGGATCATACGCTTCATTGAAGAATCCAATTTGAGCGACCTCAGGGCCAACTTAGATCTGGTCGACAAAATCGGCGAAAGGCCCACCAACTGAAGAACTATCTATAAACAGTGGGTTGAAGGGTTCTATAACAAGAAGGTTCATCCAAGCGATATCAAAGAAGGTGATCTCATACTCAGGAACTCGCTATTTTCCACCCCACCATGAAGGGAAAGCTGGTCCCAAACTGGGAGGGCCCGTACAAGGTCTCATAAGTGGTACGCCCGGGCACATACCGAGTCGAAGATCTGGGGGGCAAGATAGTCAAAAGACCTTGAAATGCTGAGCACCTGATTAAGTTCCATGAGAGAACATAGGGGCATCTGCGGTTGTAATCGGAGCTACGCATTAAATAAGCAAAAAACGTCATCACCGCTCAGCATCGAATTTACTACAAACGAGGGATTCCTCAATCTCTCAAGTCATCACCGCTCGGCTTGGACTTCGACCCTTAACGAGAGATTCCTCAATTTTTCACGTCCTCGGTGCTCGGCGCTCAACGTCTTTTACCTCGAGCCAGCCCGTGGATTTCTCATGTACTCGCTGCTCGGTGCGTGACGCTTACCTCGAGCTAGCTCGTGGACCGCTCACATCCTCGCCTCTCACCGCTCGATATTTACCTTAAGCCAGCTCGTGGATCTCTCAAGTTCTCGCCGCTCGGCTTGGACTTCTACCCTTAACGAAAGATTTCTTAATTTCCCATATCCTGGCCGCTCGGCGTCGACTCTATCCTTAATGAGAGATTTCTTAATCTCTCACATCTTCACCGTTCAGCGCTCGATGCTTACCACGAGCTAGCTCATGGATCGCTCACGTACTTGACGCTCGGCGCTTAATGTTTACCTCAAGCCAGCTTGTGGATCTCTCAAGTCCTCGCCGCTCAGCTTGGACTTCGACCCTTAATAGGAGATTTCTCAATCTCTCACATCCTCGCCGCTCGGTGTCGACTCTACCCTTAACGAGAGATTTCTTAATTTCTTACGTTATCGCCGATCGGCGTCAACTCTACCCTTGACGAGAGATTCCTTAATCTCTCACGTCATCGCTACTTGGCGTCGACTCTACCCTTAACAAGGGATTTCTCAATCTCTCACATCCTCACCACTCGGCGTCGATGCTACTCTTAACGAGAGATTCCTCAATCTCTCAAGTCCTTGCTGCTCGGCTTGGACTTCGATCCGTAACGAGAGATTCCTCAATCTATCACGTCCTTGCTGCTCTGCGCTCGACGTTTACCTCGAGCCAGCTCGTGGATCTCTCATGTGCTTACTGCTCGGTGCTCGGCGCTCGGCGCTTGACGCTTGACACTTACCTCGAGCCAGCACATGGATCTCTCACATTCTTGCCGCTTGGCATCGACTCAGCAGAAAATTTTTCAACTTCTCAGTCCCCGCCTTTCAGTGCTGAACTCGAACCCCAACCCCTAAGAAAGTTTTAATTTTATTAATGGCTCTCGCCTACGACAAGGACCTCGAGCTCTGCTCCCAAAGTCAGTCCCTTTTCCACCCGCTAACTATCGGGGGTAGAGCAACCTTCATCGCCGCTAACCCTAATTGTCAGCTGGTGATAGGAGAACCACCGGCAATGAGAGCTCTCAATGACTTTGAGCTATGCTCCCCAAGTTGGTCCCTCTTCCACCCACTGATGGCCAGGTATAGAGTAGCCTTCATCGCCACTACCCCTAATTATCAGCGGGTGATAGGAGAACCACCGGGAACTAGAGCTCTCAAGGAACTTAGAAATAAGAAGTGGAGGGGGAGGGTTATATAGCCCAAGGGAGTGGGGGACTCGAAAGTCATGACGCTGACATGGATGAGTCTTAGCCATTCGCCCACATCCAACAGACAGAAAAGTTGTTTGTACATCCCCCAAGGTCCAAACGTTTCACCTCCCAACGAGGCACATTTATGATGGCGGAAAGCGAAACATCTCCTATTCCAATCATGCAATACCATCAGAATATGAAACATCACTCATTCAGCATGTTGACCTCACCTACACACCCAGATCGAAGATGAGCTAAAACACAGAAGGATCATTTTATTATAACGTACAAGAGTTCATCGATACAATTGGCAAGGTCGCATGAATACATGATTATAATAAAGTTACAAAGAAGTCATGACTCATGATTACGATAACTGATACAAACTCGACCTACCCCTCCTCCCGGGGGGGCCCCTAGGACTGGCACAAACCAGTTCGAGCCCAAATGAGCGTGTTTGCTCGTCAACGAGCCCATCAAGATCTCTAGGAGGTGCTAAGGTGGATGCCCTGACAATCGAGCTCTGAGCGTCACCTGGCCTCGGCGGCGGCTCCAGCCTCAGGGTTGGAGACGGGCCCCCATCGGAGTGCCAGCCTCTCCCGAGGGAACGGGTTCAGGACCCACTCACTTCAAGCATCATCTTCAATCTTTGGATATCTAATTTCTTCTCTACTATTACCTCACGAAGGAACGACTCAGAAAGGGGCGTTGAATGGAAGCGAGAGATCTTGACCACCCAGACTCAGTGTCAGCCAGGCCTCAGTTGGAAAACATCCTTCTTAGGCGGGCCGATTCCAAACTCAACTCTTTTAACCTGTTCATGAAGTAAGAGAGGGTTGCTTCCCTGTCTCTGGCTTCTTTGCGATAACGCACCAAAATACCTTTCAGGGATTGCGTGCGGTCCTTGAGGTGTTCGAGCTCGGCGATGTTAGGGTTGGTCAAAGCAAGTTTGAATATCTGGCATAGAAGTAGAAGGCAAATCATTCCGAGCCTCATAGACTTGGCCAAATCACAAGGTTTCCCCCCACAACAAAAAGAAAAAGTCATTAGCCAAAAAATGTTCTTTCTATTCATTTGAAATCGATACAAAATCGCAATGGCCATTCCTCATTCGGAAAATACATAAATTAAAAAGAAAACAAAAGGAAGAAAGGGAGAAAACTACTGCTGAGGGGAGGGGGGCACCTCTTCATTCCCCGTGACGTCGACTTCGGGGTCAACCACCGGTTCTTCTCCTTCGCCACGACCAGGTTGGCGACCATCCTTCTCCTCCTTCTCGTCCCCCACGGTGGTTAGCAGGAGCTCGCCGAACTTGAACTTCATGGAATAGTGAAACTCATCGAGCTCAAGCTGGGGGTACTTGCAGAGCACGTGCTCGATGGCCCTTTAGTATGTTTTATTCTGGGCCTCGATCACCTTATCCATGGTGGCAGTTTTCACCTAATTGAGCTTCTTCTCGATCCAAGCCTCCATATCCTTCTTTGCTTGGCTTTCGGCCATGGAGGTCAGCTCCAGCCGAAGGGCATGTTCTCGAGCCTCGGCAATGTTAGCTCGCACCTTCTGGTCCTTTATTTTACTCTCACAGTGCTGAGCGTTCTTTACTTTCCTCTGGAGCTCCTGATTGTGGAGTCTCCTCAGCTGTGACACGGTAATCGTCGCCTGCAAACGAGTAAACACGACTTAGAAATTTACAGAAAAAGGACATTTATCATTGTGAAACTCGTTAAGCACTTACCACCATTTTCGTTTGAGCCCACCACCATTTTCCTTTGAGCCCACCTCATGTAGCAGGACTCGGTGGTCTCAGTAGTGAAGCCCTATCTGTCGTGAGGCGTGGCAAGGTGCTCCACTGCCTCGACCACTATGGGCTCCTCAATCAGCGAGTCCGCTGTCTTCATGGCCTAATCAGGGGGCCCTTGGCGTGAGCCTAACTTCGCCCACGATCTCCCGCACCGAGGGCTTGAGAGGCGGGACACCCTTCGTCAAAAGCTCCATAACCTTAATGTTACTGGATCTCGGTAACATCTTCATTGGTTTCAGGGTCCCCGGTACCACGGTGACCCTTGACTTCTTGGACTTCGAATTCGAAGTCCCCTCGGATCTGACCTCGGGCACCCTCTTCTTCTTCTTCGACTGCTGGGTAGCCTTCTTCTCTAACTCGGCTACCTTCACTAGATCACTACGTCTTCCATTACTGAAAGAAAAAAGAAACCAAGTGGTAAGGACGAAGGAAAAAAAAGATGCAAAAAAAAGAAACGCACAATATACAGGGTTCGGCAGGGCTCAGTACAATCCGGGTCAGATGCCTTTCTGGCACGGTCTACCAACGGATACTTTTGCCCCCTGAAGGCCTTCTTTATGTCGCCCCACTCCTCTTCTGTAAGCTCATTCCCCATCGGAGGCTTGAGGTTTGGTTTGTAGAAGGCCCACGCTGTCGGGATATCCCACGGAGTTGGGCTTCGAATGATGAAGTACTGATTCTTCCAACCCTAAATTGAGTCAGAGTGACCATGAACGACCCGGTGGTGGGGACGGGGGGAGATATAATATATACATTCTTGCGTCGAAGATGACCTCCCTAAGGGCTATTCGGAAATACTTCATTTTCAACCACACCCCTTTTTTCGTTGAGCAGCATGTAGCACACATGCTACTTCCAAGTATTAGGTCCGTACTGCATGGGACACAAACCGGCCCTGGTCAAAACCTCCTTCACGAATGGATGCAAGGGCAGCCTTAGCCATGAATTGAATGCAACAACTGTGAACATGCAGAACCACTCGGACAAGGTGTCGGCCGGTCGAAGCCCAGCGTTTGGCACCATCAACCCGTACTCCGGAGGAATAAATTATCTCGCCCGTATCACGAGAAGGTCAGTTCTCACCACGCCACTCTGCTCATCATCGATCTTTACCTTCGGCCTGCATGGGGAAGAGGGCTGCACCCCGTACTGAACCTTATCTTCAAGATCGTTCGGGTACATCCTAATCGAGCACGGTTGCTAAATATAGGGTACGTCCAGCCTGTGTTTGGGGCAGAATTCAGGTGGGTTCACAGGGATTCCTAGTAGGGTCCACTTTCGCTTACTCCTCCGAATAACCTTCGGCTCAAGCGGTTCGATTTGCGGACCCGGTGAAGCGTTGTCAGAAGAATCATCAGAATCTTCAACCTCTTCTTCAATGCCCTCATCCTCCTTGTCTCCTCCCTCCTCATCTACTTCTCCCCCTCCAACTGCTTCTACCTCTTCAACAACTTCTTCTGAGTCACTTGTCTCCACGATGAAAGGCTTGCGAACCCTGAGCGGCTCAGGATTATAAACTATCTTTCCCTCCTCAAATGCTTTCCAACCCGAGGAGTCACTGAGACTGTGGGCATTGCCACGGCCAGATGTGGAGGCCAAGGAATTAGACTGAGCCCTCGAAATGATGTTAAAAGTACTAACATATTTGTTGGTGCCGAAAAACACGCCGAAGAAACTACCGCCAATGTCTGGACAGTTTCTAGAAAGAGAAGCTCTGAAAGTTAGAAAGAGAAAGCAAAGTGAAAATGGGATGGGGGGTGGAGGTATATATATGCAAAGGAGAATGCCTCGAAATATTCAAAGGCATCTCAACCTTCAGATCTTGATCCAGCGGTAGATAAGATTTCGACGTCTCAATTCCCACAACTGTGGTGTCATCAGCCCACATGGCGGACACATGTCATTTTTCCACATGGCGATCACATGCCATTTTCCATGTGATGAGCACATGACACTGTCCACGTAATAAGCATGTGCCATCTATAGAAAAATTCCCCACTCTCCCAATTTCACAAGTTCACAGGGCTTGACACTCAGCATCTACTATGAGCTAGCTCCTGTCTCTCACAAGTTCACAGGGCTCGACTCTTGGAATCAACTGTGAGCTAGTTTATGTCTCTCACAAGCGCTCAGTGCTCGAGGCTTGGCATCAACTGCGAGCTAACTCCCGTCTCTCCCAAGTTCACAGGGATCGATGCTCGGCATCAACTGCAAGCTAGCTCCGGTCTTTCATAAGCTCTTAGGGCTCGACACTCAGCATCAACTTTGAGCTAGCTAGTGTCTCTCACAAGTTCACAGGGCTCGATGCTCGGAATCAACTGTGAGCTAGCTCTTGTCTCTCACATGCTCTCAGTGCTTGACGCTCGATATCAACTGCAAGGTAGCTCCTGTCGTTCTAGTTCATAGGGTTCGATACTCGACATCAACTGCGAGCTAGCTCATGTCTCTCACAAGCTCTTAGGGCTCAATGCTCGGCATCAACTGCGAGCTAGTTCCTGTCTCTCACAAGCTCTTAGGGCTCGATGCTCGGTATTAATTGCGAGCTAACTCCTATATCAAAATCTCTCAGTGCTCGATGCTCGGCATCAACTACGAGCTAGCTCATGTCTCTCACAAGTTCACGGGGATCGATGCTCGGAATCAACTGCGATCTAGCTCCTGTCTCTCACAAGCTCTCAGTGCTTGACGCTCGGCATCAACTGCGAGCTAGCTCCTATCTTTCAAGTTCACAGGGCTCGAAGCTCGGCATCAACTGCGAGCTAGCTTCTGTCTCCCACAAGTTCATAGGGCTCGATGTTCGGCATCAATTGTGAGCTAGCTCTTATCTCTCATAAGCTCTTAGGGTTCGATGCTCGGTATTAACTTCGAGCCAACTCATGTCTCACAAGCTTTCAGTGCTCGATGCTTGGCATCAACTGCGAGCTAGCTCCTATCTCTCACAAGTTCACAGGGCTCGATGCTTGGCATCAACTGTGAGCTAGCTTTTGTCTCTCACAAGCTCTTAGGGCTCGACGCATGGCATCAACTTCGAGCTAGCTAGTGTCTCTCACAAGTTCACAGGACTCGATGCTCGGAACCAACTGCGAGCTAGCTTCTGTCTCTCTCAAGCTCTCAGTGCTCGACGCTCGGCATCAATTGCAAGCTAGCTCATGTCTTTCAAGTTCCTAGGGCTCGATGCTCGACATCAACTGCGAGCTAGCTCCTGTCTCCCACAAGTTCACAGGGATCGATGCTCGGCATCAATTGCAAGCTAGCTCTTGTCTCCCATAGGCTCTTAGGGCTTGAAGCTCGGCATTAACTTCGAGCCAACTCATGTCTTACAGGCTCTCAGTGCTCGACGCTCGGCATCAACTACGAGCTAGCTCCTATCTCTCACAAGTTCACAGGGCTCGATGCTCGGCATTAACTGCGAGCATGCACATGTCTCTCACAAGCTCTTAGAGCTTAATGCTCGGCATCAACTTCGAGCTAGCTAGTGTCTCTCACAAGTTCACAGGGCCCGATGCTCGATATCTGTAACACCCCGAATTTCAAATAAGGATAAATTCGAGATTTCACAGGATCTTTACTTCACTTCGTACAATTTTACAAGGAATTTAAAACATCAGAGTTCCTTTACACAGCGGAAGAATAAAAGATTACAACAATGAAATACAACTTGTATAACTTTAACATCATTTGCAACATCTTTAACTTCTAAACAGCAACAGCATATCCACTTTATAACTCCATGAATAGTTCATTACCTGCATGTCAATCTGTGGGCACGTCAGTTACTTACAACTGACGAAATGTTATACACGGCTATCCTCTCTATGCCGGGAATAGTATAACGATCTCATACTTTAACAAATCACAAAAAAAAGATTGAATGAACAAGTAAAGTGTCAAAGGTGATTACTCTAAACATAAGTGTATGTCATGCCTTAATGCCTAATGCACACATTTCTATACTAGGATGACACTAATGCACACTTGTTCGGATTCTATGCATCCCATACTACATAGGTCCGAGGGCAAGCGCCTACGTACTCCACCATAAAGGGCTCGATCTCTCGCCATGAAAACTACCCGGTAGCAAAACAAAGTTCAGACTATTCCACGAATTTGAATCCCAGCCTTGGAGTCCACCATCGGCTGTTATAACAGATTCCACATCGTGCGAATCGTCCCGTATGTGACCCTCTAGCCCAGTATATATATATATATATATATATACATTGGAGACGGTAAACACAAAAACTCATCCGTCCGACTACTCAAGATCTTGGAGTCCACCGCCGACCCGTCCTCATAGTCCCGGATTAAAATATAATAATCCGTCTCCCACAGGGCAACCTCAGTCCACCAACTGGGTCTATAGTCATGGAGTCCACCGCCGACTATATAGAGCACCCCACTTACGTTTCCCTAAGTTTACTACATCTTCACTTATGTGCCTAAATTTGCTTAAGTTCAAGACATGAATAATTTCCACACGTAGAATTAGTTTTACCTCCTACCGGACTTAATCAACAAATACGAGATGGCTCCTTAGCCATATCTCCAAATCATTTCTCAAATCTTTTCTTTTAATAATGCCGGTACCGAGGTCTTACTAACTCTAAATCATAAACTTTCATGTACATGAAACATGGGTACACATACCCTTTAGTAAACATGTCTTAAATCTAGATATTTTCATCTTTTAACTTATTCACAAAATAAACATAGTCTCGACACTATTCATGATCTATTTATTGATTCATGTTCTTTTTAAACAAACATGCATTTCAAGAACACAAATTTCACCACATGAATTGTTATAACAAATCTAAGTTGTCACAATGTTTCAATTCATTATAAAAATTTCTTAAATAAGATACAAGAGTAATTTCTTTTAGAAGATCAATTCACAAAATACTACTTTCCTTTTCTTCACCACAAAGTGCTATTCTCAAAATTTATTTCTTTTTATACTTCAAAAATATACAAGGAAACTATCTCTTAATATTTCCACTTCATTTTATATTAATACTAAAGTTTAATTCCAATTAAAAATAAACATTCATGAGTAAAAACCCCAAAAAAAACAAATGTGAGGCATGGGTTTTGAACCCCAGACCTACGACAAACATAGCCAGCACCTAACCCGAGCCCACTAGCCATTTAGTCCATATGGACTTTTGTCAAATATAGCAACTGAAATTCCTTTCATACATTAGTACAGATTTGGTAATTTAATTGAGCGAAGAGAAAAAATATATATATATAAAAGATGGCTATCAAGATTTGAACCCAAGATCTATTATAAGAGGTGCTCACTGGCTAACCAATAAGTCCAAATGTGATTTCTATCTAAGAGTTGTATTTGTATACTTTTGTTCATACTTTTCTGAAATTATTTCTTTTTAACAAAACTTGTTTACCCAATAATCCAATCCTTTAGGATATTGGAATAAACTTCTCTTTGGACCAAAAGGAAATCTTAAATAATAATCAACAAGTCCAAACTTTTTTTTTTTTTGCATATATCTCATTTAAAAAAAAAGATTATTTCCTTTCTTTACAAAATTTACATTTCTTTTCAAACTTGAAAATTAAAATCATACTTTCCTAAAAACTAGTTTATGCCCAACATCCTACAAATAAAATTTTGTGTTAAGAATCAAACATATCTTTTAATCGATTATGGATGTCTCAAAGGAATTCCTTTCATACAAAAAAAAAATTGTATTTTTTTTTTGACATATGTCAACATACTTCATAAAAAATTATTTCCTTATCTTTTCTTTTTCATCATATCTCTAATCATATGTCGAAATATAGCATTCTTTAACAATTTCTCATACATATCACACATTTGACATACCTAGATTTACGAAAATTGTTTAATTTCTCTTATACAAATTGGGAATTTATAGCATGCCAACAAGTCTCAAATCATAAGAATTTTACAAAATCTCTTTCATGAACAAATTATTATTTTCCAAATGTAACAAAAAAAAATATACATATGTCAATAATAACAAAATTTTACTTTCTTCTTTCTTAGTCAATAAATCATAAAGCATGTTTATCATATGATATTCATCACTAAAATTCCCACATACTCAACAAGTACAAAAATTGCAATCACATTAACATGATTCATGGTATAAAGAAATTCTTCTTTTTAATTAGCATGATATCACAATAAAATCATCCTCATTCAAAACATGATATACTAGCATAAATTTTATCTTATAATTCTCAAACAATATCTTCTTATACTACTCTTTTTTGTATGCATATCCTACACTAGAAAATAATGAAATCACCCACTAACACAATGTTAATCTATTTGTCAACATAGCATGATTCACTATCAATCTCACCACAATCATGGTATAGTTATTCTATTTTATCAAAACTACTCATTCACTTTTATTAGCATGTACATTCAAAAAAATTAGAAAGTAGGAGAACACCCACCTTATTGAAGCTTGAACAATTGAAGGGAAGGATGGGACACTTCTTCTAGTTCCAAGACAAACTCCTAGCAATGGCTCCTCCTCCTAGCAAAGCTCCCTTTCCCTAGCAATGGCTTCCTCTCTCTAGCAATTCCTCCAAGCAAAAGGACCCTCACTTTCTTTCTTTTCTTTCTTTCCTTTCTTTTGATAATGTTTTTGGTGCAAGATAAAGGTAGGAAATGGGGGCTCTATTTATAGGATTTTGGGAGGGTCTAAAGTGCAAAAATTCCACCCTAATAACTCTTCAAATTTATTCTACAACTCTCCACTTTCCTAACTCCTAAAACCCTCATCTTTTCATCTCCCCACTCTCCACTAACTTAACTCAAAAACCCTTCTCCTCCTCACTCCATGACCGGCCACCCCCTAGCCCAAAAAATGGTCCAAATACATTTGTGTGTGCATGCACACATGCACAAACAAATATGAACACATTTCTATAACTCTAAATGTGTACTAATATTTGTTACTTGTCATGTATAACTTAATTTGTGATTTTAATAGTGGGCTTACTCATTTCTAATTAATTTGATTATCTAGTGGGCTTGCTACATGGGCTCATTTCTAATTAATTAATTTAATTATCCTAGTGGGCTCTCCTTTTAATTAATCTAATGGGCTAGAAATTTACCTTTAGGTCCATGGATCAAAAGAAGGCTAATATAAAAACTTATGCATGCTAAAATAAGAAATGAGAGTAAGAAAATGGAGATAGAAAACTAGCACGTGCATCATATGTGCAAAAATTGAAAAATGCACTTTAATCAAAATAGGGAAAAATAAAATTTCATTTTATAAAACGAGTTCGAACACGTAAAATAAATAATCAATACACATAGAAATATCACACTTAGAGATGGAAAAATACGTAATTGATATGTGCATTGAAAACACATAAAAAGCACGTAAAAATACGGAGATTGAAATATTATATTTTTGTTGACTCAAAGTAGGGTAAAAATCAATATGGGAAATGCATAGTCGTTAGTCAAAATACGTAGTGAAAACACGTTATAAAATACACGTGCGTAACACACGAGGGCAAAATTGTCATTTCCAATTTTGCGGGGTGTTACAATATCAACTGCGAGCTAGCTCCTATCTCCCATAAGTTCACAGGGCTCGACGCTCGGCATCAATTGCGAGCTAGCTCCTGTCTCTCAAAAGTTCACGGGGCTCGACTCTCGACATCAACTTTGAGCTAGCTAATGTCTCTTACAAGTACGCTGGGCTCGATGCTCGGCATCAACTGCGAGCTAGCTTTTATTTCCTACAAATTCACAAGTCTGGACGTTCGGCATCAAATGCGTGCTAGCTCCTGTCTCTCACAAGATCTTAGGGCTCGATGCTCGGCATTAACTTTGAGCCAATTCTTGTCTCTCACGACGAGCTCGGAGCTCGACACTCAGCATTAACTTCAAGCCAACTCTTGTCTCTCACAACGAGCTCGAAGCTCGATGCTCGGCATTTAACTTCGAGCCAACTCAGCCTCGTGACAAGCTTGGCCCACGATGCTCAGCAAGCCCGTCAATTTGGCTGCGAACCTTCTCCACCAAGCTCGACGAACGGAGGTCAGAGCTCGGCTCTAACATAAGGTTACTTTTAGGGGATCTTCCATCCCATCCTTATGCACGCTGTCTACCAGTTTTCCCAAGGTCGGGCTACTCCTTAACGGTTGATACATGCAACCCTCCAAGAGTGGGGGCCTATGATGTGGGTAAATAATCTAGCGTAAAGAGTAGTCTGATCCCATCAAGATCTGCTCATCTCTAATCATCAGGACTGAGGATTCAATGTGCCTTCTGCTGCTTCAAGCCCAGAGGACCGGGTCAACCCGGCCCGTTAAGGTTAGGGATCCCACTCTCTCTGTCTATAAATACCAAACCCCCTTCACACTTTTTGCAAGTAATGACTTTTTCTCCACCTGAACCCTAGCATTTATTTTCTTCAGTGACTGGCTAGATCGTCGGAGGGTCTGTCGTCGGGATCACACCCGGAGTCTCTAGGCCTCTTGCCGGTGCCCCGGTCGTCTAGCCACCAACAACACCTCTTCTCCTGATCCTCATGAGATCTCAACCTCAGATCCAGATCTGTAGCTGAGACCAGTCTTAGACATGTCTCTTCCACTATTTTTAACAAGAAATCGCATCTGTTGCTCCCACCACAAAACCAACAGCATCAACCACTAATGATAAATGGTAGAAATGAAATGCTGTTACATTTACATGTAGATCCAGAGCATAATGTTAATAAAATATTATTAGAAACTGACTTCCTTGCATCAGTACAACCTTACTCAATATAAGAAGAAAAAAAATCATAATAACAGTAAATGATGAAATTATAGTAATAAATAGAATATTGTGTATATGAATCCATTAAGAGCTACAAAAAATACATTATACATACTAAGAGAATTTGTCTACAAAGGATACAAATGAAGGAACTATAATAGTCAAATAGACACTGGAGTAGGCACTAGTTTATGCTGTGAAAATATACTACAAAGATGGAAACAACATAGATATAATAAAAATGCGATAACTGGATTAACTGGACAAACCGTCATACCTGACAGGTTTCAACAAAATGTTACTATACAAATAGAAAATTACGTACTAAAAAAACCAATAATATACCACCAATTTGATGATATAAACAATGATGTACTATTAGGAATGATTTTTTCCAACAATACTACCCTATAACTATATCACATAAATTGGTTATATTTACAACACATTGTCAAGAAATATTAATTATAATAACACAACCTTATTCTAGAAAAGACCTACCACATATCAGAGTTTCTTCAGCTCAGCGTGGTGAATATCAATATTTACCAAATAAAACTAGAATACAATAAGTACAAGTAACAATTACACAAGAAATTTTACAAAAATAACTAGAAGATCTCTGTGAAGAAGACCCTTTAGCAAAATGGCACTTAAGTAAACCCACAGCTCATATAGAATTAATAGATAAGAACAAAATAATAAAAAATTAAACCCATTAGACATACTCTTACAGATTTAGAAGAATTTAAAATACATATAAAAGAATTAATGGAAAAAAGTTACATAAGAAATTCAACATTCATCACCAACATTCATAGTACGAAAACATTCAGAAGAAAATAAAGAAAAATCTCGAATGGTAGTAAATTATAAGGATAAAACAAAAATACTAAAAGATTTGGATATCCACTACCAGATATGCAGATACTACTAAACACGATAAGAATAAGAAAATATATTCTAAAAATTGATTGCAAATCAGAATTTTACCACGTAAAACTAACAGTAGAGTCAAAATAGTTAACAACATTTATTACACCGCAAGGATTTTATGAATTGAACGCATTACCATTTGGATATAAAAATAGTCCATGAGTATTTCAAGAATATATGGATAAGATATTTGAGAAGTACAATAATTTTATACTAGTATATGTAGATGATATTCTAATAGGTTCCGAAAACGAAGAACAACATAAAGAGCATTTACTACAATTCATAGAAATAGTAAAAAATGCAGGTTTTATACTATCAAAAAAGAATATGAAATTGTTCAAAACTGAGATAGAATTTTTAGGAACAAAATTATAAAATGAAGGAATAGAACTACAACCACATACAACAGAAAAGATAAAGAAATTTCATATTGTCCTAAAAGAAAAAAAAAAGTACAAGCCATAATTGGACTACTAAATCGAACAAGATGATACAAACCGAATTTATCAGCAAAAACAAATTGGTTACAACAAAAACTAAAAAAAATTAAGAAATGGGAATGGACCCTAGAGGATGAAGAAAAAGCTAAAATATTAAAACAACAAACTTCAGAATTAAATAAGCTAAGATTACCTGTAAAAAAAATAGAAACAGACGCATGTGAAGATAATTGGAAAGCAGTATTAAAATTCATTGAAATATGTGAAAAAGAGGAAAGACTAGCCAGATATACTAATGGATCATTCACACAAACCCAACAAAATTATCACATAAATGAAAAGAACTATTAGCAATACTAAAAGCTATAAAAAAGTATAAATTATTCATAATACATACAAAATTCACAGTAAGGATAGACAATACCTAAGCAAAGAGTTGGATTAACAAAATAATAAACTCAATTATAGCAAATAAAAGATTGATAAGATGGGAAATGAAACTAGCAAATTATGATTTTACAATAGAAAACATAAAAGAAATGATGACATTTTAGCTGATTTTCATCAAGAAATTAACTGTTTCATTTATTGCAGAATGGAAACTAGAGTCCAACAAATAGAACATGATATAATTTTTCTCAAGAAAACCATGGAGCAAATAAAATAGGCATTTAATCAATTACTGCTACAAATATGCGGACTCCAAAGTCTGTTCTACCAGCATGTAAGTCAGCACGTAACTACAGAAAATATGGTGGACAATACTAGCGTAAAAATGAGTGACATGGGCGAACCTACTCATTCCTCAAAAGAATATGCAATTACATCCTTAAATAAGACTACAAATAAGGAGACGCTTCTTACTGGAAAATTTTCTACCAAAGTATCAAAGAAAATATCATTTTTACAATATATTGAAAATATATGCCAAGTAACCGAGGTGAATCAGTTCATCAAAATCATATCACAGCAACATATGAATAAGGCCATTATCCTACCAGGAGCTAATCCAAGAACTACCAAGACACTGTTCGAAAGATGACTTATTCATTGCATCTATCCATCAAGAGAATGTGAAAAACTTATTCACTTGCCAAGAAAAATTTATAAAGCAGCCAAGAGATATTTTGGCCTCACAAAAGCCTCAAAAATATATGTCATAATGTATTCAGCAATTCCTAAGCATCTTGAAGAAAATGAAGAACTTTCAACAGAACATGTTATAAAAATTGGGATGACTACCCAAGTAATTTATGGAGCATCTAACATCATACCATACAAAGCTGAGGAATCTGAGAAACTAATTCCAGAAAGACGGGCAATAGAATTCAGAAACATGTAGTGTGAATTAAAAGACATAAAGTCAAGAGACTGCAATATATGGATCTATGATAGTCCAGACCCAGAGAATATAATAATGTATAGTATAGAAAAAATAAAACAGTCACAGGATAAATATGCACTGTTTGACAGCTGGTACCAGATAATATCTACAGGAGCAATGACAATAACACAACAGACAGATGAATACTACTGTAGCTTGATGAAGACTGAGCATCAACGCAAATGTGGAGCATGTGAAGATATCGTCCAGGTGGAATCTCTCTTTCTAGAATAGTCCACAATGTAATCAGAGCAATTATTAAAGGCCGAAGTAAACAGTGGCATATTTATAGTAATTATTGGACATATGATGTAAGCAGTGACGCATGTAAATTTGTTGTAAGTTGATCCTTTGGTCTATAAAATGGTAGGCAGATTTGGGAAGAGGGAAGACGATCTAAGAGGAAAAAAAATCCATATATTCTTGAAAAAAGAGTTCTGTCTCTAAGAAGTTGGAAGGAATTTTTTTTTTAATCTTTCTAGCATCTATTGGTTCGAGTAGAATATAAGGTATGAACATTTAAATCTCTTTCCTTTAAGGAGTATTTTGTAAGGTACTGCCTGAATGATCTTGCAAAAAAGACTCATTTGTAACATTCTATTGTTAAGCTGTACACCTAGTAGTAGGAAACGAGTTAAGTTATGGTTATCTGTACTGAAGTGCTACTAATTTTTTCAGATGTATCTCTTGGATGAAACTCTCTTAAAGAGCATATATATTAGTCCTGAGATGGAAGGAACATAAAAGGAGCACTGAAATCGGGGTGCATACCAGAGTATCTGGCAGTAATTTGTGCAGTGTAGTTTAAAGAAGTTTAACTAGGTCGAAAGCATGATAAGCCATTTTGTTTTAATTTTTATGATATCCTTAGAAATCTCTCTCTACTCCTAATTTCATACTTGTTATTTTAAATCATAAAATCGCTAAAAAAGAATAATGAATAATAATAGTTTCAGTCCTGCCTCATGAATTTATGAATTAATGACTAACTATCAAGGAAGTGATAGAATTTTAGTTTTTTATGTTTATTATCCTCATAGAGTAACAAACATGAATGATTTTTATGAGTTCAAATTATTTTTCTTTAGTGTACAACAAGTAATAATAATAACAATAAATCAAATATATCCTAGAAAAAATAAAAATAAAAATGTCCAAATAATTAATGATCTATTTTTTTATGAAAGATCTTTATTATTTTATAAAAATAGAGAATTTGGTAGTTATACCTAAAGTCCTACAACAACATATAGACAATTTCTAGAATTAAATGAATATATAAAGGAAGAAAACAAAAATATTGAGGAAAAAATGGACATATGGAGGAAACCAAAGAAACCACATATGATAGTAGTAGTGAAGTATCAGAGACAGAATCAGAAGCTATGAGAGATCTTGAACTTATGCTTGCTTACTTTAATATTTTTGAGATTGATAATGCACATTATTTTCAAGAATATTATTTTACAGAAAACTATCATCAATAAGGTTTTTGATACTCTATTTATTCCTCTTTACATGTATCAGAGCCATATTTCAAAGTAAGTGACTCTCACTTGGTTTTCTCAAAATAATTTATACAATTTAAGTAGTTAAAAAATTGATTAGATAATAGAAATAGAAAATATTACAAAAGAAAATTTAATTTGCAGAAAGATAACACATCCTATAGAAAAATATTGTAGAATAGGAAGCATAGAATATTATTTAAAAATTATCCCTTAGTTACAAATAGTTTGGTCATTATCCTTTTTTTTGCGAATAGTTTCAAAATTTGTTCTAACAAAATAATTAACTCGATAAAAAGTTAGTAACAAAATTAATTACTTTATCAGTTGCAATGGTAAAACAAATAATCACTATATATGAAAATTTCATGAGTATTGAATTTATAAATATAACAAGTATTATTTTATTTTGCCTAATTTGAGGAGAATTCCTACCCTTAGCTGATCCTGGGCAAAAAATCTTTCAATAAAACTGAGTTATTTGAGTGAAATTATAGATCAAAATGAATAATTCGAGTTATCCGTAAAACAAACAATCCAACCGTGCAGAACTTGAGAACCTTGAAGATTTACTGCCTATAAGTATTCATTCAGAGTAATGCTAGAGCCACTACCAATTTCACTATATTTCTCTTCACTATCTTAGGTGGCACACTCCAATAGGTAGGGGATGATAGAGTAGGTGGGAGAACTCTCCAATAGGAGTATGCCACCTAAGGTAGTGAAGAAAATGGTAGTGAAATTGGTAGTGGCTAAAGCATTACTCATTCATATAACTCATGTTGCCAACCATGAGCAATTTCCTTTAATTAATTAAACTAGATTAATAGTGGGCATATAACTTTTTTTAAAAATATGGCCTTCTTTACATTTGAAATTTTAAGAATTTTCTTTTCCTTTTAAATTTCTTGGAAGGAAAAGAATAACGAGTAAATTTCAAATTTTTATTTTCCAATTCATGTCACATGAAATATATATGCTCAAATCAATACATGCATACATGTAATTGGCTCATAATAAGATATGTATTCATGCATGGCCGGTAACGTAAAAAAGAAGCATGTGCCCGCGCACATGAATTCTCGTCGTGTAAATATTGCAAGCAATCAAGGAACAGTGGGTTTCAGGGTTTGCTTTAGCTGAAAGTTAAGCCAAGATTAGAATATTAGTCAATAATTAACTTCCATTAATCTCATA